>VXBO01000359.1:304645-503089 GCA_013400135.1 Rhinoptilus africanus
CCTGGACGCGTTCCTGTGCAACCTGCTCTAAGGTGGCCCTGCTCTGGCAGGGGGTTGGACCAGATGATCTCCAGAGGTCCCTTCCAATTCTGTGATTCTGTGTGATCTGTGAATCTACTTTTGTACTCTATTCCAAAGTGTCTGGTGGAGGAAGGGACTTACTGGGTTGTAATACAAGGTGCAAAGGGGACACTGATTCATTAGAGGTGAAGACACCACAGAGAAGCTCTAGGGACAGTCATTTATCAAGGGTGATTGCCATAATTAAATGCACTGCTTCAGAGTTGGGATATAGATTTCAGCAGCTGTCTAGAAGTTTCTACTAAACAAAAAAGTGGTTTCATAATGCACTGATACCTCGTCTTTTGGAAGGATGGCAAGTTGAGTGATTCTCACACATTTGTCTCTTCATTTGCGTTTTCCTGTGCCTTTGTGAGACAACTGAATGTGTGTACCCCTCTCTTCAGAAATGGGTAATGAAGAAACCACACAAGGAAGCTATCAGGAAAAGACAATTTTTACTGTTGAGATTTTCAATGACTGGTCTAGTTTTAACTGTGTTGTAGTCTTCTGGCCTCTTCCTTTAGATAAGCTTCTCTTCCCCTCACAAGAAGTCTTTCCCTGTTTTAATGTCTCATCTTTCTACTGGGAAATGTCTTGTTTTCCCGTCTCAGCTTTCTACTCATCTTTCTTCCTGGCTTCCATGGATTTTTCTTTGTGTGTTTGTTTTCTCCGTTCTTTCACCTTGAGGACATTCCTGTCTTGCTGAATGACCAGAGATCACAGACGCTCTATTTGCATTTCAGGCTGACTGAAGCTACAGGGGTTGTTCTTCTTTGTGGCATGTTTACCTCTGGGGAAGCAGGGACAAGGATTCAGGTTTGATCCTAGACTATAGCTTGTGCTATGTGCCTTTGTCTCCTATCCCTTTCTTTATTTCCCTCTTTTTTTGTTCTTTGACCTGTTCTCCATAGCTAAAAAGTGGGGTTTATTTTTATCTATTTATTTTTTACCTGTAGGTAACTAGTTCTGTCCTGAGGTAAAAACAAGGTGAACACAAACCATCTCAGTATTTCTCTCAAGCTACACTTCAGGTTTGAAGTGTGAGGTTATCTTGGCAAATGTAGTTGTTTTCTTTGTTAAATTAATGTATTTGAATATCTATATGATCTGTGCTGTAAGCAGGAAGAGCAGGTAGGAAACTAATTTTGTGTGCCTTACAGGCAGCACAGAGTGCCTTCTGTTTTGAGCTGTGCCCGCTCTGCGTACCTGGGGTCACTCATCAGCAAAGCAGTGGAGAATGAAACTAAAAAAAAAAAAAATCCTGCAGCTTCTGGAGTGTTGCTGATAAAGGCTAGGAGCAAAAAAGACCAGATTTATTTTTTTATATAGATTATAAAACATGTAGGAGAAGATGTAATTCCTGCCCTGATGAAAACCCTAGAAGATTTAAGATTAGTTACTCTCAAGATGCATCTTCATTTCTAGGCAGACTATGCAATTTCAGTACCTGTGTTTTCTGAGTCTGCTTTTTGCTAATGTTCTACAACATGGGTGGATCTTTGTGACTCTTCGCTTGAGCATTACAGATATTTTTATGAGTTGCTAACTTTAGAAAATGATGGGAAGTTTCAAGAAGTCAGGCAGGCTTGTTCAATAGGTGGAGGTGTGCTCGTGTAGCTTCATGAATTGCATTGGGCTGTTGTCAGTTCCATGCTCCGCTAGCTCTGGTTTGGTGTTGCTTCTAGTCCTAATATAGTGGTGTGATCTGTATGTTTGAAGAGCCATCAATTAAATGTGATTTAATATGCAAGTTTACAACTTCAGACTTCCAGCTCAGTTTGAGGAAGAGCAACAACACCATAGCATAACCTATATGCAGACAACCAGCACCTTTTGTACAGTCTGTTTCTTGGAGTTTTAGTGAGAAAAGAAGAGGTGAGAAAAGAAGTGAACTGACTAGACCTAGGAATGGCTGTCTTCAAATGCAATATACCCAAAGTAAAAATTACTCTATGTATGTGTTGTGGAAGTAAAACGCACATGTGACCTGTGGCCAGGCCTTTTTTTCCCCCCCTCTATACTTCAAATAGTGTTTTCTTCATACTCCAGTCAACATCTGTTTTGCATCATTTGGGTAATAACTATGGTTAAGTTCATTTTTAAGCAAATGTAAATTCAGCTATTTCAGTTACTATGAAAAGATGATAGGAGATTAGAGATGGCTTAAGTACTCAAATGGATTTATTTTTTTTGTAGGGTAACTAAGAAAGTTGCTTTTTGTAAAGCCTACTTTATGAACTTTTTCTTGGTTATGATGCCTAGGTTTTTTCAAATAGTTGAGTTACCCTATTACTGAATATGACAAAGGTGTCCTTACATGTTTTTAAACTCACATAGAGTTGAAGGGAGATGTGTACACATTAATGTCAGTCTAGCGGATAGGAGAGGGTTTTCTTGTCCATATCAAGTTCTTGATAGTCCTTGTTTGCTGAGTAATACAATTTTTACTAGTATGCTGAGCAAAGGATAACACAGTGGGTTAAATGTTAAGAATAAGGAATATGAAAACAGAGATAAAGAATTTAAAAAAAGGGGGGGGGGATGGCAAGGATCATTTAAACAAATGTTTTTTTAAATAAATATGTTTTTAAACAAACAAGCAAAAAAACCCTTCTGCCACTGTATACCTTTGAGGGAACAGAAATGGACATCAGTGATTTGAATAGCATCTCTTATGCTGGTTATAAAACCAGGAGCAGAGACTATCTCCTCTTAATTGTCCAGTGTCCTAGTTATTATACAGTACTTTGTTCCAGAGGAAGAAAGGAATGTACAGATTCACAAGATGTTTTACATACTTTATTGAAATTTTGGAGTAATGTTTGGCTATTTTGAATATTTATAATTAATTGGGTTGGTTTGTTTGTTTGTTTTTTAATATTTTAAAGTAACATTTCCACATTCAAAAGCAATTTAGTCTTTATTTCTTAAAGTGCAAGAATGTCTTTAAGATTTCATCAACTTTTTTCTGTCACCTATCTAATTGTAAGACCGTAAAGCAGTTATTAGAGTAATTTAAAATAGTGTCATGGCTACAAGTTGCTTTTTCAACTTTATTTTAAGGCACTTTATGTGTATTAATTTATTTCTTCCCTCCTGTTTTGTAACACCCCTCCAAACGTAAAATTCAAAGCACCTATATGTCAACTAGCTAAAATATTAGGCCTAGAATATTTTTTTTAATATTAAAGAGCATTGATGTATAATATACAATATATTTAAAATGCTAGCTCTAAGTTCAAAATACCATATCACACATTTCTAAGTTGCCTCCTCTGAAGCTGTGTAGTCTTGAGCAATAAGTATATGGTTACCAACCAGAAGATTCTTGTGCTTCATGTAATTTGTGTGGGTTTTGACGCATCCTTTCTTCTTTGTTTATTTGCCTGTAGAATGGCAGTAACGTTCTGGTAAGGCTGTGTTAGTTGTGTAGCATTTTTAACAGAAATATTGAAAGTAATGTCTTAAATGTTATGGGCAAGGCTTATGGAAACTCTGCTGTTTTGATTATGCTTAATTATTCTATATTTGCTTCCATACAACTGGAAACATACCATCTTTGAAAAGAATGAAACAAAGGAGCTCTGTCAGGGTGTGATATACCTATTATTTAAAATCTTCTGGAATTGTATATTTTGAGAAAAGTGATGCTGTGAAAAGTGTCTGGCTTTAATAAAATATTGTTGCTATTATGAATCATTATTAGCATTTCTAGATCAGTGCAACAAAAACCTTAGAAAAGAGAAAATTGCAGTATTTAACAGTATCAATTAGGAGAAGGGTACACGTTTAAGTTGTATACAACTGGAAAATCTGTGTGCTGATTTTTACGTATTTACCCAAATCTCTATTGATGTGTGGTTAGCACTGAAAAAATTTGGGAACTAAGACATTCTCTTTACATAGAAGAGGGAAACCTGAAAAGGTTGCAGGAGTAGCGTCTTTAAAAAAATTCTTAATATCCTTGTTCAGCTGATGCAAGTAGGGGGACCTGAGTGTTATTTTTTGATGTCTCAGTGACTTTAACGTCTTCCTTTTGTCGCCAGGTTTAGTTTGTGGCTGTGAGGCATACAGTAGAGCTTTCAAGCTTCTTTTTCATATGGGGTAAGGATTGGCATATAGAAGAAAGGGAAAGGATAAATGGATAAGATGGAGGGAGGAAGAAAAAATCTGCCTCAGAAGAAATCCTGTTCCTTCGTGGGAAAAAAGCTGGATGCTGGAGGAGAGAATAGACTTGAGAAAATGAAAAAGAGGGTCCAAAAACAACATAGAAAAAGAATTCCACATTTTTAATGAAAATATAAATAGTGTGATAAAAGAAATATTACCCAGAACTTGTCTGCAAGCAATGAGAGTCTTTACAGGAAAGCGTCTAGCTGTACTTTTTTCTCCTAAGCTAGACACTTATCAGGCAACTCATTGAAATTGTGGGCAGGTGAACACCTAGGACACCAATTCTGGCTTCCTTCTCTGGCCAGAGAGATGAAAAATTTAAGCAGTTGATGATCATACTTTGCCATCCAGAAATACTGGTAAAAATGAGTAATTCATTGGTAGAGATCTCAAAATGAAAACAACAATGTTTTAAAATCCAATTAGTATGGTTGGGGGGTTTTTGTGTGTTTGGTTTTTTGGGGTTTTTTTTCTCCACTCAGATAAACTAGAGGATAAAGTTAATTAGGCATGAGATCTCTCATGATCTGATCTCGAAAGATGCTGCTTTAAGCATGTCTCCTCAGCCAGAACTAAAGAATGGAAAAAGTGAGGCGGCCTTGAAGTGAACATAGCCAAGTTACCATCTGGACTCTTTTTTAGATAAAATTCATTAAAACAAATCCTACGTGCAGCCAAGCCATTCTTTTCTTACTGGCATCTTGTCAATGTATGTGACAGAACAAGATTCTTCCTTGAAGTACAAAAAGGTTTGCTGAACCTGTGAATATTGAGTATTCTATGACCTTATGCAACCTGTCTGTGTCTTTTTTCTGGTCTTTGTAGGATGTCAGGTTTACTGTTCTCAAGGTATGCTCACGTTTGCCTGACTTTGTGTTTGTCAAATCATGGTTCTCAAGACTTGCTCTTTAATCTTCTCCCTTTCTTTTTAATATCCCTCTACTGGAATTCTTACTTGGTGAATTTGCATCTGCCTCATCCTGTGGAGAATCTACCAACACGAATCCTTGTTAATCTATGTTGGAGGCCGGGTAGCTTGATGATGGCCTGAATGCCCAAGTTCCATGCTTTTAGAAAATGATGACTGCTGGTGTAAAAGTTATTGGTAAATACATGACATTTAGGCTTCATGGTGATCCTGCTGGTGGGTTAGTATGTAATTAATAGGTGTACAAATGAAATGACAACTTTTTTCTAAGAATCTAATACCTTTGTGAAGTCTATAGTGCATCATTTAGTAATTCTCTTGAGCTCTTTATGGTTCCTGATGCATATTACATGTAATTCCATTTGCTACCTAATATTTAGGGCAGTAAATGCCGAGCTGTGAGAAAAAGGGAAACGCATCTGTAAATTTCATTACCAGAGCTGGCTAGCTGGATCAGGTGAAAATATTTTTACCTTATATCTGCATGTAACTCTCACATGTGGCTTGAAGAGAAGGTGATCTGACACAGAGAAGTTAGTTCCATTTGACCCAGAATGCCTTTGGAAGTTTTCATTGACTAATCGATTGCTTTCAAAGCAGGAGTTCATGGGGTCAGCTAAGCTGCTTATCCTTCTCAAGGACAGGGAGTTGGTTTGCCAACTGGCTAGTTTGCCCTGGCTAGTTATGAGCAGCGTTTCAAGACTTCTGCGTACATTTTTAGAAGATTGCTGACTTTGCTTCAGTCTTGTGATGTTGGAGAGAACTTGGGAGATACTACACATTTGCCCAAGCAAATATATGCAATGAACTGTAGTTAATCAGTGCCTCACAGTTTTCCAGTCCTGCTTTTGTTATTTTTGTGCACTTAAAATGAGAGATGTGCTTGTTATTAGTTCCACCTCTGTAAACGTTCTATAGCTGCCTGCCTGTTTCATATATTCCTCAGTACCCAGTTTTGTTTCCCTCCTTTTGTTCTCTCTATAGGTGATGAGAGGGAAACGGAAGAGTATGTATTTCTTGCTAGGGAGGAAATTCCTCCAACTGTAGGATACTAAGAAATGATCAGGCGGATGCCTTACTTTGAGTGAGAGGAAATGCGATTGCTGCGGGGTGGGGAGCTTGAGAAAGGCTGTGGACCGCCGGCTTTGGGACCTTGTGTCCTGTGGTGGCTGTTTGGGCTGATGAGGGGCTGCTGTGCTGCATTTTTGGACTGTGGTGGAAGAACCTAGAATTGAGGGACATCGCTGAGTGGGCTCTGTAACCTCCCATAGGCCTGGGGTTAGATTTGGGGAGGTTTTTACAAAACAAAAGGAGATAAAGTAGGAATTGGGTAATATTTTTTTTTAAAACATTTGGGTATCTAACTTCTTTTGATTCCTGTCTATGAAACAGATTTTTAAACCTCTAGTGGTTTCCTGTTGGTGATATTAAGAGGCAGGATCTTCTTTTAGTTCCTGACAGATGTTTAATTAATTATATATATTTTTTTTTACCCTAAAGGTGAGAATGCCTCATCCTTGATCTATTCTTTTCAGACAAAAACTTTCCCATCAGTCCCAACAACATTGGCCTGATCTCATTTTGATTTGTTCAGTAACGCAGCTCTTCAGTGTTTGCCAGTGCATTTGTTTGGAGGCCAAGTGATGCTGCTCTGGGATTTAAATGCAGGAAAAAAGCTGGTTAGAGATTAATTTTGCATGTAATACTTAAGGATGGATGCTAATGGTAGAGAGCAGCACATTAAATAGTAGAGGTTGCATAGTGTCTTGTTTGACTTCCTTTCAGCATCTGAAAACATATCAATACTTCCTGATAGAGGTTGATGCTCAGCTGTGATGCAGTCTGAATTTTTGATTTGTGTTTATGCTCTATCGTCTACGTTCAGAAAAATATCCGGTCCCTATTGGTCTTTGTAGCTTGGGTTTTTTTTGTTGTTGTAGGCCACTGGAGATAATTTTGAATTCTGAGCTTTTAATATACCTTGTGTGGAGCAGAAGTGGGAATAACTGGTAGCACTGAGCCTTGCTTTCAGGACACGGGAGCTGTTTGATGTCTGTGCTGTGAATGCACAATCCTGGTTATGCAGTATGCTTCCTGCACGGCATGCGGGAGCCAGAAGTAGCAGTGCAGGGGAAATTACTTGCCTGAAGCTGATCTGCTTCATCAGCTGTAGAGTTATTCTGAATGCAAGCTGCCCAATTTGTCATGAAACCTTGGCCAGCACTGGCATGAATACAGTGTTTTGTAGCACTGTCTGTCTTGCTTTACAAAAATCTGCTGTTCATTTTAGGATTTCTAACAGCTGTCGGTTGCTTGCCCAGGCTGCTCTTTTTTCGAAATGAGTTCTTTTTTTAGGGAGGGAATTGGAAGGGTGTTTGGATTAAGAATTTTCTTGTCTGAATTTCCAGAGGAGGTTGTCAAGCTGTGAATGCTGCATTGCCTGCCTAATGCTGGTATTACAGTTTTGGGATCTCAATCATGTTAGAGTGGGTGAGGGTTGAGAAAAGAGCTTACTGACATTTTGCTCTTGAGATGCAGAGCTTATGAAGAGACAAACAGATCTCATCTGGCATAAGGCATAAACATAACATCGAATACTCCAGTTTCATCGTCACAGCCCTGTGCAGAAGATTTTCACAGTTATTGCATAGGAGAAGCAGTAGACTTAAATGGAAAATACACTTTTCTGATGTGGATCTGACTTGTGTTTGGAGAGGTTCTGACGTTTGCTCAGAATAGATGTTTTCTGTAGGTACATTGTATGTATTTGCAACAAAATGTTATGTGAACTGTGAGGCAGAACTTAGGTGACTAGCATCTGAGGAATTCAAATTTAGCGATGGAGGAATGTGACAGTGTTTCTGTCTTGGAGTCATGAAACCAAATCATGAACTTTGGTTTCATCTTTATTTCCTTCCCCTCCCACATCAAACATCTTTTTGGTTATCAGATATAACTTGTACCTTTCCACCTTTGCCTTGTGCTGAAGTTCTGAAGACCTGATTCAAGTGCTTTTATTCTAGAGGTCTGGTTCCTAATATAGTAAAGAGTGTTGTAGCTGTGGTGCTTTAAGGACATAAGGAAGACAAGTTTGTAAGGAAAGAAGGGAAACGTGTTCTTCAGCCAGCTGACCTTTGGAGTGCAGAAAACGTTTTCAAATCTGTGGCTCTTTTTTCTGTCTACTACTTGCAAGAGGATGATTACACAGCAGGTTATCTGCCTGACAATTAAAATTTACTTGTGCATATCCAAAACTCTTCTGTTACATTTATCAGTGGTGAAAGGAGGAATAACATGACAGGGGTGGTTATTTTTCTTATTAACATCTCATGCTGCTCTGAAGAGAGGATTCCTTCAGATGTTTTGCCTCCCAAAGTGTTCTTGCTGACACACGAAACTGCAGATGAATTGGGGGGGCGGGGGGGTAGAAGCCAGCAGCTGCTCCAAGAAGGTGCATTGAGAAGTTTGCCATCATCTTCACTTACATTGTAGCTGCTTGCCGCGAGGAGCTGTTTCTTGCATCATTTTCTTAAAAAAATGTCTTGTAGCAGAAAGTATCAGCCTTTTTCTTCTGGCATAGGTCTGCTCAGAGGTACTAAGCACCCCAAATTTCCCCTGGTAGTGCCAGTACTATACTTTACTTGGTTAAATTGTAATTTCTCCCTATTGATTAAGTTGTGACAAGATTAGCAGTATCTCTGCTGGCTGTTATTGCTGTAGTATTATACCAGACACTTGTATTTTGTGGGATGAAAGAATGTTTCTGAATCATTTTGTGGAAGTTTCCAAAGTTGTGTTTGGATTGTCTGTAGAAAACCATTGTGAAATGGGTTTGTCAGAAATGTTTTTTTTTAATAATTTGTATGACCAGAAGGTGAACCGCAAGCCTTAACGGGTTTAAAAGGTGATCTGGGTAGCTGGTCGGGCAGTCAGAAGATGTTAAACTTGCTCCCCATGTGTCTCAGGTGCTCATCTGGTGTGGCACTGGGCTGGGAGGGCTGATTCTCAGGGGAGAAGTCTCATTTGGAGGCAGTGTGGGAAGGAAAAGGAAAGATTTCCCCATAATCTCTAGAAATTCAGAGATAGCAAATGCTGCATGTATTAGTGTGTGCTTTGCAGGCTAACATCACACCCCTACTATTCATCTGTGTCTGCTTCCTTGTTTCAACATTGTTTTATCTTTATAAGGAGGGGCATTGGCAACTAGAGCATCTCAAAGAAAGACTTTCTGAAGTTAGATCACAACGTCTTTGTAGAGCAGTAGAAGGTTTTGCTACTGGTAAAAGTTTTTTACTAACAGGAAGAAATGATGAATTACTGTAGGGAAAGTTGGGACATGGCTATGGGATTTTTGGCACGCTCTTAACTGTTTTAAACTCTTAGTGGGTTAGGACTCTTGGACCTCACACCTACATCATGCATCTTGTAAGTTTTAGTTCTTTTATCAGTTACTGCTTAGCATTATAAAGCCTCACCAGCATAATTTTGTAGGTCTTTCGTATGCCTCATGAAATCTTGTGGAAATGTCACCAGGAGTTGGCATAATACTCGAACACTTTCTAATTTAAAAGATGTAACTTTAGAGTATTAACTTAAAGATAAAACGCTTCTTAACTCAGTCTAATACTGAAACAGCTAAGAGTTAAGCTGAGTAAGAGCGTTCTCTCCTCTGTTAGGCGTTCAGATTCTTTAACAAAAATTGTTTTGGGATGTGGTCTCTATGTTTGATGTTAGCATGACAGTGATGCCATTTCTCCACAGATGAGCAAAGTTAAGTCACATGGGTTTTGGTTTTTTGGTTGGTTTTATTTTTTAGCTCTGTACACATGCAGACAGTGTAGAAAACCATTGTGAAATGGGTTTGTCAGAAATGTTTTTTTTAATAATTTGTATGACCAGAAGGTGAACTGCAAGCCTTAACAGGTTTAAAATTACTAACACCTGAAAAAACCCCCGCCACTCAGCCACTCCAAATCCACAATGGGATTTAGTATTGTATTCTGCATATCTACAGGGCTTGTCTGCAAAATAAAAAATGAGTATCTTTTTTTAATATATTTTGATCTATTTTAAGGTCTGCCTTATAAAATAAACTAATTCTTGCTTCCTAAAATGTCTTAATTTTGGAGACAGAAGTCATGGTGTCAGGATATGTTTATGTAGTCAGCCAAATAATACCCTCCTCTGCTTTTGAGTGGAAATGTAAATACAGCAACAAAAAGATAGTTTGAGCCATTAAATGTTTTGACTTGTACATATGAGCTGTTTGTGATACAGTGTTAAGCAATTTTCAGAAATCAAATTGAGCTGAGATTTGACTCTGTGCTGTGGCTTTTGCCCTAGATAGCGGAGAATTGGACACCCTTCTGTGATAAAATGAATCTTTTTGCATTGTATTAAAAAAAATAAGGCCAGTCTAAAAATGTTATTGTGATGGTTGTAACGGAATTTGTATAGTAATAGTTGCTGCAGTTTGTCAGTTAAGCGTGAGGTTTCTAATTCTGGACCATAATCTGCCCATCTGGGATTTGTATTTTTAACAGTTTTTGGCTATGAATCTCATCAGTCCCATCCAGTAAATGATAATGAAAAACTTCTGTTGCTTATTCGTCTTCTCAAATGTTTTGTACATAAAAATGTCATTCTGTGGCTTAGGGCTGATGCAGGCCTCCCCCCAGTTCTTCTTTTTGCTTTCAATATAGTATTACATTAATTTGCTACCCTGTGACATTATTCTCAGTGTAATTTCACTGCAGCAAAATGGTTATGGGACGCAGACAGAGTTGTATAACTGTAGGTGAGGACATAAGAGGTACAAGAAAGTCTTGTAAACGCAGATCTCATTAGGGTTTTAATACTGTTAGTAAGCTTGTGGGGGTAGTAGCGGTGGAGGAGGATGAAGAAGAAAACAGCAAGCAAGAGAAGCAGACCTGTTCCTAAACATGAAAAACCATATTTAATTGATAACTTTCCTTCCTGAAAGTTCTGCACTATTTACAGGAAGTGAGAAGGGTAATGTGCAAATTTAAGAGGTGAATTACACGGACAGAAAAATATAACCAAGTAACTCTGATAGTTCCTTTTTTGTGCGCTTTATCTTACGAGCAAATCAGCGTACCTAGTGATTCAAATTGAATCTTGCTTTGTCCTCTGGAGCATTTTCCTAGTTTGTTGATCACTTAGTTCTCTCTAGAGCTATGTTTTCCGTCATTAAAAAAAAAAAGGGGGAGGTGTACATTATTTTTTTTTTTCATTTTTGCATAGTGAGACTATCATCCTGCTGTACAGCTCTAGGGGAGAAACCGGTATTTGCAGAGTTTTCCCTGTGGCTAACTTTGCCTGAAATACTTGATGATTGGGCAGTGCCCTGCCCTTGCTGTTTTTCTAGGTCAGTTTAGCTGCACTTGCTAGCCTTTTATGAGTGCATGGACATTTTAAAAATACAAAAACATTGAGGGAAAACAAAACCAAAGGAGCCCTCAGGTCACAATGCTCCCTCCAGTCATCTTTTCTGATCAACCTTGGTGAACAATTAATCAGCAGCAGCATTTGTAGCATCCATTCTCCATCACTTGATTCCTATTCTTGTCTTCTCTAACCTTAGTCTGTCACAGCATGTGAAAAACTCACACAGATGAATTCCACCAAAGGCTTTTTTCTGGAGTCTGCGGTTCTCCATTTGTTGTTGCAGCTGGCTTTGTAAATGGTGAGGAGTTTTGTAGGGAATTGGTTTGGGGTGGGTAGTATCTAAGAAATAAATAGCTGCAACTTTATTCTGACTTGGTACAACAGGTACAGTATAAAGAAGTTGCTTATTTTCTTAAGATTGACACTGCTTGAATAGTTGAGGAACCAGGAAGATTTATCTTCACATCGGCTTTCCTTAATATGAAAAGGAAAACAGATTCGTACTTTTTAGCAATACTGTGGTTTGCTTGTTTTTTACAAGGAATGTTGTGGGTTTTCTTTCCCCTCAATATAAAATGGCATGGAATTATTAATCTGAAACAGAGGAATGCTAACTCAAGACAACTGCAAGTCAACATTTGAATATTACACTGTGTCTTCAGCTTTTCTGATGCTTCATTCTGCATGTTGCCAAGCTAGGCCAGGGCTGGGTGCGGGGGGCAGCTCCTTGTGTCCCTTCAACTGTCAGGGTCTGACATTGCAGGGTCTTGATTCAGTCTTGGGCTCCTCACCCCTCAACTTGCCAGTTTGGTTTCTTGTCTTCTGCTTGGGGCAAGAAAGTTAATTCTTGGTGCCTGTTCAGTACTTGGCCTGTCTGCTGGGCTGCCATAAGAGCACCCGTTAACTCCAGTTGTGCTGGAGCAATCTGTGTGTGGGGGGGTGTATGTGCCCATGTGAACACCACTGAGACCAGCTGCACGATTCAAAAAGATCATTTGCAACCCAGAGTACAACCACTTTGGCATGGATGTTTAAGATGAATACTACTTCTGTTGTTTTAAGTGCTTGTATGTTACCACTCTCTCTTCTGTACATTTAAAATTGTTAGCTATTTCAATTGCCTTTTTATGTTCAGTGTTTAGTTTCCTTCTGGAGCTTCGTGGTTTTGGTTCAACACTTCATATGTTCCAGGTCTTACAGGCAGAGACTAGAGTGGCTGCAACATCTCTTCTACTCAGATGGAGAACTTTACCTCTTTGAAAACATAGCTGTCCTGTTTGTGACTGCATCACGAAGCTTACATTTAATTGTACTTAGTCTGATTTACTCCTAAAATTTTAGTACCAAGACTGTTAACGGATGCTCTTAATATTCCACCATTTCTATGTATTCTGTACTAGTGCACTACAGGTGTGCAGTATATTTTAATAACGTTGCCTGAAGTTTGGGAAATTGTATGGGATGGGTATTAGCTACCCATCTCACAAGTCTGTGCTTGACAGCTATAAACCAGCAAGCAGACAGAAATGTCTGCCCTTACTGCTTACGTAGGCTGCAAGTATATTAGTTCAACACTTCTGAAGATACTCCCTTTCTGATGGCTTCGTAGGGCTGGGACCTACCTGGGCAAAATGTTAATGGGACAGAAAACTGAGTGGTGGTGGTGTGTCTGTGACCCATTGAACCAGTTCTGCTCTTAATTGGATGTTTTTTTGAAAAGAGAACTAAAGTTAATGAGCTTTGTGGATGGAACTTTGGATGAGAAATGCTTTTGAAAGAAGAGAAAATACCTCCTTTTCAGACTTTTGCAAAATGCTTCTGTTACATACGATGTGACTTATCCTCAGTTTAGAGGTGAATTTTTTTTTTTAAAGCATATGTTGCTTTTTATAGGATGTTGATTATGTGGTAAAATGGAAGAACAACAAGTAAAGAAATACAAGTAATGGCCTAAATACCTTGGACATAATTTATTTGAAATGAAGGGTACATTTTATTTAAAATGCTTATGTTTTATTTTGCAATGTTCACCCTGGGAAACTTGTATTTTTAAGTTCATTCAGAGCAGTCACCTTTGAGTATTACAGAGTTCAAGGCAAAGGTGAATTTTTCTGATGTTTGTTGCAGAGTTTGAAACCTGAAGGGATATATTGCTGTGGCATGTACTTCTTCAAGACATCAACTCTGAGAATAAATTTCTAGAAAGGAAAAATGAAGAAGAGAACAGCAGAATTTTAGAAAGAAATGTACAAAAAATAGAAAACAGTAAGAAACCAAATATTTTTGAAGAGTGTTGATTTAGGTGTGTTACGGTTAAATGTAATGCTTGGTCTGCTTCTCCGTATTTGAGAGTTCTCAGCACTTTTTGGTTTTAAAGGGTATCAGAGAGAGAATATATCACTGACTTAAGTCAAGGGTCATTTTGCTGATAGGCACTTAATTAAAATAAGCAGAAATGCATAAAGTACATTCTACAGTAACAGATTTATCTTTCTACATGGCAAATCCTGTAAAAAAGACTCATCTCTAAAAAGATATTGCAGGTAACATGACATTTTTCTTAATGTTTATGTAGTAAAAGCGATGTGTCCCGTCTTTGCACTGTGTCTTATCTCTTGCTGTGAGAGTTGTTCACTTGCATTTCTATTTATTCATTTGTATGTATAGTTTATTTTAGAGACGTGTCAAATGAAAGCAACCCCATGGAAATAAGGTAATTAGATAACAAATACATCCAGCATTTGGTCTAGTTGTTTTTTCTTTCAGTTCCATTTAATAACTCTTTGGTATTCTTATGGCCTCTATTTTGCTGATTATTCAAGCAGTTTCTTCTCTATTTGTCTGTCATGGAAACTCAGTTATTGTACTGAAGGAGTAATAGCTCAGTTAGAACATGATCTGTTTTTATGAATAATTGTTGGCTGCAACTTGTTATAGCCTACCCTATGTTAGCGGAGGTTATAGCTGCACTTGCATTCTTATGTCAGTAAGCCCTGCTGGCACAGAAGTTGTTTCCAATGGTGAAAATGCATATTTGTGTGCATAGCTTGTGTTGGCTCATTTGGGGTTGGGGTTTGTTTGTTTTGTTGTTGTTGTTCTGGCAGGAATATTTATGTCTATGCTGAACTTTTAGCTGTTATAAAATGGCTATAAAAATCAAACACATAACTCACATAAAATTGTAGCAAAAAAGGTAGGACAGTCCTCATCGAAGCTGTGTGTTCCACATGGCAGTAAATAGATGGGACATGATTTATTCTGAATGTTTTAGATATGATTGATCCTGCTTCTTATGCAGGATCTGTAGATTAGGCAGCCTCTCAAAATCCCTTCCTGAGCTGGGTTTTGCTAGTCATTTAACCTCTAAGTGAGAATTGTTTGAGGTTGCTTATGCTTTGCTGTGACTTCATTCTTCCAAGACTTGAAATGTTTCCTTTGCTCAGCTTGGGTCATCATGTCTGCTTCCCAAGAGGAACCAGTGATTCTTGCTAGTTTTGCTCCACAATTTAAAATAGTCTTCTCCCTTGGATAGATTTATCTTGCGGATTTGTCAGTTTTGTATTACATCTTTGATTTCACTACTGTATCATTTTTTATATTAAACTTGCAGTCTTCCCTGCTGTCCTTATCTTTGCTTTCTGAGCAGAAGCTGGGATGCTTTCTCCTTTTCTTTGTTAGCAGACTTTTTCTTGTGTTTTTTTCTTGCTCAAATACATTTATTATAGAACCTGAGAGTACCTTTTTTCTGTTTTATTGATAATACCTTTTGATACAAGCAAGTATGAATCTACCAACCTTGGATTTGTGTATCTAGAGATAAACTTTTTGAACGGATCTCTCTTTGTTTAGTATGCAAAGGAGAGTATTCAGAGTCTAATTTAAGCACCTAACTCAAAATGACTTTACGGGAGGCCTGATAGGAAAAGGCCATCTGATGCTCTGAGTCACATTCTAGGTAAGCGTCTCACCTTGTCTACACAGGGGACTACCCCCTTGAAACTTATGGCAGTTTAACTTCTTAATTTTAGTATTTACACTGTATGCCAAGTTAGCTTCTGTGAATTCACCTGCCCTTAAACTGTCATTGAAAAATTATTTTCTGCTTTTTAGTTATTTTCTACTATTTCTTTTCCATGTCTCTTCTTCCTTACAGAAAACTCAACATTTTAGAAAGATGCATGATACATGGTTTTATACATAAGATTACTGCTTTTTAGATTATTTTTTTCACCACCAGGTTTTACTACTTTCACTTTATTCTGAAAATGTCTAAGCTGTGTGCTGTGAAGTCTGACTGTGGGTTATGATATGCCAGATAATTGGCCACCTGTCTTCTGCTGATTACTACTAACACAGTACAGCTGATGAATCAGTTAATGAGTTCAGTGCAGAGTCAGCCTGTTACCTTAGTTCACAGCGTAAAACTGCAGAAATCAAGCTGGAGCTGGCTGACTTCTTCTGGACTTGCATTGGAGCAGATGAGGAGGGCTCGTGTTATCTTCCTGCTTGGAAGAAATGTTTTCTCAGGAGAGGTAATTTCAGTAACACTTATCAAAGTATTTTTCTTGAGCTTTTTAAGTTTAGCTTGAAAAGAACAGCCATAGTTTGTGATGGAGAGCATGGAGGGTAATTGCAGTGATCGTACTGCTGCACCTAGTACCGGTACCACTCTACTAGTACCAGTGAGACCTAGTAACTGATGTGTGTCCTAGTCTATTGGAAAAGTAAAGTATTTTTAAGGGTAAGGTGTACTGATAGAATAATAAGGAGAATGCCTTTGCTCCTTTCTTCTCAACTCAGCCTGTCTTTAGCATTTCTAATCTAATCTTCACACCCAGCACCAAATCCTTGTAAAAAGGAATACAGTCCAGGCTGCAGGCTTGCAGCTCCTTGAAGAATGTGCAGGTGTTTCACCTGCGACTGAGGTCTTTTTTGAGTCTTGTACCTTGTAGAGGTTGTTTAGGGGTTCTCCTTTTCTAGTATTGCATAATGAAAGACTTGGATGAAGTGCCTCTATACATGAAGTGTTTCATTGCTCAGAGTAATTTCAAGTATTAAAGTGCCTCAATTTGGACCTTCTGTGATATGTACTACTACTGTAGTAGCAGCAATGAAATTTCAGTTGACTATGTTGCACTAATTAAAAACTAATTAATTAAAAATAGTAATTTTTTTTTTAGTGACTTGATAAAAGCTTTACACCTGGTTCTGGTTGTCAAAAGTGGAAATAAGGTGGCTTTTTTGCCAAAATCTTGTTTATCTGCTAGCTGTAGAGAAAGGGACAATCCACTTCTCCATTGCTGTTCATTTTACAGTCTGCTGCTCTCACATTTGTGGATGGGATTATAGCACTGTAAAACAGAGGCTCCGTCTGTAAAATAGAGTAAAAGTCACTGGCGATGGAGAAATAATCCCAACAGTAAAAGACTGACTCTATCTGGGAGAAGTGAATGCTCCCTAATAAATCTAATTTTGCCGCAGTCAAAAAATCATAAATGTGGATGTTTGAAAACTGTATTTTCTTTCCATATTTATGTAATCCTTCCATTTGACAGGTCTGCTCAGTACTGGGGGAAACATTGTCTGCTTTGCTGTGTGAATGCGCTTTCAAAGCCCTCTCCCTTCCTATCTGGTTCCAAGCTGTTTTGGACTGGAGGGCACCTCTAGGCAGAGGGTGAGAAAGCGTTTACTGACATCAGGGCTTAAGTTTTACTTTGATATGTTGCCTGGAGGGGGGTGGAGAAGGAAAGCTGAGGGCCAGATTGGTTTACATTCTGGCTTCCATTGGTGGTTTAGAAGCTGGTTAAGGAAGTGAAGAGACATAACATCAAATATCTGAAATGGAGTTAATTAGACTCTTGACAATTAGGCTCTTGGGGGGAACCAAGGCTGCTGGAGCGATGGATCAGGAAGTGATCTCAGTGAAGTGGTAAGGTGCTTGCAGATAAGACAAGCCTGGCATTTTGTATAGAGTGTAATCTAGCTCAGGCGAAGCAGAAACATGAGGCTCCCAGAGCCTGATTATAAGAAACCTTCGTCTGCACTTAAAAACATAGAAAGTGGAGTTAGTTTCTAGAAAGGTGATTGTTAGACGTATTTGTATGAAGCTTTTTGTGCCTCAGTTAAGCTCCTAATGGGCTCAGTGTAGTCAGCACTGTACAAACATATGAATTCCCAGTTGTTTCTTGTAAAGAACTTTAAATATAAAGACAGATCTCATACGAAAGGTGGTGATGAAAGGGAATAAAACAGCAAATAATAACTGAAATTAGAATCTTATAAATAGCTGAATACTGAAGTTACCAAAAAAGTCAATAGTAAGGTGTTTCTGGATAATCTTTACATTGCTGTCTCATGCATATACCCTGTAATAGTTCTTCTCTGCATAATCACCTGACATTCACAGGATATTGCTGCCATATTCTAACAGAAATGTGTGAAAAATACTCAGTTACCTTAAGTCCTGTTAAGTGGCTTCAGTTTTGTCAGGAGTTTGAGTTGCTGATGCCTGCTAGGCTTATGTAGCAGTCCGATGAAGGCCTTTCTTTAGGAATGTGTACCCATGCCCTACGGGTCTGAAAACAAACAAAGTTAGCAGGCAATTCTTCAGAAAATTTCTGTGCTGACTTTTACTGTCTATCAAAATTGGTCCTTTAACTTGTTGAGGTAAGAAAGGAAGTGGAAGAGGCTCCCTGCTCCGACCTCTTTAGCCTCTTGTTCTCTGAATGGCTAATTGCATTTTGTTTCTTGTCTTGCTAGATGGGCTGGTGATCCCATTGGTGGAACTGTCTGCAAAACAAGTTGCATTTCACATTCCATTCGAGGTTGTGGAGAAAGTTTATCCTCCAGTGCCTGAGCAACTGCAGCTTCGGATCGCCTTCTGGAGTTTCCCAGAAAATGAGGAAGATATCAGGTAATGAATACTACTTGTGTTTCACTGATGCTTAAGGAAAAGTTGTTTGCTGGAGGAGAATTGTTGTCCATTTGATGTCCCGTATATTTGCTGCTTCTGCTGTTCTCATGTGCATTTTGTAATACACAGATGGGTTACTGTGGGATATCCTATGATCCAGGGTTTTATTTCAGGAAGAGCTGCCCTGCATGTGTCCCAGGAAAAGCATGTGCTTGTGCAGGTTCTGTGTGTAAATGATAGCAGAATAAATGCACCCTTGATTTGCCTGACAGTAACTTGTTTGTAGAGTTTTGTCCTTATGTTAGTCTTACGCAGTATTCTTTCCAGTTTGAATCTGTTGCTTGAGTCAGAGCTTTAACTGGGCTCATAAATTGCCGGGGTGGGGGAGGCTACCTCAGTGTGCTGTGCAAGCCTTTTGAATGGTATAGGTAGGAGAAGCAGAATTTGCTGAGTACATCAGTGATCAGAGTGGAGACAGTTAGAGAGATGACCATATTTCTTATGTTTCCACATAAATTATGCGAGTTCATAGTCAAAACCTCTGTTTCTGCCTTTAGATATTTTACCAAAGTATTTTTGGTGAAGTTTTTATGCTATAGGAGGCTTACCCTTGTAACTATGCATTCAGAATTTTGTTGCAATGTAGTGATATTACAATCTTTTAGAAAGAATCATCCTGAAAGTTATTAGATATGTTCATCTAATGTTCTGGTATCAGATGGGGGAGGTAATGTCAGAAATGCTGATGTAATTAGTAAGATCACCTGTGAGGGGAACAGGGCAAGGCAGCTGATTGTACATGTTCGTTATTCTGATGAGCGCAGATGTAAAAAAACCAATATGAGCACTCAGGTAACTCCTGTAGAAGTACAAGGAGTTTTCACTGTCGCATGCTAACATTGGACCTTGAATGAATATTTTACTGTGTAGAATAGCTTAGTTTTAGGCTTGGAATGAATTTCTATTTTAGAGCTTTAAGTTGAAATTCCTAGAAATGCCAGTGGCTATACACAATTCCAGTTAGGAAAAGAATTATTTTTATGGTTGAAATGTAATGGAGAATTAGCAGAAAAGAGCTGGATGGACTTCATCTTAAAGATGAAGATAGTAGGGATTTTCAACAGCCTTGTCAACAAAGAATGCAAGAGGATAATAATGTGAAGTTTCTCAAAAGCAGGCTGATCTTGACGTGTTATGTGTATCTCTTACAGATTGTACTCGTGTTTGGCAAATGGCAGCGCAGATGAGTTCCAGCGAGGGGAGCAGCTCTTCCGGGTGAGGGCTGTCAAAGACCCTCTCCAGATAGGTAAGAACATTGCAGCTCCACGTCTAGGTATTTCAGATTCCCAAAACCGTATCTGCAATGGGACAACAGTGGTATGACTGCTTCTGGCGTCCTAGACTAACCTCCCTGCTACGTGTATTCTTTCTGTGTTCTGAATGCTGTGTTTATTTCAGCCGCACTCAGGTCAGCTGTGAAACTGAGTGAAAAGCCAGAAATGTTCTGAAAATTAGCTCTTTGATCTGTCTCAGCGTTTTCGAAAAAACCTGTAGAATGCCTTTGTCTCCATTTCTTCATTAATAGAGAGAACTTGCTTTTCTAGAACATTCTAATCAAATTAATGCCTTGCCTAAAGTGCATGTATGGCAAAGAGGAAGTTTGCAAGGTTTAATTTTTCTTGTAGCAAAAGAATTGTATTAATACAGTTACTCGTGTAGTATATTGGCAGAAGGAAATCCCTGTTGCTGGGCAGTGGGTTTTATTGCTTCTCACTTCTCTTGTTCTTTTTATGTTTTTTGGTCATAGAAACTTATCTTAAACAAAGAATTGGACTCTGGATTTTTCATTAAATCCTTTGAAGTAAAGAAGAATATTGAGTTGGCTTTTCCAGTGACAGCTGTTAGACAGGAAGGCATGTGAAATAAAGACGCTATAGTATATCAGTGTGGGCCATGTCAATCCAATGCAGATGTGTTGTTTTTTCTGCAAGTGTAAGGTTCAGAGATAGACTATTAATTGGTCTGTGGGAACTGAACCTAGCTGTAATAAGAAAAATGATAATATAAAAATCTGTATTATGTTAAGGAGGAAAGCTCCTGTATTTTTCTGTGGTGAGGGATAGAGTCTTCTGTGGGCCTGTTTAGTTGCTAGTACCAGTAATACTTAACTCTCAGTGATCAGTGGATGAATAAATTTAGGTTAAAGGACTCTCAAAAAGGGAATAAAAGGGACCCATTCTATACAAGTCAGGGGAGAATTAAAAAGAAGGAGATAGTCATTGAGATACGCAAATTGCAAGAGACTGATGAACAGTTATCTGAATATAGGGTAAAGCACTTGAGAGGATTTTATGTAGTCCATTGTCTACTGCAATAGAATAGCAGGAATTCTTGGGAATAGAAGTGAAGTGAGGTATATTGAGTTGTCAGTGAGACCAGATGGTAATTTTGGAACATCAACAAAATTGAGCTAAATGGGATTAAACTGACTTTTGAGTGCGTTCATAAGCTCCTGATGTCAAAACTGAAATCCCGAGAGAGGCCTCTAAGGCACCCGCTGAACTTCAGGAAGGCAAATGTTTGAGAGACAAAATGAGTCAAAATGCAACTGTCTGAAATTCAGTAATTCCTGGGACTTTCACAATGTAAAAGAGCAGGATATTTAATATACAGTGCTCAAACTGTGGTCAAAACTGGTTTCAGTAATAAGTTAAAAAGGTGAGGAGGTGTAAAGCAATGTAAATGAACAAAGGCTAGGAATATTAGTGCGGAACTTGTGCTTGGGGGAGGAGGAGAGGAGTAGGGGAAAAAGAGGAGTCGGTGAATGATACAGGGGAGGAACTTCTTAAGTACATATACAGCAACTCGGCTTCTTGGCAAAGGATCGTGGGTGTGGAAGGGAAGGAAGTAACTCTGTTAAACTGTAATGTTGTTTCCTCCTTAGTAGAGGAACTTTATCTAATGGAGGGACTACTGTGTTTTTTGTTTTCCCATGAGTGGTAGCCCAGCAGCTGCTACTGGTGGGTTGGATATAATTACGGTTGGCTACTCCAAATTATTTTAAGGTGTGTGGTTGCAGTTTTGAGTTTCATATACTGTCAAATGGGAAGAGAAACACAGGCAATGAAGCAGCCCTTGAGAGGGGATTTGGTATGGAGGGGAGCTGGGCAGTGCGTTGTGATACTGTGATCAATACGACAAAGCTTGAAGTGTGCTTTGTGCTCTTTTTGTCTCATTTCCCTTTGCAGTTTAAGATTATTATTTTTTTTAAACATAAGTGAGTAATCTTAGTCATCTTGTTGACATGCAAATCCATATCCATAATTTCTGAACAATAGCACCTCTTCACCACATTCCAAACCTACACTTTTTTACAATGTTCTACTGTATATGCACAAAGAATTGATTTTGTAGACCTTCCTCTCACATTCCCTTTGTATCAGTCATATACTCCTGCCATCGAAGACTTTATTGCAATTTTCAAATAGGTGTATTGTAGTTGCTGGTCTCGGGGACCTTTTTTTTTCTATCATAGTCTTAATTTCTTTTTAACAAATGAGAAAGGCAGCAGCAGGTTCAGTCTGGATTCTAGCTTTGAATCTCCTTGCATAGTGTCTCTAAGTCTCCACTTTTTAGAGATTCTAGTATCTTGGTTTAAAACAAACAAATGTCCAAAATTGCCTTGCATTACTTCCTGTCTAAAAGCTTTTGTTCAGCTCTTGTTTTCCCATTTCTCTTAGTCCTGAGAAAGCCAGAGGAAAGATTCTTAAATTCTATGCAAAATTCTATGCAAATTCTATGTTTGCTGTCATCATTACAGGGGCATCAGAACTACCAAATATCAATTAAGAAAACTTGAAAGCTGTATTGCAAGAAATATTCTTAGTAGGGTGTTGTTAACTCATGGGTCACTTAAATCTTTTTATGCCAATTCTTTTCTGAGTATTTCAAATTTGTGCATTTCCATCTGAAATCATGAGGACTAATAGGGCCTCAGAAAAATGAATAAACAGACCTGAAATTTCACAATAAATTCACATTCTTGCAGTCTCCATGAGGTGACCAGATCACTCAGGTATGCAATAGATGTGATTCTTGGCTTCACATTTAAGCAGGAAGGTAAGAGCTGTGGTCTGCAGGAGGAGACAATAGCTGCCCTTTGACTGCAAACATGTACAGTTTGATGGCTACTTCTTTAAACAGTAGTGTTGGGCTAAGCACTCCAGAATGGTCCCCCTCATAGTCACCATTTCGGTCCCTGCAGGCTCAGGCTATTGGAAGCTGCGCAGTGAACTGAATTGTGGTATTTTTCCTGGTAAAAGTACCCATTACTTTAACCCAGAATATTTTCCTGGTATGGTTTCCTGTGGCATACCACAAACAGTTCTTCAGTATAGCAAGACGGGTGGTGCAAAAGAATTGGGCAGAGCTGCTTGAATTAGCGGTGTCAGTGGCAGATGTTCGTCAAACAACAGTTTGAGTTGGAGCTTGTGATATGTCATGCTGGAGCCCTTAAATTTTCTTTGTCTCTTTTTATAACCGTTCTTCTCTCTTTAGATTTAATCAGTTAACCGTCTTCATATACCAATAAAAATTTTATCATAGGAGCTTGATAAGAGTGTATAGCTGTCACCCATTCTTCTCTAACACCTTTCGAGTACTTCTTTTTCTCAGTAAAACAGAATTGCTGCAATTCCAATTTATGGAATGCTTAATTTGCTTTTGTAAAAATTAGGGCATTTTGGCATTAGTCTGAGATGCTTCTGGTATAACAGAAGGACTAGCTGAACTGTTTGGGTTGTATTATCCAAGTGTGGAACATAAATTAGAACTGTAGCTGGTAATAAGCAGTGCAGTAATTTTGTGGTGAATGCCTTCTATTGTTTTGATTCTGTTCCAATTGCTAAAATGGATGAAGAATTTGGGTGGCATTATGTGTACTAATCAAAATAATCACCCACAGCAGGAAGAGGATTTGAATTCTGGGGAACAGGGAAATAGAAAGGTTAAGCAAGGTAAGAGTAAGTTTGTATTGGCACGGGTATCATATTTTGAGGAAGAAATACTGCACTTTTTTTAAAAATGGGATTTAGTAGGTTATGTTCACTTCTGAACACCATCATCATTATAATCTCACAATATCATAATAAAAATTTAGTAGTGTGGATTTATATTGTGCTTCCTTGTGCTGGTGATGGAGAAACTATTTCAATCATCTATCCCAAGCCATATTTTTTTCATTTAAGGTAGATTGTTGGACTGAAATTTGGTTATGGCTTTGATACCCCTTGGTGCATTCTATGCTTCATTAAAACTGAATTTGAGACTAGGAAAAAAGGCTCTGAGGCTGATACTCATTGCTGAAGAGGATGATTAACTGGTGATAGGGACCTTCAAGACAAGCAGAAGATTCATGCTCCTGCTGGCCTTTTCCTGCTTGTAATATGTGTGCCTCTGGATAACCATTATCTGTAGAGGAAGCTGCATTATGACTACAACTGGTATGCATTGTACATGAGTTTACACAAAGACAAGCCTCATTAAAGCTCTTTGTCATCCTGCCTGAGATAAGATTCATAATTTATTTGTTTTATCACAGATTTATTGAGCTGGAGTCATTCAAGTGTTATTGCTGAAATTGCCCCTTTCCACTTATTTTAGTCTAAGCAAGAGAGGTGTTTTGTTTTCTGAGTACGTGGTTTATAAAAATGGAATATTTGCAAAATTGCAAGGAGATACATAATTTATGAGAAATGGGTAGCTTCTGAAGTCACAAAGCGAAAGTTAAGTGTTCAGGTGTAAGTGATGCCTTCTTTAGCTCACTGTCAAATTGTGAAAGTTGACTTACTTGGAAAGAATTCTGAAGTCATATAGCTTGTGCTGCACTGTGGCCAGAGTTAATTAAACATAGAAATCATGCCCCAAATATGTATAGTCTAGCTTTGACCCTGTGATCAAAAAACCACGCTTTTCAGTGATGGCTTTATCCATTTCTGCTTTTCTTTTTTAAACATTAATAGAAACAAATATATAAATAAATTCATGTATTAAAAGCTGGTATTTTTGAACCTCTTATATTCTGCCATAGCTGATTGGGAAGAAATAAGTGCTGGAGACTCTAGGTCCATGTTGATCCTGATATGTATGTTGTTGCTAGACATGTTGTTTCACTGTTTAAATGGCTTTCACTCTTTATATTTCCATTCTAACTGAATCTGTTTCCCAAGCACCAGACGAGTAACTTTGGACTTTTGAATTTTAACAGGTTTCCATCTGAGTGCCACTGTGGTTCCCCCACAGATGGTGCCACCCAAAGGTGCGTACAACGTGGCGGTGATGTTTGATCGATGCAGGATCACGTCGTGCAGCTGTACCTGTGGAGCTGGGGCCAAGTGGTGTGCTCACGTCGTGGCGCTCTGCCTCTTCCGGATACACAATGTAGGGCTTTAAATACAGTTCTACTCTCCCCTAGGCATCTTCTCCGAGTCTCTCCTCATTACGGTTTTATGCAACATGCTCTCTCTTTAGGGAAATTGTTCTTGGCACTCCTCTTGGTTACAGATTGTGCAAATATGCGCTCACAGTTGCAGTCTGCAGACTGAATTGTCTGAGGCTCTAAACTGCAGAATGTCCTTTGATAATGTGCAAATTGCTAAGGGTAGATACAGAGTCCTTTTTGGCCCCTTCCTGTTTCTCATTTAAGTGCTAGAATTACTCGTTCTTTCTTCAGTTCAGCGAGGAGTGAAAGGTCACTGATAGTTAGTCTTTTATTAAAAATCTTTGTAAATATGGGATTTGAATGCTCTTGTGGTTTTTTGATCATTGAGTGCAGAAGGAAAGTAATTTTGATCACTGTTGGCCTTTATATTCACCAGTTTGTTTTAACACATACAAGTGTCATTTTGACTTGTAGATTTCAAACAGTCAGTTAAGTTTATGGTTTTGCTTGGCTGCTTGTATTCTGTGTGGCCTCGTGTAGAGTGAAAAGTAGATGTTTCTTATCCCAAGGAACCTCCAGGTGAAAATGTGTAGAATCAACATGAAATACCCAAGTTGAGGGTTCAGTCTTGCATACAGATTAATTTCCTCGCTCTTTGGAAGCTAAGAAATACATTTTAAGGATTAAGCTTGGATAATTGAAAGGAACAGAAGATTTTCTGCTGTCACAGAACATTTTACAGCTAACATGCTCATGATCAACTCCAGATTCTTAAATAAGTGCTAATAACCCACTGAAGTGTGTTAATATTTCAGAATGGACAATTTTAATAGGCTTAAATTGATACTCTTGCGAAATCATTGGAAAATTGGTATACTTTCTGGACTGAGGACCAGAGAGTTGGCAAAAAAATGAGTTCTGCCTTGAATTATTAGCTCCAGTTTTAAAAGGTGAGTATGGAGAGTGAGAATAGGAAACAAATTTTCATTTATATTATTTACACTCAGAAAATTTGGACCCTGTGTAAGATAAAAATCATCCTTTTCCCTACAATCCTTTCTTCTGCCTGAAAAATGGTAATGAAAGGATTTTCATGTTTGTATATACTGACTGCTGACATTAGCAAATGACAAGCCAAGGTATATTGCTCTATGTCAGCAAATCAATATCAGAAGCATCTTTATTAACAAACTGCTCTTTCCTGTTTCCAGGTTAAATTTTAGGTAGGTGCCATTTGGGCATTTTTTTATTCTATAGAGTAAAAAAGGTTAAGAAAAGAATGGTGTTTTGTGTTTGGTTTTTTTTTTTATCATCTAAGTCGTTCTAAGATATGGAAAGAGACTGATTTTAAGATTGAAGAAAAAAACCTCTAATGAGATGAATGAGGTGGTTGTGATTCTGTGAAGCAGTCCCCCACAGAGCTGGTTGGTTTGCCAGAAGCTTAAAGAATAATGTCCTATTTTAGAGGTTTGTTTGTGAAATCCCTGCCAGTATTTGTGCAATTGCTAGCAACAACAGATCTTAAGCACAGCTGTTAAAGCACTTTCCTTGAAAAGAAACTCTTAAAAACAGTTTTTATAAAGCTTAGACAGCTTATTTGCATCCTATCTGCAACACACCACATAATTACAGAAAGAAAACAACTGTCCATCAAGACCAGGCATGGTATGCATGAGCACAGCTACTGTTCATGACACTTCATCTGTTCAGGGGACACAGCTTCATTAACTCTGACCTGTTAATGGTAGTTTATATCTCCTTTTCTTTCTTTAGGCATCTGCGGTATGCTTACGAGCACCTGTTTCTGAGTCCTTGTCTCGGCTACAAAGAGACCAATTGCAAAAATTTGCTCAGTACCTAATCAGTGAACTTCCACAACAGGTAAATGGGGACAATCGATAGGACTGACTTTTTCTTAAATTCACTTATTTTTATTATGGGTCAATTTATAGGATGTCTTTTGTTGCAAGATAACCAGTTATGCTGTTTGATTGAGAGTTGCTTGGAAGGCTTTCAGTTCTTGCCCTATTCGTGTTTGTCATTCTATTATTTGACAATTTTCTATTCCCAAGTAAAAGATTAGAAGTGTCTTAAAAGGTGAAAGAAGAGTGATGGCTATTCATATTAGCATGAATATGCACTTAGCTTGTGGAAGATCAAACACAATAAAATAAATGCAGAACAAATCAGGTTGCTTCTTTTTTGTGTGTTTGGTTACTTAAGTGGAGAAGACTACACAGGGGATGTGTTGTATATGCCTTAGGTGAGCACTTCCTAATGCACCCAGCTGGTGACCTTTTGACTTTCCCCAGTATAGCTTCTTGATGATTCTTGAGAATCATTTGGGTTATGGAAAGTAATAAACATGAAATTTTGTTAGTCAAAGGCAAAATCTGCTCTCTTACTCCTTTAATATCTACGCTTTTCAAGGTCAGGTCATTTATATAACGTGCCTAAAATGCTTGCACAAAATACACAAGAATACCTAAGTAATTGTGATATGTTTGCTTTAAAAATACAAGGGCTTGGCAACCAAAGGAGGTTGAGAAAACTGACCTGTATGGGTACCTGTCACATTTCAGTAGTGCGTGCATAATGTCTTAAGTAGGAGTTAGGTTACTGTCAGCATGTGTCTAAAATTCATATTATGGTGCTGTGCTTGGGACACTAAGATATTCTGTGGTTTAAACGTCCTCTAAATTTCCTACAGAAATACATAATCTTCTTATGAGAGGAAACAGAGGAATCATATAATATGAAAGTGACATAAAAGTACTGCTTTTTTGTTGCTGAGAGTTCAGCACCAACAGTGTGTGCTTCTTCCTGCGTTACATAACAGACAAAGCTTTTCTTAAGAACTCGGGGCTTTATGTCACATAGCCTGGTGCTTAATAAAGGAGGGCTTTGAAAGGCTAGCAGTGGTGGTAGTTGTTTCCTGAATGACAGGTGAGTTGTTTGCTTTCAAATATTATGTGTCTGTTCCTTTTTCCAGGGTTTATTTCTCCTTCAGTCATGTGTACCAGCTGTGCACCCAGGAACATCTGGATTATTTAATTTAATTATTACCGTCTTGCCAGATAATCTGGTGGATGCTGCCCAACAGAAAAGTTTGGGTTTTGTTGGCAGATGCTTCTTAACCTGTGTGTGTAGTTCCCTTGAGAAAGGCAAGGCGCACCTTAAACTCTTCCAACAGTCTCATTCCTGGTCTTCAAGATTTCTGGGTGAAGATGGATACTCTGATACCTTGGGACCCTGTATTTTGATTATATGATGTAGAATTAGAGTAGGCTGTACGCTTGGTTCTATTTTATCCTTATTTTCAGCTTGTGAATTGCATTATGGTACAGTCATGTAATGGTGAATTACTTTCAAGTGTAAAGGGAAGGTGGCCTGTAGGAATGCAGCTAGATAAGGAGATGTTTTTCAAAATCTATGTAGAAAGTGTTTTCCATGTCTATGAAAATGTCAGTGATTCTGAGCAACTTGGAACTTATTACACAGTTCTTTTCCCAAAAGCTATTTCCCTTCGTGAAGCCAGTACTCCTGTTCCAATTAAATATTAATATCTTGGCAAAAATGCCTGAAGGAGAGTCACTGCAGGTCGCTGATACTTCAACCTTTAGGTGTGTCATTGCCTAGACTGTGACTTCTCTGCTTTGTGGTTACTTAAAATATGTAGTAGTGGAAAAAGTATAAAATAGCTTAATGCTGAGTTTGTTTCTTCATGTGGCTCAAATGCAAAATATCCTTCTGAATCATTGTTTTTTCTTCCATCTGTTTGAGATGGATCGGCATTAGTTGCAAATATAGGTGTACTGAGTGTGCCTTGCTTTACAGCAAGTGTCATCTTTAACCTCAGCTGTTGTGTGGAGAGAGATGGGGGGATATCAGATGTTCTCTTGCAATTCATTTAAATCCTAACTATATGCCTAACCAGTTGTAAGCATGCATGCTAAAGGCTAAATGGGTTTATGGTTTCAGACCAGGCTTAGTTTGGGGAAAAACCACTTTCTACTATGCATTTTTCTTTCAAAAAGAGCATGTTAAGGGTATATCTACTTAATATTTTGCAGTCAGGTGTGAGCCTTCTCTGCTTACCTCTGAACTGTCCAGAAACTGATTGCATTAGTTTAGTGCTGAAATTGCACTAGTTTACTCTTGAGTCTGAGTTAATATATATATGGTCTTTTTGCTAACAGGATGGTAAATAAAATACAGTCTGCCTAATAGGTTATGTATAGATGTAATTTATAGTTTTCTCCTCTCCTCTCATTAGCTCGAGTTTCAGAGAAATGACTTAGGAAAAAGAAATAAAGAACATTCAAAGTGCAGGAAAATGGTGACCTTGACTGCAGTCACTTCCATCTCTCTCAAACTTAACTGCGGTATCACTCTTCATGCTCCTGCTCTTCAAGAAATTACAAGGAAACCAGTAACCTATGATGCTTTTGTTTATTTCTTAGGATGTGAATGTAGGAAGTAAACCTTGGATATAGGTTTGCTTTGAGAAAGGAGAGGAGAAAGTGTAACAACTGGTTTGCTATTGTATAATCTGTAGCACCCTCTATCGTCCTTTCAGAAAACATGACTCTGTGTATTTGATACTTCTGAAATGATGAGACTGCTTCAATCATGAAAATCCAGGCAGATGTAGGTATGTCAGAATGAGAAATACTATGTATATTGAAAGTTTGCTTCATGTTTTCAGATTCTTCCAACTGCTCAGCGCTTGCTGGATGAGCTGTTATCTTCTCAGTCTACTGCCATCAACACAGTGTGCGGAGCCCCAGGTAACCTTGATATATCTTATTTCAGTAATCTGTGTTCACAGATAGGAAGTGGGTATATTTCCATTGCTTTGAGTTTCTGAACTGGCCTGCTACCATTTCGATGGGATTGCAGGTGGAGGTCAAGGAAAAGGGCTAAGTACAGGGAATTGCATGCCTATGTAGCACAGCAACAGGCACTTGCTGGTGTAATGGATGCTTCAGAGTATATGCAGAGGAAGGGAGAATCACGCAGTGCACTTTTCTAATGAAAGATTTTACTTTTTAAGTTGGTATTAATTATAGGCTCCTGGAAATGTTGATTGGAGGGGACCTCTCCAACCTCCTACTTAAAACAGGACTCTTTGCAACACTAGACTGGGTTAGCTGTGGCTTGGGCTAGCTTACTCAAGTCTTCGTTACCAGAGATGTTGCAAAGTATTCCTGTTTTAGGGCTGTGTTACCCTTTTAGTCAAGAATTTTTTCCTAATGTCCATTATGAATACCCTTTTTTATCATCTGCTGCTGCCAAGAAGAGTTTGTCAGCATTGTGTTTGTGATTCCAAATAGTTGTAGGCTGTTAGTGATCACCCCTCACCCTCTCATTCTTAGATGAAATTAGCCCATCTTCCTCAGTCTCACCTCATGGGTCATGTGTTCCATGCCCACAACTATCTTGAGCCACCTCCACTATATCCTCTCTGGTTTCTCAATATTGGTCCTGGTCTGGGGAATGCAAAACTGGATACAATATCCTAGGTGTAACTTTACCAGTGCCCGGTAGAGGGGGATAAAATAAATTCCTTAAATCTGCTAGCTCTGCTTTTCTTAATATATCCCAGTTCACAGGTTGGGGTTTTTTTTGTGTTTTCAGTGGAAGTTTGGCAGTGGTTTGTGTTCAGCTTGGCATCCACCATAATCACCAAACCCTGTCAGCTATTTGGTTTTCAGTCTCTACTGATGCATGGGGTTTTCTGTCCCAGGTGCAGAAGTTTATGTTTTTCCTCAATGAACTTCATGAGGTTTCTATTGGCATGGTCCTTGAATTTCTGCCAGTCCCACTGGTTGTAGTGCTACCATTCAGCATGCCAGCCATGTCTCCCAATTTAGTGTTGTCAGTGGTTAAGGTAATGTTATGATAGCATTTTGAGATAGTTCTGAATAGTGAGTTCTGCAACGGGTGAAATAAACTGAGTAACACTGCCTGTGTGCTCCCTATAATCCTGGTGGTTGGGCACACAGAGAAAAATATCTTCAAAGCCTGAAGGCTGTGAATGTGTTGTTTTTTGTCAAGATCCCACTGCTGGACCCTCTGCATCAGATCAAAGCACCTGGTACTTAGATGAGTCTACTCTGAGCGACAACATAAAGAAAACCCTTCATAAATTTTGTGGACCCTCTCCTGTTGTTTTCAGGTAAACTGCTTCTCATAGAAAGGAAAGCGGGATATTGACGTAACCTGTAAGCTCATTCACCATGTAGCCTGCACCCTTATGTGATGCCATGGATGGAAAGATGCTTAGTTTTGTCGTTACTTCTCTGGACTGTATTTTTCATAGCTTGTCCAATGTCATTTCAGTAGAGCATACTATATTTGCACAATATCTTACTTGTCTGGTGTTCTTGGTCTCACTAGGCATCCTTTCTTTTAGGTTGTGTGTGCCTGTCCCATTTAAGATGCAAATGTGTTTCTAGATGTAGGATATACTCAGGATTTTTTATGGCTGTGCTTTATTTAATTTTTTCTCACCCTTGCTCTTCTGTTTTATCTACAGTGATGTGAATTCAATGTATCTCTCTTCCACGGAGCCACCAGCTGCTGCAGAGTGGGCCTGTCTCCTGCGTCCCCTGCGAGGAAGAGAGCCTGAAGGAATCTGGAATCTGCTTTCCATTGTGCGGGAGATGTTTAAGAGACGGGATAGCAATGCAGCTCCTTTGCTGGAGATTTTGACTGACCAGTGTCTCAACTATGAGCAGGTATTCAAATCTTTTGCTGTGGGGGGGAAAATTCTGGAGAACCAGGTTGAGCTAGTGGCTGCTGCCATGTGCCTGTACAATCCATGGCTGAATAAATTTTCATTTTTAACAGTCTGTATGCATGAGGGGCATGTGCGTCTCCACACTAAAATGGTGTTACAGTTTGCTCTTGTGCTGATTCAGTGATGTCCCAGTAACACTATATCCCAAAAATACCTCAGTCCTTTTAACATGAGTATATGGAGTCTGAACTCTCTTGTTCAGCACTTTTGATTTGATTTCTGACCTATCAAGATGATTTATTTTAATGTTTTTTTTCTAAACAAAGTACATCACAAATGAGTTGTCATTTTGATAAAAACTAAAGATATATGTTGGGTAATAGAATCTCAGATTCTTCTGTTGTTTTTGTAGAAGACATCTCTGGATGGTTTAAGTAACAATTTTTTTGATATTTAAAAAATAATCTTGGGGAAAAGTTTTCCTTTGACAGTTCAGGATGTTGATCTCACTCTGTAATATAAATTTCAGTGTAAGTTTCCATATTGCTCTATCACATACCTCAACTTTGAGCAGGTGAAAGGAAATGCTTCATTTATCATATTAGTTACAGAATACAGAATGTGATTGTTCATTTTTTCTCCTCCAAGTGTGAAGACCTCTAGTAAGAGAACCTCCTGTGAGTGTTTAGTTCTGTGGACATTTGCCTTCTAACCAGAGAAATTTTGAGATGCCCTTAGTTCTCAAAAACCAATGCTACTTTAGTGCTTGTAGTTATTTTGGAGTCAAATGTAAACATGGTACTAACTACAGATCCCGTTTCCCTGTGATTATGAGGTTAAATGAGAGCAGAGGATGAGATGTCCACAACACTGCTCCACTGAACATTTTATTCTGCAGATAACCGGCTGGTGGTACAGTGTGCGAACATCTGCATCACACAGCAGTGCTAGCGGGCACACAGGACGCAGCAACGGCCAGTCAGAAGTAGCTGCTCATGCTTGTGCAAGTATGTGTGATGAGATGGTGGTTCTTTGGAGGCTGGCTGTCCTTGACCCAACTATTAGTCCACAGAGGTAAGCACCAGAATCAGATCCAGCCTTTCTTTATTTCTATGATGTTCAAGCACACTCAAAAGTTTTTTCCTGTAGATTCCTTGTGTTTGTGTCGTTACCTCATTACCTTTTCAACCATTAGTCCTTCTGGACTATGTGCTATGTAAGGTTCAAGAGCGCTATAATTATTTTAAACTTTAATTGCTATTGCTGCTCACTTTCAGCAACATCAGGTAGTGTGAATAATTTGTTTTCTGAGAGTTCTCTTCTGTATATGAGTGTAATTCTGCATTTCAATGTCTCATTTCTTTGAATGGTAATACTGTCTACCAATAAATTTTAATGCTTTCTAAATTTAGCAACTTAATGGATTTCTGTTCAGCCCAATCATTCACTGTTGTCTCTTTCACAATGAACCATTTATTGCTTTCAGTGCTTAGGGAGTTTATTCTCTGCAGTGTATTGGTAAACAGTGTCACTGGTGTATGATTTTTCAGTCAGGGTTTTCAATTGTCTGAGGAAAAATTTTGAGGCAGGTTTCTAAACCATATTGTGCCTTGGTAAATCACTGCCAATCTTTATTTAGCACTAGTTGAATAACAGTGGAAGTACTGAGAGCTCATGTGGAGATACTGTGGTTGGCATTGTAATAATTTGTTTTGTACATCTAGTCTACAAAGTGTGGTGTGAAAAATGTAGTGAATTAGTTTAATGTGCTAGAAATGCTCAGAAAAAAATTCAGAACAAATGAAAACAGGATGGTATTTTCAATACAATTACACATTAACAGAATTTGCTTTTTGTGAATTTTGTTATGTAACATTAATAAAAAGCCCCATTTTTGTGGTTTAACCCAGCAGGCAACCAAGCACCATGCGGCTGCGTGCTCCCTTCCTTCCCTTCCCTAGTGGAATGGGGGAGATAATCAGGGAAAAAAATCGTAAAATTCCATCTGAAACCAGGACAGTATCCCCCCCTTATTTTATAACATCTGCGTCATGTTCGGGTCATACACTTTCCAATACATTCCAATTGATCACCACCACTTTTCCTGTCTCTATCTGGGCAGCAATATCTTGCCACAGTGGGGCAGCCCGAAAGGGTTTGCCTCTGCACTGCCAGTTGCTCTGCTCCCATTGCTGTAACCATCCCCACAGAGCATTTGCCATCATCCATGGATCAGTATGGAGATAAATTAATGGCCATTTTTCTCATTCAGCGATATCTAAAGCCAACTGGATGGCTTTCACCTCTGCAAACTGACTTGATTCACCTTGTTGTTCAGGAGACACCTATCTATGTAATGTACATCAGGGACACTAAAATGGATGCAGTTTTTGTCTTGTACAGTTTACAATATGAAGTAGCTACATATAGGAGATGAAGACAAATCAAAAACTGTAGGAAACAGGGAATAAGGCTTAAAATAAACATAAACATCAATCACATCACACAGAAAAACCATAGAAGATTTTGGCTTTTAATAAAGTATGAAGTTGTGCTATGTGTATTCACATTTGAGTTATTTGTCGCAGTTCATATTTGCTCAGATCTCCTACTTGAGCTCATGCAAAATTGAAATGCCTTCTGCTTGATTAGTTGTTCTCTTGGCCTTTGAATAGTCACCAAGAAGCACCCTCTTCTACCCGTCCTTGCCATTCTTTCCAGTGAATCGTTAGGAGACTTGCTACCTCATTTCTAATTCATTGCTGCCTCTCATCCTTATGATACCTTTCCTGAGTAGTTCCCCATTCTTCTTTTTACTTCTGACAATCCTCTGCTTGATTAAGCCCTTCCGTTCTGCTCCCTTGTTAATTTCTTTAGTGGACAAATAGAAGTAATTGATTTTGTTTAGCCCCTTTTGTCTGAATACCCTTTGCACCTAAATTGTGTCTCCTTGTTTTGATTTGATTTTTTGGTTGGGTTCTTTTTTTATTTTTTGCTTTTGATAGGAAATCTGAGAGGATTTAAGTGTTTGGCTTGTACTTCAGATCTCTGAAATCCGTGACAGAAAAAAGATGGCAGTTGATTGAGACACTTGGTGGAATTTCTAGAAATGTCTTTTCCTCCTCTTGAATTAGATCAGCCAAATGTATATTCCATTTAGACTATCTTGCTAATATGCTTAGGCCCTATGTGAGATTTGAAGCTGGGAAAGGCAGACGTGCTTTGTTCTTCCCATGGTAATATGGGGCATGGGATGAACTGCTGTGCAATTTAATTCTATATAACCCTATCAGCTTGCTGCTTCCTCAGAGTTATTTGAATATCAGTTATTTTTGTCTTGGTTGTTCTGTGCCTATGGCTTGCAACAGTTTACTCTCCTAAGTAGAGCCTGCTAAAGCCTACATTAAATTCTTGGTCTCTAGATAGGCATATCAGGATAAAGAGGTAAGTGCCTGGGAGGCAGATTAGGGGGTCCTGTCTGGCATTGTGTTCTCTGTTCAGGCTGTTTAGATTGTACGTGTGAATGTCTTGACCTTAGTTGTTCCCAGGGCTGTTTTACAGCTGCTGCAAACTGTTCCATGAGTGTTTCCAAGAGCAGTTCCCTGTGGCACTCCCTGGTTTCAGACTGCTGAAGCTCGCATCACTAATACCTTATTTGGTGTTAGTAATTAGATAAACAAACAGGGCAGACAGTATTTAATTTTAAACCTCCCAGTGCGTATTGTGCTTTCATGTTGGTACTGTTCACATTTTGTTTCTGTATCATGGGCCTGTTTAGGACTTATTTGTTAATACACCTATTTCCTTTTTTCAGCCTGTCTGCTTACTAATGCTGTCTATCCTTAATTCAGCAGATGTTTCTGACCAAAAGGAGGAGGTGTTCTGTGGGTTAAGAGATAGTTTGTCGCAGGTGCATAATGTGTCTGCTTTCTAACCTGTCCTCTTATTTCTTCTCTTAGGCGTAGGGACCTTTGCTCACAGCTCAGACAGTGGCAGCTGAAAGTCATAGATAACGTTAAGAGGGGTCAGCACAAGAAATCATTGGAGAAGCTCTTCCAGGGTTTCAAGCCAGCTGTGGAAGCCTGTTACTTCAACTGGGAGGAAGCTTATCCTATTCCAGGGATCACATATAGCAGCACTGACAAGAAGAACTCATTCTGTTGGGTAAAGGCCATCCAGCAGAGGAGCTGCCGGTTGCAGTGTGCAGAAACTGCCTGTGAGGCTGGTAGAACCCATGGACAGGAGCCTGGGGGACTATGTCTGCAGCCTGGGGACAGGCTGCGTCCCTCCCCTCAGGAGCCAGCAGTTCGTCCAAAGGAACTTACTGGAAAGCGGAAAGTTGTCTCTGAAACACCACAGAGGGTTCTGAGACGACTTTCAGCAGAGGGTGATAAAGCTGTGTATAAGACTGCGGTGGGCAAAGCAAAGTTGCCAGTGAACAAAGGCTTGACCAGTAAACATAGTGGGAAACGCCGCATGAGCAGTGAAGACAGCTCTCTGGAGCCGGACTTGGCAGAGATGAGCCTGGATGACAGCAGCTTGGCTCTGGGGGCAGAAGCCAGCAACACATTTAGTTTTGCAGAAAGCCCAATGAGCAGAAGCTACAGAGACACCTTTGAAGAGGATGGTGGGGTGTACTTCTCTGAGGGACCTGAGCCCAGTGTTAGGAGCAGTTCCATGGCCAAGAAATCACCCAAGGATCCTGTGGGGGAAATGGGTAGTGGTGATGATGACCTGCCTTCTGCAGATGAGAACAGTGGTGGTGTGAGCCTGAAACCAGAAGAAGTGGGAGAGAATGGTGCAGCAGGGGGAGGGGATGATGGAGAAGAGGAAGATGATTACCAGGTATACTATCTGAATCCACAAGAGGTAGCCAAGGAAGATGATGACAAAGCTGAAGGGGGAAATGAAGAGGAGCAGGATATGTTTGCTGGTATAAAGCCACTGGAACAGGAGAACCGGATGGAGGTGAGCTGAATCTAGTTCAAAACACTGTTCTACAGTTTTATGTATTGTATACATTAAGGTCTCACTTAACCTGCGTTAAACTGTGTTGTTAAATCAAGTGCTTAATTATAATGTTGTCATAACCCATTGTATCATAAGGTATCTGCAGTCTTAATGAAATGGTATCACACATGTCTGTTTCCCACAAGCTTGACTCCCTATTTCTGTGCTAACTCCAAGTGTCTCCTAGTTTTAGCTGGTCCCATCTCATATTCCAGGATTTACAAATGTAGGCAAAACTGTGTGTGCAAAATTGAGCAGAAATTAAAAAGAAGTAAGACCAAGACATGCCCAGCAGGAAAAATTTAAATCCAATCATGTAAGCAGAAATTCTCTGGAAAGCCAGAGCCAATCTAAATAGACTGTGTCACATTTTTGTCATAACCTCAAAATATGTTTAGAGCTTGCACCTATATGAGCAAACAGCTGAAATAGTTACAAGAAGAGGCTTTTTAGGGGAGGACTCTGAGAACACCTGCAGCTGAAGTTAATTGTGAATTGTGTTTGCAGAATCTTTGTGAAAAGTGGTTTGAGCAGGCTGGGGAAGCGTGACTTGAAAATGATCATCTGTTCTTTCTTGCAGATCCTGTTTGCCTGTGCAGAGGCCCTGTATGCCCATGGATACAGTAATGAAGCATGCCGCTTAACTGTAGAGCTTGCCAGAGACCTACTGGCCAACCCTCCAGATCTCAAAGTGGAACAGCCACCAACTAAGGTAGAGAGTGCTTGTCTAGTTTTGGGAACAGAGACTAAGTTAGAAGGAATGAGTGGGATGGATACAACAGCATTCCCAGGCATTTGTCATTTGCTGTGACTCAGGGGCCTTCACTGATGCTTCCTCTGGGCTGAACTTCTCTGGCTGTCATTAATGTGCCTAATCGCTGTATGTGTGAATGAAAGGGAGAAAGAAAATAAGAGGCTATTCAGCAGGACTTGGAGTTGTCAGAAACTCGAGTGTAGTTAAAAGCTATTTCACTTTTCCTTGAGCTTCAGAGAAAAGTTTGGTTTGACTGTTAAAAGATGCATCTCCTTTAGGAATCTATTTTAAATTAGTTGAACAAAACACCCTGCTAATACCAGCTTCAAAGGATGTTTTGTTTAAGAGATACTGCTACTGTGTACTATATTGTACAGCAGCCATTAGAAGTCTTGATTTTTGTGCAGCTCGGTGCAGGTGACCCTATTTTTTTTTATTCCCTCCAAAACCTTAGTCTCCTGTTACATAATGTGCATTACTGGAGATGTTAGAAGTTTCAGGACAGAGGATTGGAGAGGAAAGAAACAAGTATAAAATTCTGGAAAATCACTTGTAGTGTCACTAAGCAGTGTTTGTTGTATGGAAGGGTTCCCTTGGAAGGGACAGGCATGCAACATCTGTCTGCACAGCATCAGTCCAATAGTGAACATATGTCTTATCAACAGGCCGGCTCTTCCACTGTGTTGTGCTGGGGTGAGATAGGGGAAGTAATGATGTTCATCAGTAACCACTGGGATTTGTGATTCCTTAGCAAAGGGAATAAAATTTAAATGTGTTTTATTCTTTCTTCTGTCTACTGGTTATTGCAAAGTGTAGGAGGACAAGCATAGAATCATTTAGGATGTTTAGGAAGGTATCCTGTGACAAATTCCTCCTGAAACAGGGCAAAAAGAACAAGGTATCAACCAGCAAGCAGACGTGGATGGCAACCAACACCTTGTCTAAAGCTGCTTTCTTGCTGACGGTGCTAAGTGAGCGGCTGGAGTACCACAACCTGGCCTTCCGAATAGGAATGTTTGCTCTGGAGCTGCAGAGACCACCTGCCTCTACAAAGGCTCTGGAGGTACGAAACATCTCAAAAGGTAGTATCCATAAGCAACATTGTGCTCCTTGAATGCTTTTGCTCATGTGGTTTCCATTTCAACTCCAAAAACTGTATTGTGCGCACATCCCATTAGCACACGTTGATCTGACAGAAAAATGATTAGAAATATTGCTTCATCTAGCATTGCCTTCATTGATGGGAATCTCAGGCCTCATATGCCAACAGGCCTTTTGATTTCACATGAAGCTACAGGCTTGAAAATATTTAAATGAGTACAAAACCTTTTGTGAATGTATTATTCACATTAGAAACACTTGCTACTTTTCTTAAGTATGTTTCCAGTTTGCTTGGCTAATCTGGGGAAAAAAAAACTATTTGTAAATGGAATTGTCTGTATTTGCATTGGTGAAATGGTTTTAAACTTATTCCTTAGAGTGGATGGCTGCAATTGTTACGATTTGAAAATCGTTGTGCTTGCGGATATCTTATTTGTTAGCAAGTGAATGAATGTACTGTGCAGGCAAATTATTTTGGACACTGCTTGATTACTGTAAGGCTTCCTGTGTAGAAAAAAGTGTTCAATTAAGACCTTGTCTGTGTGATTTGCAGCTGCCTTGCTTTTCACTTCAGGGCTGTGCAGTCCCTGGAGGTGTGTATTGCTGCTAGGTATTTACCACTACACTTGTTACGCTAATTATCTGTACTTCTTATGGTCTAATTAGAAGATCGTGAGAATGGCAATCACTTGCTACCTAGAAGGCAGCAGTCACTTTCACGTGTCAAGAATGGAGAGAATGCAGGAATGGCAAAGTAGTGAAATATAACCATCTTCATCCAGGTGGCATGCGTTGCTGCCACCCTGTGCTCATTCTTCTGCTAGTCAGTCTCTGTTGTCTTGAATTGGGTGTATTATTTAACGTAGCATCCTTTCTTCCTACAATTAAGAGCCATCGCCTTTTCTGCTGACTTATCCTGTCAAATGCTTCTCCTGATATTCTTATGAAAGCTGATGCATTTTTTCTGTATGCAGCTCAAGAATGATAATTTGAGTAAAAAAGAATTGTGTATAAATATGAGGCAAGACTTTGAAAATCTATATTCAGTGTGGAGAGAATGGTAAAGGTGGCTAGAGTGCTAAGATTTGCTATAATTTAATGATCCAATAGACTATTGCTGTACTTAATGTATGGATAAAAATGGTCCACTGCCCACTGGGCCTGTGCTGATGACAAATTCTTCTGTTTCCTTGTGGATACTACCAGGTGAAGCTGGCATATCAGGAGTCAGAGATTGCAGCCCTCTTGAAGAAGATTCCCTTGGGCACTAATGAGATGAACACTATTCGAGGAAGAGCTGAAGAACTGAGAGAAGGGACACTATGTGACTACCGTCCTGTTCTGCCTCTGATGTTGGCTAGCTTTATATTTGATGTCCTGTGCACTCCAGGTACTGTCTGCATTGGCTTGAGTGTGCACATTCTGAGTTGCCAGTCTAGAGGGGTTTTCAAAGAGAAACTGTCTTCTGTATAAGAACAACCTAATTTTGATTCTTCACACACTGTTGCTTGCACATTGCTCCATGTTCCTTTAGAGGTATTTTGTGCCAGAATGGAACTGTCTCTGTTTCTGCTTACATTTGAAAACAACTGGAAACTTACCACACTTGAGTGCTCTGTGTGTGTTTGTAAAATAGTTATAAAGGACTGACTTTCTACTCTTACGCTGGTTATATTCAGACAACACTAATATAAATCTAGTATTTAAAAAAGAACATAACAACCTGGGACTAGAAGACTGACTTGGCAATATACCTGCCTGGTTTGAAGCCTTCTGAGTCTAGAGAGAGAAAGAGGGAGAAAAAAACCAACAAGAAGACAGTGCTGTGGTCTTGAGATGGGTACGAAGCTAGAAATAGGACCACAGGAAGCTCTGCAAATTCAGAAAACTCTCATAAAAGGCTTTTGCCTTGAGGTCCCAGTTTTGAAAGCTGAGCACTAATTCTGTTGTCTTCCTTCAGTGGTTTCTCCTACAGGCTCTAGACCCCCAAGCCGTAATTGGAATAATGAAATGCCTGGAGACGAAGAGCTTGGTTTTGAGGCAGCTGTCGCTGCTCTTGGTAAGAATCTTTTACAAAAAAGTCTTTCTTCATCTATGTTCTGCATCTGCCTCTTGGATGGTGAGAGTTAGTAGTTCATGCCTAGTTCATGCCAGTTTGCAGGAATTAAAATGTTTGCATGTTTTGTCAGTACCAGATGCAGAAGGATTCTGCATGCCAGGGTTGAGGTGCCTTTGCAAAGCTGTGAAAAATGGGAGATATGGGACAGGAACTGAATGTTAAAATAGTAACATGAATTTTAGCTTTCCTCTTGCTCTTTTGTCATGGAAACTGTATTGGCTGTATTTGATAGACAGTTTCAGAGAACAAAAGGCAATCATTTCAGAAGAGGTTAGACAATGATAGTGAAAAACTAGCAGAAGTACTCTCAAGCATTACCGTGTAATTCAGGATCTTAGCATAATACTGTGTTCTGGCCCCATTTATCAGCTTCAGCTACAAAGCAGTGATTATATACATTATGTTGACAATACTCTATGCCTGTTTTAAAGCAGCATGCAAAAAGGAATAGAATAGATTAAACAAGGCCAGTCCTCTATTGCCTCATCTCTGAAAGGAGGACGATGAGTTCTTTATGGTGTGGGAATGCTGGCTTGTAGCATCTGCAGAAACTGGAAAACTTTGTTTCAAGATGGAGTTGTGGGCTTGCCTGAACTCTTTTCTGGTGGCATATTAGGATCTGGTTGTTCTGACAGTTGTAGTGAACTTAGTATTCCGGGGACAGACAGCAGCATCTCCTGTTTATTCATGACCTATTTCTTAAGTTAACAGAAAAATAGGGGAAAAATGTATTGTCTTTTGCCTGTGACACTGAGGTGAATAAAATAGTTTGAGGTATAGATAGTGCTCTGGATGTGGTGTAGTTCCATGGGCTCATTTGTCTCTTCATGCCCTCTTTTCTGACTTCCAGGCATGAAAACAACTGTCAGTGAAGCAGAACATCCTTTGTTGTGTGAAGGCACCCGAAGGGAGAAAGGGGATCTGGCACTAGCGCTGATGATTACTTACAAGGATGATCAGTCTAAGCTGAAGAAGGTGAGTTTCCCTTGAAAAGAGGAGAGGGAGATGCAGAGCAAACCATGTTTGGCTTTTGATGGATTTGATGGCTTTGCCAGTGAGCATAAGTTGTTGCGTTGTGTGCTGATGATTTAGAAGCTATGTTGTGGTATTTATATTCTTCCACTGATGCAAAATCTGATTGTGCAGTGTGCATTACCCTGAATGGGCACTCTTTCCATAGGTTTCTTAAGGACCAGTCAGGAGATGTGTTCTCGCCGCTTTTAATACTTTTGCTTACCTGTTAAAATAAGTCCTTTGTCCCAGGGCTTTTCAGTGTGCACTGTGTGTGTGGTCTGAGAATTGATTCTGTTTTGCTGCAGGGATGTTGGCTTGCAGAACAGTATATCTAGCAAATCCTTTGTTTCTTAACATCTCACCTCCTTGATATATTAGTTCAATCCACCTGTGCCTTTATTTCCCATGCAAGAGAGATAGTAAAACTCTGCCCCTCCACCCCAAAGGAGGAAAAAAATACCAAAACCTGATGAAACTTCCCGAAGGATTTTATTAATCTTTTATATTGAGAAACTGAGCAAGGATATTATTAGTGTCTTTCTGTCTCCTGAAGGAGGAGCACTTTTGCTATGCTATTCTCCAGGGAATAACAGAGACATTGTGATATTAGTCATCTGCAAATAAATGCTCTGTCACACTTGTGGTGTTCATTCTGTGTGGAGAATGAACAGTATAAATGGACAAACCCATAAAATGTAGTCATGCACTGTTCCCCAATTATCTAATAAATAAGGACAAGAACGTGTTATTGTAGGCCGTTATAAGTGACTTTCAAGTGGCTTCTCTAGTGGCTTTACCATTTTCTAGTAAATGGTATGAAAGGATTTTTTGAATGGTGAGCACAGAATTTTGGTGACTTAAACAAGAACATCTAATGACTGGCAGAGCTAAATATAGAGCCCTCCATTGTGTCCTTGGTGTACCAGAATTATTTCTTTATTGTGAGTTTTGAGTGCTTCTCAAGTAAAGCCAGTGGCTGTTTGAAGTGAAAATGGGGATATTACTTGAGTATGAATGAATCTTTGCTTCCTCTGAGTAGTGCAGACCACATGGCTCTCAACTGCACATTGCTGATCTTCAGTGTGGGAAGACAATGCCTACTTTCTAGAGATTAAGTGTTTTCTTTTTTTCTCCAACAAATGGAATTTATTGTCCACCAGGAAGCTGATTTGGTACTTTCCTTTTGTGTGTAGTGCCTGTTCTCTTACCCTTCTGCTAAGCTTTTCTCCCTCCACCTTTTTCCTTGCTGTTACAGATTTTAGACAAACTCCTGGACAGAGAGAGTCAAACTCACAAACCACAGACTCTGAGTTCCTTCTATTCATCCAGTAAGCCTACAGTAGCAAATCAAAAATCTCCTTCCAAACATGCTGCCCAGTCCACTGCAGCTATCCAGCAGCTTCCAGGGTCTTCTGTCACTCAGCAAGCTGCTGTAAGCACTGCAGTCCAGAGCAGTCCTGAGAACTTCGTGGAGAAGAGTGCACAGGGTAAGAGGTACTTTGTAATGACTATGCTGAAATCCTTCTGTTACCACTGCAAAACTGGAACTGTACCTTTTTCTCTGTTTTCGGAAGTAGTCAGAGTGATTATATTACCGTCTGGCTGCTTGGTGGTTACTAGAATGTCAGTTCTTTATTATCTGCTTGGCTGGATCCATTTCTGTACACATTCTTGTGCCATAGAAAATCAAGTTAATTGTCAGGTTTTGTATCTTGAACCAGTTGTATAACCAGTTAACATAAAACTACTGTGATTCCATCTTTTAGCTTTATATCACAGAGGTGCATGATTTCAGAAAGTTACACACTGAGGTACTTTCATGCAAGATCATAGAATCATAGAATCCTAGGGTTGGAAGGGACCTTAGTAGATCATCTAGTCCAACCCCCCTGCCAGAGCAGGGCCACCTTAGAGCAGGTTACACAGGAACGCGTCCAGGCGGGTTTTGAATGTCTCCAGAGACGGAGACTCCACCACCTCCCTGGGCAGCTTGTTCCAGTGCTCTGCCACTCTCAAGGTAAAGAAGTTCCTATATAAATAACCTAGATAAATAACTAAGATAAATAACTTTCCTAAGATAAATAACTAAGATTGTTGAAGGGCATTAGAGATAAACGTGGTTTTCTTTAAGCTGTGCCTCCAGTCTGGGGCAAACGTGCCACATACAGCAGCATTTGGTGGAAAGCAGATACTCTCTTAACTCTTCCCAAAGAGATTCACTTTCTAAAAATCCTGCATCTTTTGATGTTTATGTCTTTTTAAATGGCCACATCTGGTTTTAGACATATAGAAACAAATCATAATCTTTACCTTGTCACTGCCCTGTTTATGCAGAGAGCTCTCAGAGGTCCCCCTGTGAGCCAGCTGCGGAGGCCACTGTCTTGAAACAAGAGGGAAAGGTCCCCAGTCGCCTGGCCCTTGGAAACCGAGGTGGATACAATGGGAGATGCTGGGGTTCGCCTGTCAGGCAGAAGAAGAAACACACAGGTAGGAGCTGCCTAGTTCATACAGCATGTAGTGCTGCGCTAGGCAGCCAGCTGGGGTTTTGGCAGTTCCCTTGCTCTTTCATTCCACTTGTCAGCCTTTCCTGTACTAGAGAAGCAGGTGATTCTCTGAGGTGTTTGGCATGGAGAAATGGGTTTTGCTCCACAGATTTCCTGCCCCCTTCTGTATGGCAAGTTACACACCAGATGTGTTCTGGGAGATGGATTAGATATCTGGAGCTGAATGATTGCTGGACTCTGGGAGCAGAGCACTGTGCTCCTGGGTCCAGAAACACATTCAGAGGAGCTGCTGCCTCTCTACACCTCTCTTCGGAAGGGTGTAAGTTAGAGGCTGAGGATGTGAAGAACCTTTGTGTAAATTGTGCAGCATATACCAGAAGGGCTTTCTTCATACTCATACGATCTTAGAACTTGACTTTGTATTTATACACTGCCACAAAGCTTGGCAGATGGAGTGGGGGACTGGGATGGTGTGAAGTGGGAAATAAAGATATATTGTTCTTGGACTCTTCTACTTTCTAATCTGAGAATGGCAAAACGACACTGATATCTGTGGCCAACTGACTAATTTAATCTCTCTTAATTTGCAAAGTGGAATGCCTAGCAGCTATGAGGCTGACTGACACAACTGATCTTAGTTGGGACTGTAGGTGATACGACATTACCTTTACCAACCCTGGTGACGTTACTGTGTTGGTTCTGGTGTTGTAGGCATGGCCAGTATTGACAGCAGTGCTCCTGAAACCACCTCTGACAGTTCTCCTACGCTTAGTCGGCGTCCGCTACGTGGGGGATGGGCAACAACATCCTGGGGCAGAGGACAGGACAGTGACAGCATCAGCAGTTCTTCAAGTGATTCGCTGGGATCTTCCTCATCCAGTGGCAGCAGGAGAGCCAGTGGGGGAGCCCGTGCAAAGACTGTGGAAGTTGGCAGGTAATGAGTAATACCAATGTACAGAGGCAACTTCTAGATCTGATGTCATGGAACTAGCACATGTGCATCAGGAAATACTTCCCTGGGAGCGTTTGTTTTGTTTTATTTCTTCTGGACCTGAAAGACAGGAACTCTGTACTCCAGCTAGTGAACCTGGGGTCCTTGTTGTGGTCTGAAAGCTTCCCCTCTCTCTTTCTTCCAGGTATAAAGGGAGGCGACTGGAGAGTCATGCTCCTCATGTCCCAAACCAGCCTTCAGAGGCAGCTGCTCACTTCTACTTTGAATTGGCCAAGACAGTCCTTATCAAAGCAGGTGGAAACAGCAGTACCTCCATCTTCACCCACCCTTCCTCCAGTGGTGGGCACCAGGGACCACACCGCAACCTTCACCTCTGCGCCTTCGAGATTGGGCTGTATGCACTAGGGCTGCACAACTTTGTGTCTCCCAACTGGCTGTCTCGAACTTACTCCTCCCATGTCTCTTGGATCACAGGTTATAGCAAAACATTATTGGGAAGCTTGCTTTTGGGCAGGAAGGAGGGGAGGGAGGTGAACTTATGCCAAAAAACGGTGATACTGATGTGCTGTGATAGCCATGTAAGCTGCTGGCACAACTGGCAGCACAAGCTGAGCACCGCTGATTTTACACAGTGGTGCTTGTTTGGGCCTGGAAAGCTCTTGACACCTGTTTCTTCTTGTTTGAACTGCAACATGCTTCAGTCTTCAGAGTCATAGACCATTTCTTACCGAGACTGGTCGTCTTCTTCAGGGTTCTGCTGAAGAGACAGACATTTTTAAAGTTTGAACACGCTCTTTGGCTTTGTTCAGCATTTCACGTTCCTCCTCCTGTTTTCCCTACTAACTGCTTCTAGAGCCTGAAAAGCACACCCTTGAAAACTCGTGTTTTCCTGACGTGGTGGAAATAGAGCAACAGTCCAGGCTATGGTTTGTGGGTACTAAAGTCGGCTATAGCAAGTTCCTCTCACTGCCTCAAGTGCATCTTTAGCTTAAATTTTGTAATGGTACCCTCATTCACTGCTTGCTTATTGAGGGCTCTTGCCTGTCCTGTGTTTTGGGAGAAAGAGCCTAAATTTGACTTGAAGCCTAAGGGGAGCAACTGGGCTCTGTTGCTGCTCCTGAAGGAAGTGAAGAGTGCACCTTCTATTGAGAGAAGTCTGACTGGAACTGTGCTGGGTGTACAGTGGTGTGAGAGTCTTCTCTTTTGCTCTTAGGGCAGGCCATGGAGATTGGTAGCGCAGCCTTGAACATCTTGGTGGAGTGTTGGGACGGGCATCTGACTCCCCCAGAGGTGGCTTCGTTGGCAGACAGAGCTTCACGGGCCAGAGACTCCAACATGGTGCGGGCAGCTGCTGAACTGGCACTCAGCTGCCTGCCCCATGCCCATGCCCTGAACCCGAATGAGATCCAGAGGGCTCTGGTGCAGTGTAAGGAGCAGGTGAGCATCACGTGGGGGCTGGCTAGCGCAAGCCCATTTTCAGCATCAAGGTCACACTGTTACTTGTGGAATTGGTTCCTCTGCTACTGGGCAGCCTTAATCCCAGTTCTGTGGATGTCTTTTTTTCTTTTTTTTCTCTCTCTTTTTTTTGTTTTTACAAATAGCTTTGGTTATTCTGCATAGTTGGGATCTACCTCCTCTCCAGAGCACCAGTAATTTTAGAGTGCCTTATACTTTTCTCCTGTTGTAGTTTTGTGTTCTTTTGTTTCTAGTTTTGCATTCTTCACTTTTGCTTTTCTTTCACTGCCCCCAGGACAATCTGATGCTGGAAAAGGCCTGTATGGCAGTAGAAGAGGCAGCCAAAGGAGGTGGCGTGTACCCAGAAGTCCTCTTTGAAGTAGCTCACCAGTGGTACTGGCTTTACGAACAGACTGTTGGTGGGACCCCAGCCCAGAGAGAAGGTGCCACTGGCTGCAGTGCCAGTGGTGCCCGAGCTGCCTCTGAAGCGTCGCGTGGGTTGACAGACAACCGGGTGACCTCTGAGCCGACCACTGTAACAGTGGCAGCTGCGGTGACTGCGGCAGCGACAGTCATGCCAGTGATCTCTGTGGGGTCAACCATGTACCAGCAGCACACAATGGCAGGGCCAGCAATGGCACATACACACACGCAGGGCCTCCACCCTTACACCACACTTCAGACTCACATCCCCTGTAATCCCCAATATATTGGACACACTATCCAGCACATGCCGCGCCCAGCTGTCTTCCCGGTGCCTGGCTCAGCATACCCACAGGTGAGCTTTTCTTGTGTTGTGGTTGTTTACGGAGGCTTTGTGTGGCTGCTTCCAGAGGGAATATGTCTGACTGGGGAGGGCGTGGGGCTCAGACCTCCTGTGGCCTGAGATCTAGCTTCTGCTTTCACTTACTTGCCAATTTGTGATACTTACTTTGGCTCCCTAGCTCAGCTTTTGCATTGCAAGGAGCCTTCCGTGGGTGCCTGTAAAGTCTCAAGAGAATATGAAATAGAATACATCAGTGGTTTTTAATCTTACTGCTCTGTAGTTTCTCTGAAGGCACTGGACAGAAAGCTTTTAATCTTGAGAGTTTGCAGACTAGATAGACTACAGAAGGAAAACCAATTGAAGGTTATTTTAACCTCTGCCTATTTTTCAAAGTTCTTGGAGTGGTTTTCTGCAAACCGATTAGATTTTAAAAAGAGGAGGAAGCAAGCAGATGTAATGATCATGTGGTGCAAGGTAGTTTCTGTGCTGCTTCTTCCTGTGCTGCTTACTCCCTGTCAGATTGGACTTCCTGTGCTCTGGGGTTTGTGTGGGGACATCATGTTTTGGACTATTTCTGAACGGTCAGACGAAGTGGACATCACAGTTATTTATCTTCTGTTTTAGGGTGTCCATCCGGCATTCATAGGAGCACAGTACCCTTATTCGGTAACCACACCGTCATTGGCAGCTACAGCAGTGTCATTCCCGGGTGTGCCGGTCCCATCCATGACACAGATTGCGGTGCATCCCTATCACAGTGAGACAGGACTATCACTGTCTTCCAATGTAGCGAGTAAGTGTTACAGCTCTGGGCTGTGTGTAGCATAGGTTTATTTACTGTACCTCCTACCTATAACTCAGTGAAGTCCTGCTCCTCATGGACCACAAGTGCGACCAGGGTTCTTGGACTGAAAGGTTGTGGCCAGATCCACTCCATCCTGAATATATGCATGCTCAGGGGTACTGGGATTCATAATTGGGCCTGATTCAGCTAGTGGAGCTTTAATTTCTGTTTAGCTAAATTTCCAGTATGAGATTATTTTGGCCTCTCAGACTAAAATGTGTTTGGAGCCCTCCTGGCCTTTCTGACCTCTAACTTACTAGAGCTTTATTCCACCTCTCCTTTGGGCAAGGTGAGCATAGATGATGTTGAGCAGGCTCTTGTGGTTCCTTTGGGTCAGATGAATAGGGAGTGCGGGAAGCGGGCAGCAGGTAGACTTCTGCTGCATTGGCACTAATAGATGTCTTTCCTGCCTGAAGTGATTGGAAGCAGCCGGTACCCGAAATGTGGAACCTCTGTATAGAGAACATGTTATGGCAAGATCATGTTGATGGCAGCCCGAATGTTTGCTCATATGTTGTGTTGGGGCTAGAGTGGTGGTGAAGACCCATCAAGTAGTGCGCAGCGCTGGAACAGCAGGTGTTGACTGAATTGTGGACATGCTCTCACTGCCATGGGGTTTTTGCACCAATGGTTCATGGGTGACCCAGGCTCTGTTATCCCCTTACTAGAGAGGCTGTAATGTTTGCCTATTAGTACATTCGCTTATCAGTGCTTTGCAACTCACCAGGTGTTGGAAGACTGGTATGTGGGAAAACACTTAAGAGCTGTGTTGCCCTCCTTCATGTCCAGATTATCAGGAGAATCTTTTCAGTTATTTTTATCTTGCATTTTGATGACAAAACCACCACAAAAGCAAGTAGAATAGTCCTGAAGGCCTCAGGATCTGAAGAGCATCCTTTGCTGATAGCCTTTGTCCTTGGCTGATGCGATGACTCTTAATTGTGAGAAACCATTTCTGTACTCCTCCAAAGAGTTATGGATCTTCCAGAATTGCCAACTCATCCTACAGCACTTAAAATTATGAAAGGAAAAAACAACCCCACCCTTTCCAGTTGCCATTTTTTTATGGCTTGCATAAACTTCCGCTTACAGTTCTTAAAATACTTTTTCACTGTTCCTGAAGTACATAGTCATGTAGTGATGCTTGAGCTCTGGCAACAATTCAGCTCGTTCTAACGGGTTATTCTCCTTGGCCAGACTTCAAATGCAGCATGGATTTTGCCCCACTTTTGGGTTGTTTATCACAATTTGTGTGCTTGGTTGAGGAGGTCAGACAGATCTTTCCTGGGAGGCACATTGTTCTCAGGTATTCAGCTATTCACTAGTAAAAATTTTTAAAAAATATTGGAGTGGCAGGTGAAGAGGAGAAACTGTAACTTGGAGCATCGCGCAAACTGGTGTAGTAGCACCACAGAGAAGTTGTGAAATAAGGATAACAATGCAGACACACCTGATGGCATCTCTGCTCTGGAATTGTGAAGCAAACCTTGCTTTTTCCTTGTTGTACCTTTCTCGAGAGGGAAAGTTAGATAAAGTAGCATCCCTTGTCAGAGTACAGCTTACTGGCTCAGTGTTAGGTGCTGTCTGTAGAAGTTTACATGGTACAATGTAATGGATTTTCCTGTGTTTTCCCTTGATTTTGCCCACGCTGGTTAAGTGTCTGAAGGTGACAGAGCTTCTCAAGTTTCCTTGCTGGTTTTACTGTTGGTACGCACTGTCAGTGTATGCAATGGCTGTTCTTTCCAAGCATGGGTTGGAGGCTAGCCTCCAGAAACATTCTTCCCGCATGGCAGATGGATGTCGTAGCTGACTCACAGCAGAAGTGGGGGAACCTCACAATGTTGGACTTCATCTTTGAGTGACTTAATACCGTTCCTGCTCTGTAATTTTCCTCAGCAGTTTCTCATCAGGTCTAGACATGCACATGCTGGTTTCCTTGGACAACAAATCAGAACCAGACATGTCATTTAATAATAGCAAAGACCTTTGAGTCAACCCATGTATTTACATGTAAACCATGGATGATGTGCATGTTCATGCAAAAGAGGTGGACAACCATGTAACTGACCCCCTTCAGGCCCTGCTTGCTAACAAAACAGAGATATTCCTAGCCCACTGTATTTCAGTTACAAGTCTGTGGTTTTTTGGTTGCTGTATTGTTCTGTTTAGGGGAACAAAACACTACATTGGCAGGGGGCGGTCAGGTGAGGGATATGGTGGCCCAAGTAAACCTTCTTTTAGCCTGGTGGTGGGTCCTAATGCTGCTGTTTTGCTCTCTTCAGTAGGAAGTGTCCATGCAGGATCAACGTTCCCAGCGATTCAGGGGGCTTCCTTGACAACTCTGTCCTCACAGCCCAACTCCCTTGTTACAGGGGGTTTTCCTGCCGAGGATGAGCAGCACAGTCAGCCTGTGAGCCCCCAGGGTCTGCACTACCTCCACTCCGCATACCGAGTTGGTAAGGACGGCCAAGTGGGTTTCTGTAGCCCCCCTTGAGAGCTTTAGAGGGATTCAGGGCAGGGCTGCAGGTTTTCACTATCCTTTGGCAATTTGCTACTGCACCTGTTGGGGGTGATGGCATGTTAGTTACATGGGGAAAGGCAGTTCATGATCATGTGTGGAGGCTAGAAATGGAGACAAAGCAATAGAAGATTGAACTGTTGCTTCTGAGAGCCATCAGAGTAGAAGAGAAAGTCGAGTGGGTTAGAGCGAAGAAGGCTCTTGCCTTTCAGCAGATGCATGCAAAGGAGTCTGGATAGGGCTCTGAGGGTGTGGTTAAGTTGGACCATGTGAAAAAATGGAGTTCAGCTACTGCTGCTCATGGATGGTGCAGGCACATCTCTGCTAATACTGGCTGAGTCTTCAGAGGCGCAGGTGGATGTGTGCTCTGCCTCTCTAGCAAGGTTGCTGAAGATTGACATGGAGAGAACTTACATTTTGTGGAAAGTGGGTATGTAGTTAGTGTTCTTTTCCCGGTCTGGTTATGAGGAAATAAAGTCACTGTCTGAATTACCATTGATATAAGGATATCAATCTTGGGGTTTGTCATCGAGCTTAAGTTGCGGTAATCTACTCACACATAGTCATGGTCCAACCCCGTGGATACCTGGGGAGGGAGAAGGGAGCCTCTAAGATAAATAAAGCCAGCCAGGGCAGCAAACGAAGAGAAACAGCAAGAAACTGGAAAAAAGGCTATCTGGAGGTTGCTTGTTTTTTGGTTTTGTTTTTTTGTTTTTGCTGAAACCTAGAGAAGAAAGTACTTGTTAGCCAGAAAGGGGTGCAGATGTCATTGTAAGCATAGCAGTGGTAAGCCATGAAAGGAGTTCAATAGCCTGAATGACAGAGAAGGGTGTGGGGGAAGCAGGTCTGGACGATCAATATATAGTGCCAGTTGGTATTTTAAAACTTTTTAAATGGCAGGATTTGCATGAAGAACTGTAGTGGAATAAGTGAAGTGTTTGTAGATTGGCAATATTGCAGCTCAGCGTTGGCCTGTTGTCCTGCAGCTGAGTAGGTTGTTGAGGGTAGCTTCTCTGCTGCAAAATTTGGAGCAAATGTATTGCTTTCAGGGCACCTCTTGTAGTGCAGCCTGTGGGGCTATCTGCTTGACCCTATGGTAGGTGCCAGTGGAGTGTCTCTGCAGTTCTAGTCAGGTGTGACGGCTGTGCAGATTTCCCAGCCTGGAGCAGCAAATCCAGATGTTCTGTTAGATACTTCCTGTGGTGACAGGCTCCACGATGGGACTTTTGTTTCTCTCTGGACTCTTTGCAGCTAGGGAATTTGCTGCTGCTGAAGGGCAGGCCAATCAGGTTGTGTAGCAGTGAGTGAAGTGCTAGAGTAAGTCTTACTGGGCAGAAGTGCTGCTTGACTCTGGCTGCCCCTTTCTCACAGGGATGCTGGCTCTGGAGATGCTTGGCCGAAGAGCTCACAACGACCATCCCAACAACTTCTCCCGCAGCCCACCCTACACGGAGGATGTAAAATGGCTCCTTGGGTTAGCTGCGAAGTTAGGTAAGGCTCAGAGCAGTACTTCAGCAGAAATCCACTTGTTGAGATTTGGACCATGGTGGGAAAAAGCTCTCCAAAGAGTGAAACTTCAAAGACTGGGTGAGCCTGATATCTGGTGCCATTTCTGAGAATGTTTCAGAAGATCCCTGCTGCTCTTTCATCCAGGGAGTTGTCCCATTTCTGGGTTCTGTAGGCATGCTGTTGAATTTTGAAGCACTGGATGAAGTGCATGGGGTTGGACAGGGCTCAGAACTTGTATCTCTTCCATTCTATAACAACAACTTTTTTCTTTTCCCTTTCCACTATCTTGTAGGTATTCCTCTTTCTTACATGTATTTATATCTTCTGTGAAGACCTTTTATAGCAATACATGCTCAAACCACCAATTGTTTTGAGTGTTTTTGATTTTGTTTTTACTTCCACTTTGTTCTTGGAACTTTTTTGTCAGTTCATTTTTTAAATTCTTTCATCAGCAGCAAGAACTTAAAAAAAACACAAACAAACCAACAAACCACCAACCAGCCTCTACAAACAGCCTGTCTAGCAGCATGGCTTCTCCTGCTGCTGCTGGGGGAGCTCCACTGTAGGCAGCAGTGTGGAAGCTTGATTGTTTCTCCAGGCTCCCTAAGGCCTGAGTGCTGGAGCATCTAGGTGCTTCCTAGATTGGGAAGCAAGAAGCAATGGGATATGTGTATCCTTGCATCTCTAGTTACCTTGCACATCAATTTTCTTTCATATCCCCTTTAAAGACAGGTGAACTGGGAATATCAGTGACTGAGGTGGTACCTGGTCTCTGCTCAGACCTGATGGATGTATCAGAATGATCTCTTGTCCCCATGAATTTGCTAGAGTGTCCCTCCCAAGCCTGCTGGAGGATACATTACACTGAGGAGAAGGTGCTCCAAATCCAGGTTCTTACTGGGAAGTACCTGATTCCTTGTATTTCTGTTACCTTAACACTGTTGTTCTGACTTCTCCTTCCTGTGCAGGTGTAAACTATTTGCATCAGTTTTGCGTTGGTGCAGCCAAGGGGGTGCTGAGCCCTTTTGTGCTCCAGGAGATCATCATGGAAGCTCTACAGAGGCTCAACCCTGCCCACGTGCACAACCACCTGCGCACCCCAGCCTTCCACCAGCTAGTGCAGAGGTGCCAGCAGGCCTACATACAGGTAACGTGGGGCCTGTCTTCCTGTCTGCCAAAGCTGCCTTGCAGGCACTGCCTGTGCGTGTGTGCAGAGGGGAAGGGACCTCGGGTACTGGTAGCTGAACTGGTACACTGCCTGATGCATCCCTCTCCATCAGCAGGGGCTAGAATAGTCATTGCTTGCCTGTATGGAGAGGCTGCATCATTGTACTGCTTCTTCCAAGGCCTCTCACCTGCTGTGCTCACCAGGAAGGAGTGGTTCTGTGTTCCGCGTCCACTTTCTTCCTCTCTCCAAATGCTGCCTGTGCCTTTTAACTTCTGTACTTTTTCTTTGCTGTTTTCAGGCCCCCTGTCCTCTTCTCTTCCTAGCCTGTCTTTTTTTTTTCCTTTCCTTGTTTGTAGCCTGTCTTCCCCCTCGTCATGAAGCCCTGGCATGGCTGTTTAGTGGACCAGTGCTGGCACTAATAGTGGAAGTGGCTTGGTCAGCTACCAGTAGGGGTGAGATCTCTCAGGATTTATTGAAACCAGGACAAGTGTGTTTCAGTGAGGCAGCTGGAATAACAGAGCTGCCTGTTCCTTAAACAGTGTAAACAGAACACCTCACATGTACCTACTTCTCTTCAATAAATGACCAGAAGGGTGATTCTGTAGACATACTATCCAGGTTGGATTAGCTGTCCTACCACCTCGATGATATTTTGGAGAAATGACAGCTTCTTCACTTGAACTCTTTTTCTGAACTACATTATGGAAACAGATTTCTCAAAAGCTGGACCTGCAATTTTGGGGCCTTCGTTAAGAAGCTGATAGAAGTGACAGTGTTAAGCCTAGAGAGATTTTATAGCAATTTAATGTAAGCCTTACTCCTTCCATACCCCTTAGCAAAGGAAATGTCCAGTGAACACATTGGGTCCCCATGTATAGCTTGCAGAATGAATGATGTGAGGGTTAGATGCTGGTGGGTTTTGGGGTTCCACGTTATCTGGCCCTTTTGCACTGTACTATGGCCCAATTTGGTGCTCATGAGGGAGAGAACACCTGCTGATGCTGTGTGGTGCGTTTTGGTGCTCTGAGGGGACACTCGTCTTGGCCGTGTGAGGATGTAAGATACAGCACTGCTGTCTTTTGAGCTACATCTCCTCTGTCAGAGCCTCTGAGTCTTAGGACCTCTTGTGGGGTAACAGGATCATGTGGCATGTTGCTCTGGGAGCTCCCGAGTCCTCCTCTGAGTGTCACCAGCATGAGGGTGCTGAGCAAATACCTTATGGCTCTTTCCCTGTTCCCATCCAGTACATCCATCATCGGCTGATCCATCTCACTCCAGCTGACTATGATGACTTTGTGAATGCCATCCGCAGCGCCAGAAGCGCCTTCTGCCTGACTCCCATGGGCATGATGCAGTTTAATGATATTCTTCAGAACCTAAAGCGCAGCAAGCAGACAAAGGAGCTGTGGCAAAGGGTCTCTCTGGAAATGACCACCTTCTCGCCATGACAGCAGGTGGAGCTCCACGGACACACAACCCTTTGCCCCTCATAGTTGTAGTTCCATTTACACGCTCCTTCCTTCTGGTGTCTTTTTTATTTTAGTTTTAACTTGTTGGAAACCACTGATCTGATGTATTTATAACATGACATTCCTCTCCAGCACTGTTGCGTGTTGGCGCTCTGCTTTGCTCGCTCTTCCTCCTCCTTCCCAGTGGGCTGCAGGCTTCAGAAGCATCAGGAAATGAGAAGGAAGTTGAGCTGGCTGCCCTGTGGTGTAGTCACCGCTTTTTTCCCTGAGCCCCTGGAGGCTGTCCTGCGAGCAATTTGCAGTGTGATTACGCACGTGTTAGAGGGGTGGGGGATTCTGTCTTAAATATTTATTTTGGCATTTATAAATATGTAAACTTTTTTTTTTTTTTTTTTGTATGGGCTTCTCTTACTGCACACACCATCTCCTGTCGGGAGAGGCTGGGACTGCTGTGCACAGCCAGCGCTCCCTCCATGCCTTTCAGCACCTCCTGCTGAGAGAAGCTGAGACTGGAGTAGCAGAGCCAGGGCCACCTCTGTGGCTTTCTACGGCAGCTGCTGAGGACAGAGGCTGGAGCTTGGGCAGTCAGAGTCCATGACTGTGCTGAGCTGCCTGGAGACTGCCAGAAGTGCTCGGGCTCTTTCTCAGGAGTGTCCCTTTCTGGGCACTGCTGGCTCATAGGATGTTTTGATCCTGGTCGTTCCAAGTTGTACAATCGTGTTTCTTTTGGCTGGGGTATTACTCTCCTGTAATCAGTTTCTTATCCCTTGTCTCTTCTCGTTTCCTGATTAAACACTCGTTTTCTTAGACTGACTCTCTCTTCTCTCTGCTGTGATGTTGACATTCCGATGGAGCTGGCCGGCTGTGTGTCACTGGGAGCTCCTGGGAGCCCTGGCGCACAGCTGCCCTGCCTTGGGCAACAGCAGTCCAGCACAAGGCAGGTGGCCAGAGCTTTTACACAAGCTGTGAGCCAAAGGTTTCTCGCCTGGTACTGCTCTGAGGACAGTGTGCCCCTGCCGAGGCTGAGGTACGTGCGGACTGGGTCGTTGGTGGGTGTCAGGGGAGTTGGTGGAAAGCCCGGGATGTTCTGCCTATGCTTCTGCCAGCTACAAGGTTCCTTTTCTGGTCTTGACATCAGTGATATTGTGTGGTTATGCAGAGCTTTGTATTCCTGAGGTATCATGCAAAACAGAAGCTGCTCACCCTTGATGTAATTGTTCAAGGCAGCTAGTGGTCTGCTCCCATGCACTTAGATGTTTGCTGGACTATGTGAGATACTCAGCAGGGACAGCATTGCAGAAAATTAATTTAGAAAGCTTTTATTTTTATTCCAAGGAAAGGCTATTGTCATTTGTAAGTGTACAAGCACATAAATTTCAGTGCTTTTAAAACTGGAAGTCAGATGATTGATTGATGTTAAGAATCCAATTTCTCAGTAGCGTATTTTGCTTCTCACTTGGGTTTAGCCAATGACAATGGGAAGCTTTTAATTTCTGCTCTTAAAAAAGAAACAACCTCATAGGCGTAGGGTAAAACTGGTGAAGAGGCTCCTTTGGTTTGATGTTGTGTACTGCACAGGCCAGAGAGTGTGGTTGAGGTTCCTCTACTTCTGATTGTGCAACTGTAACTACTTAAATATCTCCCTAAGGTGTCTAGTTACATGCTAGTATTAAATGCTGGTGTTTGTAAGAATGCGTAAGATTGAGCTGCTTGCTACTGGGCAAAACTGGATTTGACTGGAGAGCACAGTCTGATCTCTGGTAAGTTTGGGTTTCTGGTTCTTGCATGTTCAGAAATGGGAAAGGAGTTTGGAGAAAACGAGAGTTTTCTAATAAGTCTCATCTTTTCCTTTCTACCGCTTAGAGGGGAAAATTGGGGGGGAAGAAAAGGGAGCTTCTTTTAGAATGAAAGATGCAGAAGGGAAATAGACAAAAAGCTGAATGTGTAAAATACCAGGAGCAGAAGTGACTGTTACTTGCATTGAGGCTTTGGACTGAATAGGGAAATGAAATGTCAGAGCCTTATCTGTGATGTCTATTAGAAGACTACACTTAGACCCCAAGCAGGGAAGTTTTCAGACTATTAAAATTAAAAACCACCAGAAGCACAAGAGCACTGTCACCAGTATATTTGGTTTGAGGAAATACAGCGGAGCTACTTACTGTGAGGTCAGAACAGGCTTTATCTGGACGTGTACTTGCTTGCATTCTGTGTAGTCCCCATAAAGACCATAAGAGAAAAGAAATCACAATGACCATTATATTTCGCTGTGCTCGAAACATTCTCACTTTGGTTATTTTACCCCTCTAGTCCTCATACAGATTGCGCTTCCACATGACAGACCCTGTCAGAGTTGTCTTCCAGCAGCTGCGGAGCCCAAACAGCGGAAGAGCTGGGGAATCTCACCTCAGGCTGACATTGACTTAACAAGCAGCTCAGTGGCATGAGGCACAGATCAGTAGTTTCAGAAGTTTCCAGTCTTTCTCTGAAAAAAATTCTGCAGAGTGAGCAGAGAGAGATGGGAGCTGTGGGGAGGTGCTGCATAGTCATTTGTCCAGGTCTGACAGAACATACCTTCACTCCTGGATCTCAGCATCTGCTCCTGAGCTATATCCTATGGAAATATATCTGAGCAAGGACGGGAAGGCTTAGTGAGAACAGATTTGTGCCTGGATAGGGCCCGGCCCCCACTTGCGTGAAGAGAGATGAAATTCCATGATATGAGACCTTGCAGTGGGTTATTGCCACGTTTGGTGAGGTCTAACGCACTGTCTGTTCCTTAAAGGTAAGATGGATGAAGTTTTTAGACTACACTTCTTCCTAAGTCTCTGTTCACAGTGGCTTGTTTCCACTTGCCAGATTTATTTGCCCGTGTGACCATAGGGATTAGAGTTTCTCCTTTAGGTGTTGGTGTCTCTGGAAATAACAGCTCCATCAGGGAGCTGGAGAAGTCGAATTTGTACAGGTGGAGATGAAGCCAACTGAGAAGTGGCTGATGTCTTTGCTGCAAGATACCTGTTGGCTTGTTTTCACTGCCCTGCTAGTGCTGAAGCTTGAACTGCTTAATAGTCCTGGTGAGGGCAGTGTGCTAAGGGCTGCCTTGCACTCGGAATTACCCCGCTGTCTGTGCTTGATGTTTCACAGGGACTGTAGCTGAACACTGTGGCATGGCAGATGTGCGTTTTGATGCTCTGCCCGAGGATCAGTACATGCAGGTAATAGCAGATGGTGCTCCTGTGGATACTTAGAAGCAACTTCTTAAAGATGGACATGTTCTCTGTGTCTTGAGAGACATATATACACATAGTGGGGGCCATACAGCCGAAAATGGAAAGGAGAGGGTATGAGATGGTGAAGTATTGAATTACTGTGGAGTTGGGGGTTAGCTGGGTAAGCAGAAGTCCCCCCTCGCTTCCCCAAGGACATTATTGGATGGCCATGTAGTGTCTTTACCCTTTGTCTCTGCACTCTTACCCTCTGAGACAGCAGCATTTCTAGAACTTAACCTATTGATCACTGCATAGTTCTGAGACTGTAGGGTAACATCCTGGGTTTAGTGTATTTGGTAGAAGACAAGATGCCAAGATTGCAGCTGGACTTTTGAGTATTTGACTTGTTGGTAGGAATGGTGTAATTTTTGTTCTTGTGGAATGGTTAAAATGAAGGTTTTAGTCATTGCCTTATTCCTTGGAACACGTCTCGTGCTGCAGGTGCCCTTTTTCTGTGTAGATCAGGTATGCCGGCCTCTGAGAGGGCTGGTTCCCCCTCCCTCTCTGGACATATTCACCTACAACCATCATTCCTGCTTGTGAAAGTTTTTCCTTTGGAAGCATTTTCTATGAACATGAGTTAGCAGAACACTATTTGCATTTGGACTTCAGTGTTGTTACAGCAGGTGAACAAGCTGAGCTGGAGTTGTCATCTGATGGAGCACCACGCCTGGTGACAGGTACTGCTGGAGCTACCTGAAAAGTGTGTGTCTGTCTACTTCTGTTTGCTGTCATTAATATTTATTTGGGATATGTATTTTTCCTTCTCTGAGAACCCACTGAGAAATAGCCTCTTGGGGAGCTGTTGAACCTAAATTGTTTTTTAGTATGTGGTGTGGGTTTCTTTTTTTTATCAAGCCCGGCACTGTTGTATTTTGGTGGGGATTACAGGTTTTTGCTTTCGCAGCTTATTTAGAGCTACCTTGCCTGCTGCTACATGGTGCTAGTGTGCACTGAGCAGCCCTGCAAAACCCAGTCGAGGGAAGTGGAGCAAGCAAAGGCTGTAGCTGTGAAGGTCATCACCACCTCCTGCTGTAAGTCAGTCAGTCAGCTGTAACGTGACAAAAATTTGGTTTCTGTAAGAAAGAGTTGAGAAAATGGTATTTTTTCTTACTTAGACGTTAAGTGAAAGGCGGGTTATTAATATGAATTATCCAGGATGTACCAATGAATTATCCAGAGAGTGCCAAACCAGAGCAGTCTGCTCGGTCTGTTACTGATGGCTTTTTTAAAAAACTGTGTAAAGGTGCAAGGGCAGGTTGGGCCATGAGGCCGTCGGCATTTGTTGATGAGCGTGACTGTTGTACGCCTTTGCCTTTAAGCCCTGCTGATAGGGTGGATGGCTTTTAACTGCAGTTTATTTAGAATATTCTGTGGTTTTTCTTTCTGTGCCTGAACTTAAGTGCCAGTGAGATGATTATGGTAAAGAGGATCTTTCTTCCATTGTAGGTTTGATTTAGGGTCCTCTGTTACACAAGTGACATGAAAGTGAGCTGGGTTTCAAACTGCCAGGGCAGTGTCCCCATTATGGACAGGCTGGTTTAAAAGCATTTTAGAGAGACTGGAGAGCTGATAAGAATATACAGCTTTGAATGGGGAGAAATCAAGTCTTGGAAGAAAACTATTCTTTAAAGACAAAAATAGATTGATTAATAGATTATGCTCCATAGCTCTCAAGAGTAGTGGAGATGAGAGTGTCAGGAATACTTTTGTTTGTAGCAAAACCAGCTTGCAAAGCATTAATCAGAGGTGAGTGTTAGATCCCAATCTTAACAATGCTCTTTTTTATTTATTTAAATTTTTTTTACTCCTTCAAACCTTTAAAAAAAAAAGGCGGAAGGAAACAAACTGTAGGTAAGGCCCTGATAACTGGAGAGGAGGTACCAGTGCTCAATCTGTGTCCTGCTGTGTGATGGGAGATTGCATTCCTGGCTTGAGGCAGCCTTCTAGAAACACCTCTGTGTGTGTTAGATGCCAGTGTGGTGTGTCTTGCTCAGCAAGGGGGGGTGAACAGCTGCTTCAGGTTCACTTGGCATGTTCAGTCCAGTTTGTCTTTGCTCTTCGTGCCATGTATTATTGATACTATTGATACAGCAGAATGACCAGCAAGGAATCAAGGGATTCTCTTACCAAGTGAGCATGAGGGCTGGAAAACAAGAGGATGCGTTTGATCGAGTTGCTTGTTAGAGCCATAGAGCCAGACTCTCGGGTGTCATTCTGACTTGCAGGAGCTGCAGGCTTTGGCCAGGAATACATGCCTTTGCAGTGCTGTCATCAATGGAAAAATGCAGTTTTCAGTGATCAGATTTTTGTGTAGAGTTGATACATGCTGCCAGCTACAGAGAACTTCTCCCAGTTCCATTAAAAGGTCTTTACCCTATAGTTGAGACTCATACCAGTATTTCCTGTACCTTGCAGAAAGATGCTTTTAAGCATCTTCCTGATGAATTCCAGAGGTTGTGTGAGTAGAATTTCCAGCTTCATATGCTGAGCTTTCTCTTCTGAGGTTGGGATGCATATATATATATATATATATATATCTCCATGCTCTGATAGCTTTCTCAAAAAACAAACAAGCAAAAAAAGCCCCAAGTTGTTTCCTATTGTTTGTTTTGCCAATTGTCACCTTTTGTGCACCCTTCCAGTTCTGCAGTGCCATGACCTGGCTACTGTTTCTGTTACAATCACATGCCTTTCTGTCACACGGATCAAATTACTCCTTTTTAAATGGGTTGGTTTCCTATGCATCAGACTAAAAAAAGTATTCTCAATACCTTGCAAAAAAAATATTTCAGGTAATGTTTTATGCTCACTGTTTTCCTTGTGTTAGAAGTTATTACTTACCATGAAGTTCTGTTACGAAACGGTGAGGTGGGAACATGAGGTTTATTTCCACTATTAAAATGAAATGTGAGGGTGTGTGTAATGGGTCAGTATCTGGTAACCTCTGTATCTCACTGTAAAAGATGTTTTTGTTGTCTTTTTGGTATCACAGAGCTTCTGCAGCAGTGTGCTGTCAGATTTGAAAATGACTTTTCATCAGCCAGATCGGATAAGGACAGCCCACATTTGGATCTGACAATAGCAGGTGACTTGTTTGCTGTTGGCATAAGCAGTACGAATTAGCAATAGCACAGAACTGAAGCAGCCGGGGGAGAAAGAATAGATAACAAGAACACACCGCTGCCCTTTGCTGAATTCAGTTAAAGAATACTGATGGTAGACTAACCCTGCCATTTAGTGAACTCCTGCCAACATTTATTCCTGATACACTGATTGTTTTTTAATGTTTAAATCCATCTCCTCAAAGATGTACCATAGTCGGAGGTAAAGCATGAAGTAATTGTGTAAATGACAACTTGCAAGGGCTTAAACACAGGAACCTGTGTCTAATGGAGCGTCCGTAGGCTTGGGCCTGGGATCCTCCTCCCGTGGCAGCGCGTAAGAACAGCTGCTCTGTCAGTTTGTGAAGGGCAAGTCGTGAGGCTGTGCTATAATGCTGTCCCAACTGGGACCATTTAAACGGTATTTTGCTTACACTTCAACGAAAGGTTGCTCATTCCTGTAGGTCTGCGCAGGTGCTGCAGGCCCAGGCCCTGTGCTGGAGCACCCCTGGGCAGGAGGCGCACAGCTGGGGCAGCCAGCCATGGCCCAACACTCATCACCAGTGCAAACCAGTAAGAACCAGTCTCTAACCCGTGTGCCATGCCAGCTTCTGCAAGCCTAGAGCTGCGCTTGCAGAGAAAGAAGCTTTAGGACACCATTTCCGTGACGTTACAAATATAGCTTAAAACACCTTTGGTGCCCTCCCAAATATCAGCTGTAAGGCCCAGAGTAGGTTTTTCAGTTTTTCTAATGCTTCTACCCGCTTAGGGTCTGTGACATCACGCCAAATAATCACAAAGAAGAAAAATAAGTAGTACATTTATTGAATCCACTTACTACTACTTCTAGCCTTTATTCAGACACTTGTGCTCAGCTTCGAGAGCCAAGAATTTATCATTCAATGTGAATGATGCTATACATGAATCCAGTGCAGGAAGTCGGGCTCTTCTCTCTAACAGGAGCGAGAGAGGGGTTTCTAGTCCTTCTGTCCTTTTTTTTTGGCTGCACAAAATAACCCTTTCCAAGGGCACATGAAATAAAATACTATATTGCATACTATATACATTTACATACAACGGTAAATGCACCATTCATTCAGAAATACACAATACCTAAGGCTCAATGGAAAAGCTTGGTTGAAGCAACCTCTCTCTGGATAGGAGAAAAGGAGCTCACGACAGTTGTGGAAGTTTCCAGAATCTGTGTTCATATGGATCCTGCCCCGCTGTTCTCTGGAACCGCAGCGATCTCCCCGGACCAGCTGTGCTGGGAGGGAGGGACAATGGCCCACACAACTCCAGAAGCCCCCGGCTCAGTGACAGAAAACATGTACAACCATGATGGAGGATTTGTTCTGGGAATAATTATCCGGCAACTGCAGGAGGAGGCAAAGCACCTTAGAGTACTTACTTGCCTGCGTGCAGAAGTAGGAACCTGAACAGCCCCTTTTCGACATAGGACACCACTTCTAACTCCAAGCCTTCCCTTTGTATCTGAATAATACTTACTTTTAACTGCTGTTTTGCTTTTCTCCTTGGATTGTTGGACTGCGAGGGGATTAAAACAGGTGCCAGCTACCAGCATATGTGATAGGGGCCCTAGAGCTGTTGGGAAGAGAAAACTTGCTGCTTTTTTTTTTTTTCTGTAAGCTGATCAGAGATGAATTGTCTGCTTTCAGCTGTATCAGCCTTGTATTACAATACCTGAGCTTTGCTTCCCCTAGCTGCTCTGCTGCACTAACACATGCCTCCAAAGTGCTCTAAGGGGGCATACTGCTCCCTGGTTATCTTTTGAAATCTCTAAAGTGCCTGCAGAGAAATACTTGCCATGTTGCCACATATGGCAACCTCTTCCCTAAGATAACAAATCAATTCTTTGTGGCAGTAGCTGCAGCTTTGCCTTATCTCCCACTGCCCATTGACTGAAGTCACTGGACGTGGTCTCACACCAACAATGCCGCAGACAAGCAGAGGCCTATGTCTATTACATCTGTCTCCAAGACGGTGCAGTCCCCAAGAGCTGCACAGAGTGGCACTGTAAGTAATGATCATGGCCACTGTTCTCTGCAGGGGCAGGAAAAGGTGTTCTTGTACCTAGATGGTGCCAAATAGACTCCTAGATAAAAGCTGGGTTTCACTGGACTAGATTCCCCTTTTATTAAGCTGCTGCTCTTTCCTCGGCAGTGGGCTCAATAGCTCACTGCTTGTCTTTACTTCTGGACACAGAGGAGTAACACATAAACCCTCCAGCCAGGGCCTGTTTCGGCCTGTTCCAAACACTGAGAAGAGTAATTTAAACATGAAGTGTTAACCATGCTCTCCCCCCTGCTCAAAGTAGGGCAGGCATTCCAAATCCTTCCTGTAAGTAAAAGTGTAACACACCATTAATACTCAAGAATGTGACTTGCGCTCCAGGCCCCGGGCAGTGTCAGAGGCAGCAGCCCTTCCGAACGGTGGGGAAAGGCTCCACACGCACATTCTTTGCTCCTGCTCATTAGTCCGGTTGTTTTGGCTTGACAAGAGATGGCATCATAGCACGCGTTAGAGCACCACGCAACCCGATGGCACCGGGGGCAAGGGAGTCCCTCTCAGCTCCAGCTGGAGTTCTGCAGTTCCTCTCGGAGCCAGGTTGGAAGGGGCTGCCCAAGTCTGTTCATCAGCTTGGATAATTCAATGTTGTGCTCCCGGTAGAAGTCTCTTAGGAACAGCCGTGACTGTGTGGAAAATACAGACCACATGAGCATGAAAGAAAATGTTACCCTCAACACATGTTCCATTGTCATCTAGGACATAGGTGGTAGCAAAATCCAGGTTGGTTTGCTGGGATGTTTCTACGTCTGTTGCTGCCAACAGATTTCAGACAGTTACTCACCGAAGGATCCATATCAGGGTATTTCCTTCCTTTACTCTTTCCTAGGCATTTAGTCTTTCGTCCATCTAGCAGCTGGCACCAAAATCCTTTTGCTTCATCGAATCTGAAAAGGACACTTGTCTTTAAAAGATATGGCCACCTGCCCAATTAGTAGCAGCAGAAATAAAGTAACTCTATAGGTATTTCCCATTTCAGTGCTTTACAAACTGGGTTTGGGTTTATTTATTTATTTATGGTATTGGTACCTTTGGTTTTTTTTTACGCACTTGACTACTTTGGCAAGAAATCCATTACAACCATGACTGTTTCAGCTTTATGCAAATTTCAGGGGTAACATGGTGTTACAGTATTTGTCTGTTAAACTTGGGGCAGGGGGGAATAATAGACAATGTTTTAGTGCATTAAATTCTTTTAAATCTCCTCATTATATTTGAGGTGTGTTAGAGAATCCCCTGACTGTTTAAAGAGGCAGCGTTTCTTTTCTTGTTAAAACACAGGTATAAGGCAAAGCTGGGAACCCTCTCTGGGCCTCGTCTGCCCTGTCCCCTCAGCTGGCCAAGGGCGAGCTTGAGGTTTGAGCAAGTACCTCCACCAAACTCTGAGGCAAGCTGACCAATACCCTTTTTTTTCTGACCCTGGCTGAAGGCTACCAGCCACTACCCCTGATGTAAACAGCCCATTTACCATCACCACACGTGCTTCGGCAAGTAAGGCTTTCCAGTTACCTGCCCTCTCCTGGGAAGCCATGTGCCACCCCCTTGGAAAACAAATGTAGGAGGAGCCCTGAATTGGTTCTCCTCTCTTTACTGTTCAAGGAAAGGGCCACTGCCGTATGCCTAGACACGCACACCACTCATACCCTCAGCTAGCACAGGCTGTGACAGCAGAGAAATGTGAAAACACAGGTTTCAGCTGCAAAGAACAATATTTGGGCTCTCCAGTGGGCTTGCAGAGCTTCCACTGAAGACGTAACGGACACGGTTCACCTTCAGCTAGCATTTAATGTATTCAGATTAACTGCACTTGCACTGGGGGCAAGATCACACTAATGGCTGAGTAACATCCTTCAACTTAGTGCGGTAGTGCCCTGGCTGACACCTCCTCAGATAGCTCTGGCCACCTGGCAAGCCCGTGTTTTCTGTAATAACTGTCTCTCTACCTCAAAACTGTGTGACGTGTCCCTAATTCTCCATCTAGCTGGAGACAGGAGCAGCTTGTCACACATTTCTTATTGCATCTCCTCTACTTTCTGTCAGATATAGGTATAACACAAAGCATAAGGAGCGCTAATAATTACAGCACTCTTTCTGAAACCAGAAAGACCAAATGGAAAACATCGTAATTACTGCTGTGAGCAACTTCATGCTTCTCCGTGACAGTGCCAAAAAACCCCACCCCTTCCCCTAGCATTTCTGGAAAGCCTAGGCTATGATTCTAGTCTCTGCGGAGCATCTCGTGCTAGCTGAACCTAATTTTAGGGTTAGGCATGCCTCTGAAACCTCCGTGGGTTTTGTAGCCAGAGATAAGAAGTATTCTTCCAACAAGTGTTTATTAGTATCACGCTTGGTTAAGAAAGTGTCCTCCCCAAAACGATTTCCCTACCTGAGGGCCTGGGTGTAGTTGAAGAGTGGCGTAACTCCCAAGAACTTCTGGATGTTGTCCATTACAGAGGCAGGGTTGTGTCTCAGCTCCTGGCCATCCACGATGAGAAGCTGAAAAGACAGCAGCCACCTCAGCCTCCGAGAGCTGGTGCTGAGTGACACCCCTCAGCTTCCTGGCTCCCAGAACCGCCCCGGCCTTTGTGCCTGTGAGTAAAGGCTGCCAAAGCCTGTTTGTTCTAGAGCAACGTGGTGGTGGGATATGGCCCATTTGTCACCACAGACAGAAACACAGAATGGCAGGGGTTGGAAGGGACCTCTGGGATCATCTAGTCCAACCCCCTGACAGAGCAGGGCCACCTTAGAGCAGNCCACAAGGGCACATTGCTGGCTCATGGTCATCCTGTTGTCCACCAGGACTCCCAGGTCCCTTTCCTCAGAGCTGCTCTCCAGCAGGTCAGCCCCCAACCTGTCCTGGTGCAGGGGGTTATTCCTCCCCAGGTGGAGCACCCGACACTTGCCTTTACTGATTTTCATAAGGTTCCTCTCCGCCCAGCTCTCCAGCCTGTCCAGGTCTGACAGGGTATATAGGTATATATTTATGGCCCCTATCATAACTCCAGAAGTTATGATAGGGGCCATAAATACCATAAAACATTATAGATTATGACAGACTTTGCTTAATAAACTTGCCTTTGGCCAAACCCCCTGTAACTGCGCATTAAGGCCCAGCAGTAGCATGATTTGCAGATTGTCTCTGGAAACCTCATATTCTTTTTAGCTGTCGGCAGCCATTGTGCTAAGTATTCTTCTGTAACCTATGATTTTCTCCTGTTATGTGTATGACAGACAATAATGAACAACATTTGTGCTAATAAATTACCTATTCCAAAGAACAGAATTGAAAAACAGTTACATGATCCGAAGTCTAGGGAAGAGAGGAGACCCTGACCCACAGTAAGTACGAGGATGGTGTGTCTGGCTCTATCGTTCCTCACAGCAGTAACCTCCAGGAACAGTAAGGTAAAGAGATACAAGCCCAAGAATCTTTTCCCACGTCTGTTTTAGTCTTGGCAGCATAATCATGTAGAGTTTAGACTGCTGCTTTGGCAGAGAATGAGAGATTAAACGGGCATTTTAAGACTCTGCTGGATTACAGACTGTCTGAGGATAACCCCAGCAGCAGAAAGGAACTTGAAAAAACATTTCCTGACTCACACAGTTATAAATTTCTTAGGAATTTAGAGACGGTAATGGTCTATATTGTGGAGTCTTTGCAAATCTATACACAAAACACAGAATCCTGACATCTCTGCAGTGAAATTTCGCTTCAGCAGACAGCTAAAGGCTTCACAACACGGGAACTACCCAGTGGCCAAGAGCCGCTCTTTAAAGCAGTGAAACCACAGCGAGCAGTGAACTCCTGCTGGGCCTGAAGAGGGTCCCTGGGCTGCAGGCTGCCAAGATGAAAGGAAGGGAGTGCGAACGCTGCTGTTCTTGCTGAACTTCTCAATAGTGCGGAGGCCTCTGGGAGATCAGAGTATTCTCCTGTGCTCATTTACTTTTACAAATACAATAAAGTGCAAAATCTGAGTATTCAAGCCTGATTTCTTATCAGCTCATCACAGGAGGAAGCAAGTGGTGGCTCTTGTTCCAAAAGACAAGACAGAAGGTGAAATGAAAATGGGAGGGGGAAGAGGAGGAGCACGCACACAGTTTGTTCTCTTCTCCTCTACACTAAACCTACAAGGAACTTCACGAGAGCCTCTCCTGCCAAACCTCCTACCTGCCCAGAGGGGTAGTACGTGAGCCAGCGCTCCAGGTGCGTTGAGTACCAGCCAGGGAGCAGGCATCGGCTCTGCAGGTTGCGCAGTTCCTGAGGGGCCTGGGATTTCGCAGAGATCACTTGGTAGAAGGTGTAATTGAGCGCCACAGGGTCATTGTGAGCACGCTGGTGCTGGAAAACATAAGCTGTATTTAGGAGCAGGAACACAGAAGTCCACCTTAAACATCTCTGTGGAGACTTTACTGAGCCTTTGTATATAACTCTGTCCGCACAGAGGCAGCCTGCACCATCTCCCCCGGCCTCCCTGTGGAAATGGATCCATGGCGTTCTGCCCCAGGCTTCCCACCTCGCCCCACTGGAACATCGCTCCGGCCCTCACCCGCAGAGCAGCACAGGGGAGTTACCTGGTACCAGGAATAGGCTCGGTCAGCAGGGTTGATCAGAACCGTAATGATTTTGGCTCGAGGCAGCAGGGCTGCACCACGTTTTGGTACCACCTCTGTGTCAAAGTAATTAGCACTCTTCTCAAACATGAAGTCTGTGCTGGCATTGGAGGGTATGGGAAAGAAGTCCATGTACCTGCCGAACAGATGGGATGCTGGTGAGCAGCACGGCCCAACAAAGAAATGGCCTTGCTCCTCTTCAACAGACACAGTTCACAGAGCAACGGCACCTGCCCGGAAATGCAACGAACGGGCCACGGGGTGCAGAGCTGGCAGAGGCGCAACATGGGAAGGGGCACAACACAGGGAGTCGGAGATGGTAAAAGGGTAAGAAAGTGTTTTGCTGAGAGTGTTCCCCAAGTCCTTGGGCGGTGGAAGGAAAAGGCCGAGGACAGAGTAATAGCTGCAAGCTCTATCAGAAAAGAGGTTTTGTCCAAGAGTAAGGCCAGAATCAGCTGCCTGCCCTGCTCCTGACCACTTCTTTAAACCCATTTAAATCATTTGTCCCTTTGTACCTCAGCCCATAGCTGAGACACAGGGTCAAGAGCTCTGCTCTGCCTCACAGGAGCTTGTCAAGTTACTAATGTGGAAACTGTAAGACATTTGATAATGGCAGGGTAGAGGGAAATGGGGGGACAGGGCGCTGTAAAGCACTGCAAGACTGGTCTCTGCTGAAATTTCAGCTGTACAGAAACTCAAATTCCACACTAAACATGAAGATTCTCCTCTTGCATGTGATGCTACACTCAAATCAAGTTAGATGACTTTTCCAGAGGATGCAAATAAAAGCCTGTGCTTTCTAGGCCTATCTGTCAGCGCTGGTGCACTCCTCTGTAGTGCCTGATTTGTGAGCTTTGCTCAAGTACCCACCACCTCCCAGTATCTTTTCAGTGGTCCTCTAAATGATCAGAGGAGTCAGACAACATTTCCCACAGCTCACAGGCAATAAAATCCCATGGCAGAACGCCTTACTGCCACACAGTCACTCCTCAGAGCCACGCGTGAAGGAGGGCAGTGCCTCAGTCAACCCAAAGTTCATGCTTCAAGCAAGAAACACCTTTAAATTTTCTCTGCCTGGAAACATAGTGGCATAACAGTGCCATAGTGACAGCAGAATTTCCCTGTCACGTGGAAACACTTTATCATAATGGCATACTTTTACAGGTAAAAATCAGGATATTACGACGTGGATACTGGAGCCAGTTTAAAGGGCCCAGAACAATAAATAGTAGGGAGGTTGTCCCTCTGTACTATGTGTCTTAACTCAGAAACCATGAACTTTTTAATGAGCACACCGTCTGTTTTGCACTCACGACAGCGGCGCATTCAACAAAGATTCTGTATTCTTAAATCATGCCTACAAGCCTCCTGGTGAACAGTCACTAAGGTCAGACACTACCTGTCCTGCTCCCGCAACCAAGCAGTTGGGTGAGCAGGACCACGGGGAAGGCGCTGAGCAATAGCAGTGAGAACAGCTGTTCAGAACGAGAGAACTACTAGGGTGGCTGAGGTGGACATACAGAGCCTCGGGAGAAGACAACATGGGCACACCTTATCACAGAACAACACCCCTCAGGATTCTTACCAGTCGATTCCTTTATGATAGTTGGGTCCATTAAAAAACTGGATCTCCTCGAAGGTGGATGGACTTGGGAAGTTACTGGTGACAGCTGGATGCATGGTCAAGAAGAAGTGCACAGCTGTTGTGCCTGCAAACAGGAACCAGTTAACGGGACCTGGGTCACACGTAATGTTTGGCTGAATGAAAGGCTTTACTGCAAAAACCAGTCCCCAGATGGGCACACTCCTACCACGCGTGGCTGACCCACTCCTTAACTCATGCAGGTTACAACAGCAGTGACACCAAGCACTTTGGGATTGACCTTGACTCAGCAGTTCAATCCCAGGTTTCAGCTCATGCAGCTGACTTAGTGCCCTCCCTAGCATGACAGCTACCGCCCATGGGCCATCCCCATGCCTTTTTCTCCCTGGTGGCAGAGCCACCCTGTCATGTGGCAGAACCCACGCCTGCCAAACGGGAGGTGGGCTGGGCACCGCAGGACAGCATCTTGTGCCTGGGAAGATGTGCTAGGGACAACATTACGGTCCTTGGAGGAGAATTCAGCTAGAGATGCCTTGGCCTGCCTCTGCTGTTGATGTTTTCACGCCAACAGAGCTTCACAGTGACCCAGGCAGAAGAGAGCAGCTTGGCTGGGACAAGCTTCCTCCCAAGGCCAGGACGGCTGTTTGCTGTGCACGGTTGGCAGCTGCTGTTTCCCTGCACTACAGGGAAAGCCAAGGTTTGAAGACCTGGCTTTGGCTGAAGAGATTTTGCTCTCTTCAGCCTAGAAGGGACTCTTCAGTACAGTATACACAGCCATGTCACTGCCAACCACAGTGCCACAGCAGTTAAGAGGTGGTGACAGAGGTCAGACAAAAGAGAATCGCTGCCTCCCACTGACAGTGACATGGAGCGTGCAGTGGGTACACGGATTTGTCGCAATAAAAGCACTAGGGGGCATTCATCGTAACCTTTGCTAAGCGTGTGTGTTAGTCCCGCTGACAGCTTGTGTTTGTGACACACTAAGAAAGATCACAGTTGCTCTGAGCTCACATGGAAAAGCCAAAACACGACTCCGCAGTAGGGCTTTTCCCTGCAAGTCAGGACTGAGCCAAGCAAAGTGCCAGGGCGCAAAGTACTGATAGACTTGCCAGATTTAGGCTAGAACAAATCTGAGATTCTCTGAAATGTCCTCTGCAGCCATTTGGCAGCCTGCGCAAAGGGCAGCCGTACAGCTCTACAACACCGACCTTTCCAGCTCTCCTCTCTGGAGGAACGAGAGGGGAAGCTGCAATCTGTCTTTAGATAAAGTATTCACATTACCGGTTTTCTGAGGTCCCACGATGAGGAACTTCGGGAGTCGATCACATGTTTTCTCTTTGGACCAGATATCCTTGTGCCTCTTATCATCACAGGGATTCTGCAGCACAAGTGATGGGATTAAGCATTACCACAGGAGCTAATGGAAAGGGGAGGAAAAGCTGGAAGGCCAGTCCTCTCGGGAAAATGCCATTAGCATATGAAGAACACTTCACAGCCACACTGCTGCTCTGCCAGGCACCGAAAAGAGTGAAGTAAAAGCACGGGGGAACATTTTCAAAAGCTCTTAAGTGACACGGGAGCCAAAGTCCCTCTGAGAGTGTTAACCACAGGCCTTGCCCTATGTAGCCGTGCTGGTCTGGGCCACCATGATAGTACAGCTCAGCATCTGTGAACTTCTGGCAGACAGACAACTCTATCACCTTCAGTTAATTTCATCTGCTCATTACCATGCAGAGAGCTGCTGCACTGGGATAAAATGGAATAAGCATGTTTTTATTTAATGAACATGAATTCTGCAGTGTGAAATTACTTTAAGATTAATCACATTAACATGCCTGTAAGCTCCTCCGGCACCAAACAGGGCTCTTCCTTGCACACTGAACATTTCACAGCAGCTTGCTCTAACATAAGCCCTTTAACAACCCAAATGCCTGCAAGCCTGCCCCCCAGTCACTTATGACAGCCATTCCTGTCGCTAAGCTCACACCGTGTCTGTGTCCTACTGCTTCTACTCCCCATCCCTTCCACCTTGCAATGGGCCACCTCCAGCCTCAAGCCACAAAAGTTAAACCTAAAAGCTTTATGCATTACCCCTCTGTGCTCTGATCAGCAGTCTCCCCACACTTCAGATGTGGGACATACCTCTTGGAAAACCAGTAGGAGCAGTTAAAGCTGCCTTCTCACCTGCCACAAGGGATTCTTCTCCTGGGGAAAGATTTCAAAGTACTTTTTTGCAAGTTGGACGGGGGGAAGCGTTTGCAGGCGAAGGTTGGTCCAGCACTGCACAAACTTGACCAGGCTCTCAAAAGTGTACAGTCCCAGACGGTCATTCCCATAGTTGGACAGGTGGGTCATGAAGATGCTGATCTGAAAATAAAAAAGGCATGGGATACTGGTAAATCAGGTAACAGTACTGCTTCCTCCTAGCTTCATTCTACTGTCAGCAAGAAGCTGTTCACATCTCAGACTACCCTGGCTGTCTGGGTGATTAAAACGTATCTGTCAGTATACAGCACTGCCTTGATAAAAAATAAAAGAAATGTGGTGCTTGCAAGACAGGAGGAACGCAGGAGAGGAGGGACACAGACCCCTGGGGAATGGTGGGGAGGGTCCCCTCAGGGAGAGGGGCAGCATGCTGCAGGCTCGGGCACAGCAGCACAATTGACAGTTTTCACAGGCGTTATTTCAAGGCCCTCAGCCTGTCAGCTTTCATTCACTTTGGAGCTGATGTCTCAAGTGTAAAGGAACAATTGGCAATTCACACTTTAAAATACAAACAAGTGTACCTGGGGATCCGAACATGGACTGCAAAGAGACAGTGCACAAGTACACTGTCCTAGGAACAGACACTAGCTGACAGGATTTTAGCCTGCAAGAGCCTTCAGCACAGGCAGCCCCTGAAAAATGTCCTGCCAAGCCCGAGGGTGTAAACCCCTGGGCAAAGCCACACTGAGCACCTGTGGGAGCCCCCCCAAGCACTGCAGCGCTCAGAAGCCCGTGTGCTCTCTCTGCCTTGCCAAGCCACCTCTTCTCTCAAGCAGATACATTTTCCTCTTATCTGTTTTTCAGTATTTTAACTTTTGGAAAAGAGTGCAAAAGACCGCTGTCGGCTTGACTCTGGTGTGTGGCTTTGACAGGTCCCACGGAATTGGGCATCCCAGTGCCTGTAACACAACAGCACTTTACCAGATACAAACCACACCACGGCTAGAAGTTATCAAAGCAAAAGCAGAACACTAAGGGCAATGGAGGAATGACTATGTGGATGATTTAGCGCTACCGACCCAGTGTCTGCTAGTGCAGGGAGGGGAAGAGGTGTCAGTCATAGTAGGGGCACCCATTGCTGAATAGTTCAGAGCTTCGTCCTGATGATGCCAGGTAAGGTCAGCAGGCAACAACAAGCTTCCCTGGCAGGGGGCAGGAATGTCTTTCCCACTCACAGCAGGGGAAGAGCAAAAGGGGGAAGCAGGAGACAGATGGTCTTGGGATGAAGACATTTGCTGGTACTCAGGAGGTCTGAATTCAGTTTTCTGCCCAGTGTCACCATGGACTGGTCACAGCGCAACAAGAGGTACTGACAGAGCTTGAGCTATCCCCGAGACATTGTGAAATTAAATTTAATCCTGTCCATAAGGTGCTCATACCCCCTGGTCTTTGCACAGGCAACAGAGAACAGTGGCAGGACTCTGGGACACATGGAAAGTAAGCAGAGTTAAAGATTTATCAAGTTCATCTGCCTGTGAGTTTTTCACTTCTGGTTTCCTACTGATCTGACAGAGGCCCTGCCAGACAGGCTCTGGCACCTACACTTCAAAGAGCAGTGTGTGCTCGGTGCTGTTGTGTAAAAAGGATGTGCTAAATACAACACGGAGCAAAGGACAGAAAGATCTGTGTAACTGCAGGGCCACACCATGGAGCACATAAGGTGGCAAAAGGATGTGTCTCATGTTGTATTTTGCCCATTTCTGTGAGACACCAGGAAGGTGGTGTGACACCAAAGGGTGGCTCATCCCTTTGACTTGCTAGTGAAAGAGTTACAGAAAAAAAATTGCTGCATGAAGCGCCTGGCTCACTGGCATAAACCAAGTACCGGGGCAGGGAGGACGCAGGTCACCACTTAGGGCCCCTTCAAGATTTCCAGAATAAAAAAAGCCTGCACATGACCCAGGTTAGCAACTGTGTCTCAATACTGACTACACTGGGTAAAATGGCTCGCACAGGTAATGCTGTCACCTGCAAATAGCCCCAACAACTGGATTTAGCAGAAGACAAGGCAAGCCCAACCGAAGAGCCGTTTCCCTGTACTTGTGAGCGTGCAGTCACGTCCTGTAACACACACGCACTGTTCAATACGGCCTGGCAGCTTGCTCTGCCTCATCACAGCTACTGCTGCCAGAACAGCTCTGAGCTCTACTTCTGACATAAGCCACGCTCAAGTCCCATCTCTCCCTCCCTCCCACCCACACCCAGTGACCCCGGGAACTGGCTTGGTAACAACATCTCCCTCCTCTGCTCCTCCCTTATGCTGTCAGCATGCTGTGGTTTCCCTTCCTACACACTGAGGAAAGATGAGAGGAAAGGTCACAGAGAGCCCAGAATACAGAAAACAGGAGGGTATGAGCATCCTTACAATACGTAACAAGCAGCTGAGGGCACAGCAGTAACCTTCCCGTGTAGTGTGAGCAAGTGTGTTTGTGAGAAGTGATCATAAAGATGAGCTTTGCTTCTGGGAAATAGGGACTGGGCACACGGCAGCCTGTCTGCTGAACAGCAACAGCTATTGTCCTTCTTGACATCAGGCCTTGTTCACTAGCCAGAAGATCAAACATCTTCTGTTTGCATTGTGGAGTTAATCATACGCATACAGGCTTGGAGACTCCTGCATGCCTATACCCACTCAAAAGGAGCTGGAAGCACCAAAAAGGACTGAAAGAGCCTGGTCCAAAGTTTGCTACGGATCACTGCTGGGGCTGCGGGACTGGCCAGCTTTCCATCAGGTCCGTGAGATGGCTCTATCAGCGAGGGGAGGAATGCAAGGGCCTGAGTCACTGCGCAAACAACAGCAATGAAGAGGAGCTTAGCACACAGTACTCCTCTGCTGACAGCGAGAGAAATGCTCCACTGTCAAAAGGAAAACAAAAGTGTAAACATCGGAAGCATCTGAAGGTGCCTGAAAGATTTTTAAAAGTCACCACAAAGAACCAACAGTAAATCTGGCAAATAAGCTCATCCTGTACCAGAGCACAATCTTCCTAAACTTTTTGGATCACAGACCACTGACAGCTGCTTCAACCGTCACATACTTACCAGCAAATTTTAATGGATAGCTCTAGAAACTATGTTTCTACAAATTCCTTGGCACAGCCTCCTAGACCAGCAATGACCTCTGGATTACAGGCTGGCAACTGGTTCTCCGAGCTCTTAAGTTTCACAGTGGCTATTTCTGCAGGCATTAAGATCTGACAATTATGAAGTGGGACAAGGCAGAATTCACCCAAAATATGGGAAGAGAAGCCCAGAAAAGCAATAGCCACAGAGAAGAAGAGTTTCTTTCCATCTGACCGATCACTCTATAGGTAATACAAAGAATAGCCTTCTCCTTACTACAGTCTTTTATTAAGCAGGTAGGTTTGGTTGTTGTGTGTAAAGATAACAACTGTGTCTCAGGAGACAGGGACAGAAGGCTGGCATCCAGACCTCGTGGATGGAAGGTGGCTTCCAAACCTGAAAGTATGAACCCCTACAGCTTTTTAGCTAGCACTGTTGTAGACCCATACCTTCTGCAGATCATACACCAAGCTAGAGCTGGTCACAGCCCAACAACCTTCAGAAGCAGAGTTTGTAAGCTATAGCCTGTCTGTGTGATGCACTCAGTGCACATTATGAGGGTCTTTTTACGATCAGTTCTACTCCTATGAGTAGAGAGGCACTAAGCACTAGGAAAAGCAAGAGACCTGAAAAACTTAAGCTCGTTGAGCAAAAAAGCTTGATTTTCTGATTCACCAAGGCTCTACAGCCCCAACCAAAAGTGGCTAAAGCTGCATATTCAACCCTGCAATCAAAATGCAAAAGAAGGAGGGAATGAAAGAAAACATCACAGTGAGCAGAGCCACCGATTTTACATGACAAATCCCATAAAAAAACCACTCAATGACCGGGACCAGTACTCCAGGGTTCCCACCTAGAAAGCTAGTGAGAAACAACCTACTTTTCCTCTGCTCTCTACAGATCTGCCTGCGTGGCTTCTTGCCCATAAGGAAAAGATGTATAAAGAAGTAAGAAGGTAGAAGTTTGGAAGTCATGAGAAAAGAAGAGGTTAAAACTCAGAGTGGCTGCAGAAGTAGACATTCTAAAATAACTATCTAAAACTAGCAGGGCAATGCCCATTCAGAGATAGGGAGGACAACAGGTGCCAAATCAGCTTTAGTGAGAAACAAATTCAGGTGGGGAATTGAGAAAGTTACTGTACAATCAAAATGAGCAGCATGTCTTCCTACTGCAGCCAACAAGCAGGAATGTGAGTGAGTGTGATCTGCGGTTGGAGAGGCTTACAAAGCTTCATCTCTTAATTCTATCCGTTCAGGGTTTTTCTAAAAATGATCTCTTTTTTTTCTGTGTCTCTTGCCACCTTGTACATCTTTGCAGCTTCAATAGGAAGCAAGAAACTCATGTGATTTGCCATTCACTGGGAAGGGAGTGCGGGGTGTTATTATGTACGTGCAGAGTCCATTAGCTTGGTGGCCTGAGGGAACTGTCAAGTATTGAAAGGGAAAGAGAAACACCTGTGTCAGACCCAGATCTCCCAAAAATGCTTTAGGGTGACAGCTACATCACAAAAAAAGCATGCAGAAATTTTTTCAAGTGTATGCATATTGGAAGAAAGGGGAGAACACTCCATAACAAAAGCCCAGAGAAAGCAATTATTCTGAACAAAACTCATCAGTGAGCCAGGGGAGAAGCCAACAGGAGGCAGATGTGTTTGAAGCAGAAGGAACCCATCTCACTTCTGATTCTGCAGCAGCCAAGCCCATTCTGTACTGGGCCACGCTCAGCATGTCACCCCAGCTAGTTTCTATCTGTGAAGCATTGCACTTGTCAACACTCAATACTGATGCTTCCTTGGCAGTGTGTAAAGCAAGGCAGCATTAATTAGGAAGTACTTCCTTGGCCCTTTTTTCACATCTTCTTAGCATCACACTGGAGATATCCGTACTATTATGGCTGGTTATACTGAACCTCCCATAAGATCTAGTCCTTTCTCACATCAGGCTTGTAAGCTAAGACACCCGTAGGCTGATTCCTCTTTCAGATGAGCTTACTGGGTTCAGAAGCACGGTCAGGAAGAGTTCACCACCACGAATGCTCTTGTCCAACTCCTTTGAGCCACCAGGATATTCATTATAGAAGATAGTGTGAGTAAAAAGACCACAGGTCTGTCGAGGCAGAACCTGGCAATATCAGAGAAAAGCAAAATTAGATAAGAGGCAAATGCAGCAGAATCTACACATGAATGTGTCAAAGCAGCACTCTGTGGATCAATACACAAAGAGTAAGGGACATAAGTGACATAGGTTCAGAAGACTCTTTTGATATTCCTCCCAAACATTTACTCATCACAGTGCAACCAAGTTAGTGGGATCTCAGTTTAGTCTTGTTGTGCTTGGTTTTGCTCTCTGTTCAGTGCTGACCTCTGAATTGTACTAAGAAACACAGAAACTGGCTTTAGCCAAGTTTTTTCTCTTTGCTTCTCTTAATGATTTTGGAAACACCGGTGGTATTAAGATTAGGATCTCTGATGCAGGTCCCTTGGGCAGGAAAGTGGGGTCTGCTTGCCCAGCAGCTCACCATGATTCCATTATGGATAAACCCACGCCGGTACCGGGCAGGCCGCAGGTGTGGGTATTCCTCTGTGCTTGTTACTTGGATGCTCCAAACTGATTTCCATGCCTCATAGAGTTGTGTGTGAACAGGATAAACCCCAGAATGATGGGGGGCTACGGCATAGCCCAAGTCTGTGGGAATCCCATGCTCCTGGAAGCAGAATATGCAGATTGATAATTCGATATTTAACTGATATCCTTAATAAGGATCACATTTAGCAACAGACTCCAAGTTGGAGCTAGGTGACGAGTAACATGAAAACTCCAGATTGGGAAACCTGAAATACTGCTTGTACTTCTTGTTTTATGCATCTATAGAAATATACGGGTAGTTTGGTATCAGCAAGGACGTTTAGCATTGCTAACAGCTGCTGTAAGAATGGCTTCGTAGCTTGCAAGTGTGACAAATCAGATTAATTCACAAGCCTCAGGTCATGCTCCTTGGTTACTACAAACTAATCAATGCTGTTAAGTGACACATCTCACTCCCACAATGCCTAGGTCTGAGTCACTAGAGGAGGAAAACAAAATTTCCTTAACTGATATAGACGGAAAGGAAGATGATGACTGGGAGCTGTCTTGTCTCTAGCAATTCAAAGAGAAGCAGACATGAAGCAAGAGACTTTTGAGGGTGAAGATACGGGGCCTGGAGCTATAGCAAAATGACAGGAAATATCTTAATTTCATGGGTTTTAATTCTGCTGTGTGGTTCGGGTAACAATATGAATGATGACAGCTCTGCCCTGGTGGCGTACAATAAACCCAGAGCCCCTAAATGAAGCAACAGCCTTCTCCTTCCCACTGCTAGCCTGTTTTACGTTAAATATGTGTAACTGCCTCTCTTTGCAAAAGACCGTACTGTTATTTAACCAGGAAAAGAAGGAGCCTACATTGTTTCTATAACGCTGCAACTGCGCTCTGAATTCAGGATCATTCCTAATCGCTGTGTGTCCTGGGAACGCAAGACAGCAGCCTGCTACTCCCCAGGGGATTACCATCAAAAGAACCAAACTAGAGGTGAAGAGGACATTTCAGAGAAACATGTACGCTATATTCATCTCTGGGCTCTAAGCTTCAAGCAGACATTGTTCCAGCAATGCAGCATGTTCAAGGCTTCCCCCTCCTCTGCCAAAACCCAGGGAATTTCCCCTGGACTTCCTAGGTAAGTAACTTCCTCCAGCATTGTCTGGGGAGGCCAGAAGTTAGCACACACAGCATTTTACACTACCAACCAGGTGACTTCCTTACAAAACTGTCGTGAATAAGGGTAGAAAAGGAAATGCTTTCTCACTGCCAAAGTTTGTAAGTTAATTGGATTTGGATGGCAATGCTACAAGTTCACACCTCAATAAACAAGAGCCTTGGGATTTGCACCCTGGAACGTAGGGAGCTGCCTGGGGCCATGCAGGTGCCAGGAAGCACTTCCCATTGCACAGGCAGGCACGCGAATGGTGCTTCTTGCCTGAAGCCAGCAGGAGCCACACACCAATTTAAACTTTCAGAACTGCCGTTCTTAAATGCAGCTGAGTTATTAGACTAGTATTTGGGCTCAGCGGGGTCTGAACAGCTATTCCAGGAAAAAGAGTGTTTAAGTATTAGTACAGTAAAGTAAATAAACTGTGACGCCCCTTACCACAGCAAACTGTTTGTTGAGCTTCATCTGCTCAGCCAGTACAGTGACATTGTGGAAAAGATGAGGCTGCATGTGACTCCACATGTGAGGGAACCACCAGAACTCCTTCCTGTGTTTGAGCAGCATGTCATCCCCTTCATCTTCCTCATCTGTACCTACAGAGAGCAGAAAAGGAAATGCAAAACCAAAAGGCAGAACAGGGGCTCAATGTTTCAAAGCAGTGGCTAATCCCCTGCAATGCTGAGTTGTTCCAACAGGAAACCATGCTCTCTCTAATGTGTTACACACACACACACAAACATGGGGGCTGTACACAGGCACTGGGATGAAAGGGTGCCAAGGGCTTACCTGTGTGGTAGAATTTCCCTGAGAAGCCCAGGTTGAAGGTGAAATTTGGGACTAAAGTTCTCAGCTTATTCTGGGTGCTCAGTAAAGCCTGTTTGAATGAAAGGAAAAAGAAACGTTCATATTTGGTTGCTCTGTAATGTTTCTCTGTGCTCTAGTGGTGCCCAGTTCAGCCTGAAGAGGTATCATTGGGAACGGGGCTTAAGGCACTGTTGCCTGTGGATGAAGCAGAGTAGCCAAGTGCTCCATGTGCAGAGTCTTTACCTGAAGCAGTGCTGCTGTACTAAATGATGCTGCTTTAAAACCACAGTCAGATTATGCTCTCCACTTCAATGTGAAGGACACAGAGTGTCTGTGCTAAGGCAAAGGGACAATAAGTCTCACTTACAAGCAACAGATCCCTTAAATCTTTCCGAGTTCAACCTCAGCACTCCCTTGCTCTCCCATCCCATGTTGGCTGGGACTTTCCTACTGAACCTCTGCCCTTTCTCTAAACCTACATGTTAATGACAAGGAGGATGGGGCAGCACATGGTGCACAGCTGAAGGAAGAGAAGTCAACAATACAACAAAGAGTAACTAAGTGATCCAAAGGGAAGGGGCATTTGTTTAGAGAGGAAAGGTGGATTTGCAGAACTACACGTGCAAGGAGTCCTGCCATGGCAGGGATGCATCCTTTGTCCTTGTGTCCCTTGAAAGTGCCAACATCCTGTTGTAGCAGGGAAGTTCCCTGTATTATGTAAAGAAAACCTGGGGGAGCTGAGATTCACTGTCACGACATCTCCTACAAGTTCTCTCTTTCTCATTTGTGTCTGCTTTAAGTGCCCAAAGTAATTGGTATAGCCAAAGGGAAGGAGCCTTGTGCCACAAACCCCAAGGTCCAGCAGCATACAGAGTAAGACAGCAGACAGCCTTGGCAGAAAAAAAATCCCAGAGGCTCACTATGTCACTTACAAGTAAGACACAAACTAATTCCAGCCAAATTTCTTCTGCTGGAAAACAACAAAAAGAGAGAAGCCCCAAGATGCATGCTCTGCTGCTACCTGCGTGCTTCGGGGAAAGCGTCACTGATGCAGCTCCCTATGGGAGAAATTCTCAATCAAACAGGGACCTGGCAGGAGGGCTGTTGGCAGGTGACAGAGATGGTCCTTGCCCAGGCAGTTGTTCAGATTTTAATAGCTTTTCTGAGAAAGCAATGGATCAGTGGCTGCGCCAAGGTGAAGGTGACGACCTTTCCACAGCAGACTTGGGCTAGATACAAATACACAAACAACAACATGGCACGTGATACTGGGGAAAGCACAGACTTTTCAAACTGTGCGGGGGAGATGGGCAGATCTTTGTCCATCAGCTGCCCTCCCCAAGCCTCAAGAAGCACAGAAGAGCACTACAAGGCTGCCTTCACATGGCTCACACTCTATAGGCATTGTTTAGGCACGCCGCTCCCTAGATGGTGAAAGTGCATTCACAGACACAGACTCTCATTCAGTGGAGGGACCAGCCTTGACACCGACCACTTAAGGATATCCTGATGAATCACTGCTGTCACTAACCTTTCAAAACAGAGATGACCAAACACTGATCATCACACTAATTTTAAAATGATGACTTATGTAATTTACTTCCATCACCCTTCCACTGCAAATATATCTTGGAGCAGAGTTGTTGAGCATTTTTATTCCCAAGGCAGGAAGCCCATGACCTCTCACACACAGCAAGGTGGGAAGACCAGACAAATTATTTCTGCAGTGCTGCAGACGCTCTCGATGCTCTCTCTGAAGGAACCAAGCTTTCAGACTTCTCCCTAGAGAAGCACTTAATTGCCCACTCCTCCTCCCCACAGCCACACAACAGTGACATCAAGTCAGCCTGGGACAAATTTCAAAGATGCCAGCTCCTCCATGGCCACATGCCTACCACATCCTTACCCCAGCCCCCACCCCAGAGTAATAATTTGAGAAATGTATGGCACATGACGTCTCCAGATCCTAACACAAATGTAGACCGTGCTTTTAAAAGGTGACAGGCCAGCAGCAGTTATGGATGGAGCCTCCTTTGCTGCACAAGATGCAGAATAGGCAATGGGAGGTCAAGTTCCCCATACTTAACCCTATGAGACACCAAGACTCATCCCATAGAGCACAGACTAAAAGCTGTGCATCTCTCCACAGAGAAGCACCTGTGTGCCCAGCTGCACGACAATACCCCATCAAATTTGGGACCAGCACCTTGAACACATCACCCAGTAACTCAGAAAGGAAAGTGCCACTTTCTTTTCTTGTATCCAGAGCTGTCCCAAGCCTCACCACTTCTTCCCTCCTGCCCTGAAAGGCACATCCAGTTCCTCAAACTCGGATAGGAAGGTGGAGAGGAAAGACAGCAGCTAAGCAGCTTAGCATTCCTCTGCACAGAGGGAGATTTAAAGCCTGTCTGGGGTTACCATGACGACACATCTGTCTGATGATAAATCCCAAAAAGCCCTGCTCCAGTAGGCAGCAATCCTTTGTGACCGGGGAGGGACCAGGGAGGAACCATGCAGGCCTCAGAAATTCTGAGACTATGGAACCCTGTGGAGTCCTGCTTTTTTGGCACATTTATTGCTAATTGTGTGCCACCCCTCTGCTGATGCTGGGTCCTTTTCACAGCCACATCCGTAAGGTGGCACAGCATAGGTTTGAAGAAATGTCTTTCCCCTGCACAGGATAAAAAGAGACTACGGTGCCAAGTAAAATATTTGGAAGTTTGTTTCAACCAATTATGCACGTGCTGTTCCCTAACACACTGGTTCAAAGAGGTCTGTGAGCTGTAGTAAGATGAAACAATACAGAAGTGGGAACGGGCCAGGAAGATGGCACTTCTCTCCTCTCTGACACCACTGCTCTCTGTTTGTCTTATAAAGTAGAATGAATATGATAGCACTAATAATATCTTACAGGTGACTCAAGTGGCATTTCATTTATATCCATAATGTGCTCTGAGATTCTTAAACGAAAGGCAATCAAGAAATGTGGAGTAGGCTATCCATTACGATATAAAATAGCTAGCTAGATGCAAATAGATCTGCATGTGCATTTTTAAGAAATTTAGTTGCTCACATGGTACAGGACAAAAGACTAGCATTATTAGCTATCCCCATCTCTAAAAAGGAAAGTTTCTTCCTCTAGAAAACTGCCCCTCCAACTCCTCCAAGTATTTCTGTTCTGTATTTTATATCTTCCATTCAAAAAATCCTTCCAAGATGTAGGTAAGCCCACTAGCTAGCCAGAAAGGCCCCTTCCCCAGCTAAGCTCCCTGCTAGAAGCTCAGCAAGGCTCATCTAATGAAGGAATGGTCTCCAAAAGGTTCCCAGTACTATCCACCAGAACTCACAAGCCACATCAAGGCCAGACCTGCTTGACACTTGTCACAGTCTTATCAGAGAGCATCCTCTGCAACTCACGACCTGTATTTTTGGAGGTCTTCAGTACTTAATAGGGACAGCCACACTGCAGGCCCAAGTGACAGACATCCACATTCCAATGTACATTTCTGGACACAATGCAAAAAAGGTCTAAACTTCAGTCTGATGTTCATTGCCTATCATTTTAAAAGAGGCTTTTTTATAATACCAAATTATGATAAATATTTACTTCTAAGCAAACATTAGGGGAAAAAAATTTAAAAATGTGCTTTTTGTTGCAACGCATTAAAAAAATCTATATAATCTCACTGATGGATCTGCAAAGATTTACTCAACAGTCACTACGAGCTTTTGATGCCATCCAGTGAAAGACAAAAACTCTCAATGGGGGTTAAAATTCTAGAAGTGAGGAAGAAATCAGGGGGAAGCCATAGCACCCTGACTGTAGCCTCTTTTATGTTGCTTCTTTAGGACCTAATCCTAAAATGGCATGATGTCCCTGGCATCGCAATAACACAGGGCTAAACCTTCATGCAACTCTGCTTTTTTAGCTATGAAATTTTTAATTTCCAAACATGTTTGCAGAGATTTTATCTGTTTCATACAAATACTAAATATTACCTCTCCCATCTTGGGTCCCTCTAAAAAGAGGCGAAAGAGGGAAATAAGGTAATAAGGTTGAGAGTCAGATGCTGGGAATAGAGGGTACCATGCATCTAGGAACACAGTACACGAACAAACGAAGAGAAAAAGATGAGAAAGAAGAAAGCAGAGAGTTTGACAGCCTCTTCTAAAATGCTCCTGCAAAGCAAACTGGGAACATGGTGCTGAAACACTTTCTTCATAGGAACTGGCCCCGTGGACACTGGGTAGCACATTCTCAAGAGGATTTTCTGCAGTTTTCTCACTGCCCAGCAGTAGCACAGCTCAAAACAGCACTGTCAAAAGAGAAAGCATTCCCAGTACTGGTATTTCTACCTCCCCTACAACGTTAGAATCAGGGAGTTAGAAACTGATGGATATTTTCATTTCAGGTAAGATCATCCTTTGCGATTTAGAAAGGCAAGAGCTGGCTGACAGCCATCCTCACTAGATTCTCTCTCTTCCACCCTCACCGTTCATAGCCCCAAATGAAATGACTGCCCTTGATTTCCACTTAACTTGCCCTCAGACTTGCTAGCATTGATTCCTCACTATTTATGCCCTTGTAGCGATTACCAGCAAAACAGGCAAAAACTCATCTACTTAATCTTCTTTTCTCATACCTAAAGACGACCAGGACTGATCATAAAAGCCAGATCTTTTTGCATTAGAAACCGCTTGTCTTTGTTGGCCAGTTCCATGGAGGTTTGGTGAATTCAGAGGATTATGATTATAGAAGAGACTGAATGTGGAATAATTGAGAAGGGATTCTCCGAGATTTTGTTTTGTTAATTACATGCAGCTCAAATCTTTGGTAAACTTTACAGGGCAAAAACGTTTTCCCTGTGCAACTTCCAACTGCTTCACTTCAACTGAGGACTGCAAGCTCCTGTTGCAGCCCTTCAGCAGAAACAGGAACTCAAGGGTTATCATCTTTAAAGTACAATTCATTTTTTCTTTTTAAAGAAGAAAGCTATTCAGCCTTCCTTTAAGCATCACAAATAAAAACATTTCTCCTCTCACACAGGACATCTACCATGGGCACGCATTTCATCAAATTATATTCAGCACTTTCTTTTAACAGTAATTTTGTCAGGGAAGCTCTCTGAATGTGGACCTGCATATGGCAAACAGGCTCACAGGGACAGCAGAGTCAATTTTACACCTTCACACAACATCCAATCTTCAAACCGCTACCCTGACCACTGTAATCTAAGCTTTAAGATAAGGAGCTGTGTGCTGAGATAACAGCCCTGAAACAGAGCTTTCATATCAAAGGCCAAAGAAAATGCCAGCTGTTCTGTCATTATTACATCCCCCTCTCTCCCCATGGCGAGAGGCTATCAACAAATCCATGTAGTTATTTCTCGCTTTTAAAAAATAAAAATTCATTAACCTCTGATGGCTCTGCAATCAGAGAGCTTCTTTTAAATGGATAAATCTGGGTTTTATCTGCTTTGCCTGAGATTCTCTGCTTACTGATGACAGATTATTCCTCCATTTCACCCTGTTAAAACCCAAACAAAGCATCTTTTGGAATTATCTTGTCTGGGTTTTTTTTTTAACATCACTAGAGCAGCCTTTGTTTCCAAGAGCTTTGGCCACCTACGTCCTGTTTTCTCACATGGGTTTGTAACCTGCAAAAACACTACAGAGGTGAGAATCTCTGCCAGTTTGGACTAGAGGGTGCAGGGCCTGCTTTGGACCAAGACAAGATTGTGATCCTTCAAAAAAAAAACTTTCAGAGCATTTCAGCACCTCAAAACACAGACAGTGAAGTGAAATGAAGAAAATTTTAGCATTTTCCTAAAATAAGTATTATATACAACTGTTCCATTTTCCTGTACCTCTCTGCTTGGAAACACTTTTTCGATACCTGTTTGCTTACAGAGCTATGGTCAAAGGTGGCTCTAGAGAATTATTAAAGAGAGAAGCAAGTAAAATGAATAATATGCCATGCAATGAGAGCTGCTTCAGGCATGCAGCTTCAAATGAACTGAAAAGATAAAGCTAGCTCCAAACAGAATGCAAGGGTTTCCTTTTCCCCAAGCTAAACTTGGGATCAGAGGCAGAACTTAAAATCTCAAAGACTTGAAAAAACGGAGATGAACTGAGGTATGTCTTGTGTGGATGCATAAAACATGTAGAAAAGGTGGCAAGACTCCTAGTGAGGTGGAAGAGTGCTCTTGGGAACATATAACAGATGAGGTTCAGTTCAGGTAAGGGGACACACATGTACAACTGTTTTATACCTTTGCCTGAAATGTTGTGTGCCCTTGGGTGAAAGGTTAAAGGGTGCTTCACTTGGAAATTATTTTGGAAACATGCTAAGGCAGCTGCTGTCATAGACTTATTGTCATCATGGCCGGTACCTTGGGAACTCCATTCAGGACCTATCTAAGCGCAAGTACTAAATGGGAATTCCAGAGTGAAAGGCCTGGGGCCTCATACCTCTGGGAGCAACCTCAGCACACCTGGAGAAAACAGGCAATGCACCTGCCTCAATGGCTACAAACCAGAACTGATGGGGAAGATACAAAGGCAAGCCCTTGGCTCCATGAGGCAGCACATATACACATATTACAGACTTAGGAGAACACTTTATCATGTACTTTCAAGGACACAGAGAATTAGAAGGGGCTCTCAGTTTCTTACCTTCTTCCTACTTCTTTTCTCCTTTGCCTGTCTCGCTTCCCTCTCCTCCACAAAATCTCTCTCTCTGTGCTTTTCACACATCCTTTCCTAATAAATCACTGTATTATTCAAGGAACTGCCAAAGAAAGCAAACCACAAAGATGGCATCTCTCTTTCCCAATTGTGAGGCCAGAGAGATGGTTCTCATGAAGGCTTAGTCTGAGCATGTTTCCCTGGTAAAAATTCCCTGGTGAATTTTTGGATAGTCCCTGCCCATGGATGGGGGTTGCTGGTGGAAGATATGAGAGGCGTGTAATGAAGAGTGAAAGAAAACCTTTTTTTTCCCAATTTGGTTATATCCTGAAAAGCTAGATGGCTAAAACATAGACTGTAGCACTTTACACCACATGGACTGGCCTACAGTTTTGCAATATAATATATACCATTTATATATATCATAATAAATAATAATACAAAAACCAGAGTTTTTCTATGCTATTTTAACACTACTTGTCTTTTCCTTTTGAAAGGTGGAGTTTACAGCTACAAACAGGTTGACAGAGGAAATCTGCATCTGCTTGTTCTCTGTGTTAAAGAGGAGACAAGACAGACCATCACAGGCACCCTCCTCTTAAAATCAGAGAGGCCAGCTACAGGTCCCAGAATGAAAAGTGCTCCGTTTAAACCTGCAAAACTGCTGAGAGCATCAAATATAGTGCCTCAGCATCTTTGCAGGCTACTTCTCTGTTTAAAATGAAAACAATTGCAGCAATCAACTCTGTCACTCAAATTAAATCCAGCCTTGACTTTACTGGCACACCACACACACTAGAAATTTGTCTGGGGCCTGTAGTTATTCTCGAGATTTTACCTCTACATCAGACACTTTCATGCGAGTGCCCTCTTTTCCCACAAATATATCATCAATGTCGACGAGGATATAGCGATCAAGTGTGAGACAGAGGCGCTTGCCAGTCAAGTAGGCAATGGCATCCACGAAAATGAGTTTGTGCAGCCAAAAATTGAGGTTATTGCCAAAGAGAACCCGCTGGATCCCATCATGCAGACCCAGGTCCTGCACCACTGTGGCATGCAATGCTTTGTGGGTGGCCAGGTGAGGAATGGACTCCGAGGACTTCGTGCTGGCCAACAGCACCGGCTCGTAGGTGCTGTGGTTTGACTGGAACACAGTCCAGTCATCCCCAGGCAGGGGACCCTGCTCCACCTCATTAGCCCGCGTGACGTAAAGCAGGGGAGCACTAGGGTTGATGTGGTAGTCCCGCAGCCCCAAGTTGGAATGCAGGAAAAGGGGAAAACCCTTGAGCTGTGCACTGAGTAGGCTGTTCTCGTTGGCTTTGAAAAAGCCTATAATCCCCACTCCATACTCTACACAGTATTTGTCCAGCAGCTCTCTGTTCCAAGCATCAAGGTTCACATATTTAAGGATGTTCTCATAGATAATAAGAGCATAGCGTCCCCTGTCTTTGTCTGTCAGGGTGGGCATATCCCCTTTGCCAGGGGCGATCTCTGTCCTGTATTTAAATCGGCTAGACTCCAGGATGGCCACTATTTCCTGTCCCAGCTGAGAGTAAATGCTTTCCACAAAGACAAGCACCACAGGATCTGTGCGTGAGGTGTCCACAGATTTCGTGAGCCTCCAACTGGCTTGCGGTGGGATCAAGATGCGGTGCTGGTTGCTGCAGTCACTGAAGGGCAGGGGTGGTGGCTCCTTGATTTTGGGACTGTTAGTGACGTAGTAAGCCAGGATGCACATGGAGATCAGGCTGAACGCAATGAGCAGCAGGATCAATCTGTGGAGCTCCAGCTGTCGCACGTGCCGCACTACTTTCCACAACTGAATCATGGTGAGGCGGGCTGCCCACCCCCTCCTCACTCTCTGCACCCACGTCGCTCTTGAAATCTCCAGTGCTGCCGTGGCAGTACCCAGCAGCAGCTCGCAAAAAAGAAAGAGCAGCTGCGGAGAGAGACAAAGCTAAAGCAAACAGCTACAAGGCTAGACTCCCAGGGATCTGCCATTTATCTCAAGTAACCATGGCCCTCAATTCCCATTGCTCTTTTGTGTGCTTCCTCCTGTTCCTCTCCTTTCACTCAGGAAAGTCTTTTGGAGGAGGGGGGGGTGTTCCTGAATCTTGTCTCCAACAGCAAATCAGTCTGTCATCCTGTGCACAAGCAGTTTCAGCTCAGCCTTCCCAGGTGTCCTGTTTCTCATTTAGCTGTTTCGCATTCACATGATGGCACCTTCTCTTTGCATCCTGCAATTTAAAAAGAAAAAGTCAATTCTCAGTATGGATTCATGGTATTTAATGGGATTGAGATGGAATGGCAGGATCAGCAGGTGCTAGGTGGGCAGCATCAGTTGCCTGTCAGCAGGCAGACCTGTTCCCTGGAAAGTGACGCACACCATTTGTGCAGGAGCTTGGCAGAACAATCGCAATGGCCTTTGGAAGAAAGGTTCTGACAGTGCACAAGGAATCAGCATTCGCCTTGGGTGAGGTTCTCCCACACTACAGCAAACAGAGCCAGTGCACCTGGCCTTCTCCCTCTCCTTTTTATGCCACTGAACAGAAAACATGAACACCTTTTATTCTAGCCTATATTTCAAAATTAACAAGAGGAGGAGATAGCCCTCACATTCTCTGTCTTGACTTGTTCTCATGCTAACGATGATGTGTTCAAGTCCTTGCCAGTGACTTCCTAGGCTCTCAGGGTACGGCTGTCCCGAACCTAGTAAGATACCTCGAATTCCCACCAGCTCTCTTGCCCCACAGCTCCTGATTTGCCACGGTTTCCTCTCTCTACAAGGCCATCCCACTTTTCCTGGGAACTCATGTTCTTCCAAGGCTCTAAAAACACAATTCTGGAGAGGCATCATCCCTCAGGCATCACGGAGCCAGGGGGCACAGGCTGCCTACTCACTGCACACCTAACTGCTGCCCACTGATTCAGTGGCAGTTGGAGAGGAAACATGTCCTGAAATCTTCCTCACCTTCCCTCATATGCCACTGAAGAGCATGAAGCCAGTTTTAAATCACCAACAGCACAACGTAAATTTGGGTTGGTCTCAAATACGTGAAAGTTTCTTGCCACGAAGCTCTCTCACCTCCCGCTTTGTGTTTATGACAGCACACTATTTCACCATATGTTGTTATTTTTTCAGGATAAAATGCTCAACAAAGCCAACAAACACCAAGCCACCTAAAACATAAACACTATGGAAAGTAACTAAATTGTTCCTTGGTTTAAAAATAAAGTAAAATCACTGTGTAGTTTTCTCTCCCTTATCAGAGTAACAACACCCAGGTGTGCATTACTTGGGATACAGGCACATTTTTTGGGGAGCACCAGCTGCCCCTGCCAGCACAGTGCAAGAATGAATGCCAGATGTTGCTCACCAAGTCAGCGATGCTCAAAATGAGCTCTCTGTAAAAGTTTAAAAAACTTTTTTTCTCTCAAAACCTTTCGTCTTCACACCCCCACACTCCCGCAGACAAGTGCTCCGTCACATACAATCCCTCTAACCACCTGCTCACCTGGCACAGCTTACAACACCAGGAGGCACAAGAGCAACAATAACAAAGAGTACTACCAAAACAGTTCTTCATCCTTTCTCCATTCCTCACATTTTTGAGCCTTTTTGTTATTAACATTCTGATAAAACAAAGAATATTAGAAAACTAGTTTCTCCATGAATTTAAGACAGACATAAGGTTTTTATACGGTAAAGTCAGGGTTTTAACAACTAGCTCCACCAGAGAAGAAAATACTCGTGAGACAGATGCTTATTTTGCTCCACCAGAAAAGAAATTACTTGTGAGACAGATGCTTATTTTGTAATGTGTATTACTAAACAGAAAAAAATCCTTCTGAGTCAGGGAAAATATCAGTTCACAGATGAGGCCAAAAGTCCCACTCTAAAGACTCCCACCAGGCTGTTTTCCAAACTGCTGGTGCAGCTTGAAGTAGACAAAAAAAACTCAAGCAGATTTTATATGAAGAGATGTAATATTGCTAACTTTGTGACAGCAGATGGAAAAGAGTCAGAGTGCTCTTTACACAAGGCTTATAGTGAACATTAAGTATTATCTCAAATAACTTCTATGCTATAAGCTCAGCAGAGCAGGGACCGGCCTGTGTAGTACACAATGAAACCTTAGCCCCAGTGCGGTCTTCAGAATAGCTGTAGACTCTAAATGTAAAGTATATTACAGAAATAATTTTCCACTGGAGAAACTGAGACATAGCAAATCTTACTGAAGGTCACACTGCAAGGCAGAGGATGAATCAAGATTTAAAAAAATAATTTCTGTTCCCCAGACTTCAAATGGATCAAGTCTCCATTCCCAAATGACCCTCTATAATGACAGAGCTGGCTTTGGCAATCCAGCTCAGTCAGCAACAATAAGCTGTGTTTTCTTCAACACGGCCAGCCGATCGTCTTTCAGTTCTGTCTCTACGCTGTTAACTTCTTATTGGAAAAAGGACAAAGGAGAGAAGGGGAGAAATTACTATGGGAAGATATAAAAAACAGAATTCAGAGAGTTTTTTCCTTTTTTTTGTTACTGAAGTGACAACTGATTTTGAATGCATGACACTCTGGACTGACTGCAGGATATGGCCTGTAATTCCAGCTCAAGTCAAATTCAGTCTCAGTGATACACGTCCCAGTGTATCAGCATAGTACCCAAAAACATGTGCCACCTTTCAAAAGCAACCAAGAAAGTAAACTTTCCACCTCCTCAGTGAGCCCTTCCCATCCCACTGTCTCTGCAAGGACAGCCCCGATGTTACCACCCTTGTACTTGGCAAAAGAGCTTTGAAGTCGCACTGAACCGCAGAGAGGCAGGAGCCAGCGGAGGCAGAATTCATCAGGGCAGAGAAGGAGGTTAGATAGAAACATACAATAAATGCTGTATCTTTTTTTTCATTGAAAACACTCCACTCACATTCCTACATACTCGATTTTGACTGAGAAGACTGAGAATTGCAAGTCAGTGTCATCCCAAATAGCTCACATTCTTTTGCTTTTTAATCTCATTGGATAAAATAGAATAATTAAACTGTTTTGGATTCAAAGATTCACTGTCTTAACATGTGTTGGAAAAAATGTGGTTTGTACAAGAGAAAATAATGTAAAGAGGGACTTACAAGCTCAGGAGCCCATGCATTGTCTGCAGAAATTTCCAAGCAAGTGTTTCTGGGATAGAATTCACGATCTAAACATCACAGCAACAGTAACAAAACCCAGAGTATGCTAATCTATGCAAAAGCCTGGCAAAATACTTTTACAACTCTTTACCCCCAAAACACCAACCTGGAAACTACTTTTCTTCCCTTGTTATACTCCCTCACCTCTCCAACTTCATTTTTAATGTTGAACTGAGTGTCTATTTTGCAAAAAGCTGTAGCTTCAGTTTTCTGGTTATCAGTTTAAAGATGAAAATCACAAGGCAACTGGATTATTCTGTAGAATAAGGATGAAACCAGGGTTTAAACTAGGCTGCCACACCTGCAGTGCCCAGCTGAGGGGCAAAAGGGAGAGGAAGCCCCTTTGCTGGGCACTTCTGAATCACAGCAGTGTTTTCATAACAATGACTCCATTCAAGCCTCTAGCGAAGCTCCCAAACAAGCCCCCATTTGTTACATGGGTGAGCTCGAAAAAACAAATTGAAAAAAAAGGCCTGTATCAGATTGCTGCTCAAGAATCTGTCAGCTCCGATCTCTTTAACAAGGCTTCACAGCCAGAGGGCATGCCAGCTGGCACAGTATGCATTTAGCTCTTTGGGGACCACATCAGCTGGTTTAGGTTCAAATGAAAAGAAAAAAAAAAGCAACAAAACAAATATACCAGTGAAAGTTTATATTAAAAGGTGAGAGAGCTGTCAGGAACCGCCTATACCCAAAACACAAAGCCCAGAAAGATCTCTACTGGAGAAAGGAAAAAAAAAGTCACACTGAAAATTGCTCACTCTTAAAGGAAAATACCTGTGTTGTCTTCTGAGATCAAACTCCTTGGAACCTAACAGCACACACAAAAAAAGTTTATAGATAAATGAAGGTCTATTAGGAACTCCTGCCAGGACTGTCTGTGTGCAAACTGCAGGAGGAGGCAGTCAGAACGCACAGCAAGGACGCAGTGTTTCACCGCTGCAAGGATGCAGGCTCAGCAGGCTCCCGTCCTGACAGAAAAGCACCACCAGCTCCACCAGCTGTAAGGTCAGCTACCTCACAAATCACCAGCATCAAGACAAACGCTTTATAAAACTTAGATGTTCTGTTTCCTGGTGATATACAGTGTTAATGTGAAACATAAACCATTTTGTGAATTATCAGCTGCTAAGCCACATGACAACTGATCTGATATGAAAGCAATATAACAATCAGAATTGCGTGGTTTTAATGTCTGATCTTGGTATTTCCAACACTTGGAAATTATCATGGAGGATCAGCACAAATGCTAAAGACAAGCGCTTACCAAAACCAGTGACCAGAATATTTGTATTTGGGACTGGCTGGTATATTCATGCCAAGGCACATGGAAGATAATGGGTGTCATATGACACCTTCATCAAGAGTTTCTGTCATACAAGCTCCCTCCTACCTGAGCTACAGAAGGTCCTACCACGCTAAAACCCAATGGCATGAGTACATTTCCCCAGCCTTTTTTATTATTCATATAATAACCCCTCTCTCTGGAATGCACAGCAGCAGGATCTTGCCCTTGTCCACAACAGCTCTAATTCAGAGGTCTTTCTTCAACACTTCCCAAGAGGCAGTTGTTGCCTTGGGCCCCAGAGGGACGCCAGTAATCGAGTTACACAGTAATCAGAGAAGGAATCTGATTGATTTTCCAACCCATTCCACTTTAATGGTGTCATCATGACACAAAATTCCTCATTAGTCTACTTGATTGCGAGACAGCGCAGTCCCTCCCCCTGTCTGGTATCTGTATGCTGGGCCTCCAGGTACAGCCCCCCTTCTCTCATGACCGCGGGGACCTGGCAAGGAACATCAGCAGAGCACAGCGAGACACACAGCAAAAGAATCAGTAGAACCCTCAGGAGGACAAATGCTGGTTGTATTCCACACACTGGATTAAAAAAATACTGTGGAAATTACAGCCACATACTAATGTAATTGCCAGCCCGGCTCATTTCTGGGCTCTGGGCGTGTGTTTCAGCTAGCACCCATCGCCAGTCAAATCCTGTGGTGAGAGACTACCCAAGGAACACAAAACTCATACCAAAGAGGCAAGAAACACTAATGGTGCCCATAGTGCTCGGACAGCCAGGCTTGCAGTCTCCAGCCGGTGCCGCGCTCTGCTTCGGCAAGTCCCCATGCAGGGAGAGGCCTCTTTTGGTGCAGACCTGTGGTAAGCCCGAAAGCTGCCAGCTGGCCAGCAGGCCTGAAACATGTCAGTCTCATATAAGAGGAGAAGACCTGTGTGATGAAGTAATAATTATTTTTATTTTTTTATCATCATCCCCAGACAGGTATATAACTTCACACCTTCTGCAAGAGCAGCAAACTGCAGTCGATGCTAAGCAGATCTGCACAAACTCCTCTCAGCCCAGCCTAGTGGAAACCCAGCCGCAGGCTTGAACTTACCCTTGTGCCAGCGCAATGCAGTTTGAAGGCACCATGACGGCACAGATCTTGGAGAGGCTGGCTCACACTGCGAGACCAGCTCCACTGGGGGCTGCACAGGGATCCCGGGATTCCTGCAAGGTTCTTGCTGTTGGGATACAAGACATATCCCTTCCGCTGACAACCTAGCTTGCAGAAGATCTTTGTTCTCTTTCTGCTTTACAGTACAAAAAAGAGAAAAAACAGTTTTAGTCCTTCCTGTGCCAATGACAGGCACGGCCCTGGACTATCTGCTAGCAATGTAAACCAATTCAGCTTCCAGGAAATCTGGTTTTCAGCTCCCTGCCTTCTCTCCATCACACTACATTCACTAGTTAGGGTCATTACAACTGGCCTACAACTAATTTTCAAAAGCAAGGGAATGTCAAAACTTTTACACTGAGGTATTCCCTCAAGTTGAATGTCAGTAGCACAACTCCTATACGTTTCACTGTCTCGGCACAGGACAAATTTGGGAAGGGAAAACAGTTGTTGTCTTGTTTATCAGCCTGCCTAAAGATCAGATGTGCAAATCAGAAACCCGAAGAATTGTTTAAAAAACAAACAATCAAAATTTCAGCCTTAATAAAAACAATACGTAGCTTGGCAGCTGCACACCTTTGCTAGAATGAAAAGGAAAGACTACAAGTTACTGTGGCAGTGGAAATGCTCACAGAAGTCAGAGCTTTCCACCAGCTGACTGGACGTAACTGTTCTGGGGCTGCTCAGGTCTCTAAAATGCAACGGTTCATATGAGAGAAAGGAGGCATTTTCCTCAGAGGTAACCAAAGGGGCATCCCCACTTCTTTATTTCCTGTGCTACTGAAGCTCAAACACACAGGTATGAGGCCACCACAAGAACTGCACAGTTTCATTCTGGACTTGCCCTTCCTTCTGTTTTGTGCCTTTCCTGACACATAGGTCTATGCATGCTCTGACCCTAACCCTTTTCCCAAACCAGGTGATAACATAAGACCCCAGCTCCTGTCTGCTGCCAGCCACTTGGAGCTGTGGGATGGAGAACCAGAGTTAGCACAGGTTATAGCCTGACACACAAGGGCACCCCAAGTTGCCCTCCAATCCCACCCAGGTGGGTAGTGAATATCTCAGTCACCCCATATGGGAGGAACACATCATCTTCAGCCTCCTCCTTACATTCATAATCAACAAGTAAACTCTATCATGGCAGAATATCTTCAACTCAACTGTGAGAACAGGAAATAAATGTAGTTCCTTCCGCATTAGATATGGACAAGGATCTAATTTCCATTCCCTCGTGCATCCTGCTTATCACAGTTCAGATAAACAATCCTGCTGCAGAAAGCAAAATGCCTTCTCTGCTGTCTTCTCTTAAGTAACTTAATCAAGTGGGGAAATACAGACAAATTGTGGCAAAACCAAGACAACTGAGTGTCAGTCAGAGTTGAAGTGCCTTAATATAGAAATGTATGTTATGAGAGTTTATCTGTAATTGCTATGAAAGCAGCCTAACCATTCTTCCTTTGAGCTACACTTTAAAGATTTCACCTCAATTAGCAAGAGGCTGATCTTCTATATTCAACTGCTTCCTCCTGTCAGGTAACACATGGGAGCTTATCTTCTTTTCCAATCTATTTTATCTAGGAACATATGACAGTAGGGAACAGGTTAACACTATTACACTGAAAAGTTCGTCCAAGCTGACATCAGAAGAAAGATATAAGTATGCTCTACCAAAGCACAAAACCTCAGGAAAAGCTCATGTGCTTACCTGCTCTTGTGTATTTGCACCAGTATTCATAGGGTGAGAATTTGCTGGGCTTGTAAAAGAACATGTTCCTCGTCTGTGTACAGCAGCTCCCTCCTGCCTTCAGCTGAGGTCATCTATTCAAGACCTCTATCCAGGATAAAGCTAATGGCATATCTCACAGTCTTTGTAGTTTCTAATAGTCAGTTTTGTATTACCTTGGCATGATTGAAATAAATAAGCCTCCTGGACTCAGAAAACAAAATACTCACATTTTTGCTGGCTTGGCCACTGCAAGACAGCTTTTAACACAGTGCAAACTCACTACAGAAAAAGGAGGGGAAAATTATATAAGCAATGATATAAATCTGGTGTAGCAAAGGCAAAATGAGTAAAAACAAGCAAAGGTAGAAGAGTGCAATGAGTGGAAAATGGATGACTTGAGGTTTATGGAGATTACACAGGCTGGCTGAGACAGTGGTTTGGAGGCCTGGTTTTGCAAGATAGGAACAAATGCAAAGTGCTCTACTGCCCTCACTAAGCCTTCATGGCCACCTGCGCAATGAAAATCATCATCTGTTTTTTCACAAGGTTTATGGTAGAAATAGGTCTCAAGGGGAGTGGAGTCTCTTAAGGAAGATGGCCAGGGCGCTGCATACACTAATGGCCTATGAATGCCCTGCCCAGCCTCCACCTGCAAGCTGTACCTGAGCTCAGGCCGTGACCTGAACTACACTGCAAGTATGCTCTGCCTTGCTGACCTGACTTTGGACCTGCCTGATGACTATGGACTCTTCTGGTGATCGCTGGATTGTAGGTTGAAGCTGGTGGCTGTCACTGACCACCTCTATTTGTCTCTTTTGGGTACCACTGCTTATGATGCTGCCTGTGTCAGAGGAGGAGGAGGGTGGATGCAGACCTCATGGTGGTGGGTCAGGGCAACTCCAGCCTACTGGGGTCATTATGGCCTTGATTGACTCTACAGCAGCTTCACACACTAGTTTTCAATGTATGAAGGATGTGTAAGCGACAGCAGGATGGAGTCTGCTAGAGAAACAGGGTGATAAAGAGTTGTGGCTATTGTTAGACTGCCCTGTCTTAATGTGGGTGGAATTATTTAATTTTCTCTCAAACCATCTGTGTTTGTAACTGTTACAAAATCAGAGCAACACTGGCAATGCACACTTACTTCCACACCACAGTTTACACTATGCCATGTTCGCTACATTTTAAACTAGAATTTCAACACTATACCTTCTGTTCCCCTTTGTAGAAACCTTGTTTTCAGACAATCAACACAGAGAAATGAAACTTCTTTCAAAAGGCATGTCTCAAATATATTAATTCATTTTTATCTGTATTGTAATTACACATCACTAGTTCCTCACCCTCTTCCCACTGAATAGACTAAATTGCTTAAGTGGGTGCTACATTCTTGTATTTTTAATTAGTCAACTGATCATAAGTAGATTTTTTTTCTACTATGAAGCTACATCTTTAAAATACTCCTTTATGCAGAATAAGTCCAGGACCTCATTAACAGCCTAATTAACAGCACAGACAAACTCAGGAACAAAAGCTGACATATTTGGAATCAAATCTACACTCTGATAAAATGTAAGTTTTGTGAGGAAAGCTCAGGAATTTTGAGCAAAATGTATATCTCCATTAGGAGATGTAGAGCAGCTGAAGACAAAAAGATCTGGGTACCAAAACCTGTAAGGGGCCCAATTATGGGTTTTGGAGACTAAATCAGCTATCTTGGAGACTGTTTTCCCAAATTTACCGGTAGTAAAATTCCCAATAAAATGCATTCAACTACTCAAAATCTTATTAATCTTTCATTATTAACATGGAAACTATCTATGCTTTGAAGTAAGAAATTGTTTTTTCCATGAAGAAATTTAGTTTTGAAGTTCACTTTTAGTTTCTGATAATGGAAAAACGTATGCCTAACCTTCATGTCAAAATTAATGGGGTTAGTGTTGTGTGCCATTTTGCAAGCTTGTTTAAGTATATACAGGATTAAACAACTATGAAATTATTTCTGTTTCACACGTAGCAATAAGATATGAGATCAGATACTATCAGAAGTGAGACTTAAGAAAATAGAAGCATTCAGAACACTGCTTATTATGAAACTTAGTCTAAAGCAACATTAATGTTTTCAGGGTTTCTTTTTCTTTCTTAATAAATCTTCCAACTTGGTTCAAATAACTGAACTGAAACCAGAAAATCCCTGTAACTTGTTTTTAAAAATCAGTGATCAGATTGCCTTGTCTCAGTTGGAATGGAAAGAACAGAACTGCCAGAAAAGTGAAATTCTCTTCAGGTGGAAACGTGCATGAGCCTGTATGGCAAGGTGTTCAGTAGGAGAGAGAATCCACTTCTCTTGGTCTAGCCTGGTAGAAGGTATTTAGTCTATAAAATGCACTGGAAAAAACCCAACGACTTGATCCACCACTTGCATACAACAACATAACCACTTACCAACATGTAGTTTTATCAACATGGTGTGTTTTCATCTTTTCTGCAATGTTTTTGTGGTAAAACTTGTTCCACAAACAAGGACACAGAAATGCTTTACAAATAGTAAGCAGATACATCTCCATGCATGCTTCTGCGAGCTTGCCCATGCAAGGAAAATAACAGCCACGGCACCGCAATTACCTCCGTAGTGAAGCTGTGCAATGACAGTAATATTATCGAGCACCACCAGATTTGCACAGAGCCCTGTGTTTTGTACCACCGTTTCATGCACGGTGATAAACACAGCTGAACTTTGCCTACACAGACAGGCTAGTTGATGGCACTTGCTGTAATACAGCCACTAATTTTCCATAGCCTAGCAATTACCTTGAGATAAAACATGGCTGCTCTTTTAATAGCATACAGAAAATAGTGAACTAAGTGAAAATTTCTGCACTCAAAATGGGAAGGGGAATTTATTGCTAATCATTTTATAAAGAGATAATGCAAACAATGCTCAAAAACCAGTGGCAAACACAGTCCTTTATCCTGCCATATATATTATCTCACATTAAGAAACATGATCCAGAACAACAGATATAGGAAAGAAATCATACAGACAGACAATTAGTCAAGTAAACAACTTGGGAATGATTGCTGGAAGAAACAGGTTCACAAGAGCAGAGAGAAGGAGGGAGGATTTGGCAGCAGAGTCTGGGAGACTGTTCCAGGAATAGGAGGCAGCACGAAACAAAATGCAAAGCTGAGAGTAGGAGGAAGAGATAAAGGGAGGAGTGCCCAGGGAGTCAGAGGGGAGTAGGAGAAAATGACAGCTCACATTGCTTAAGGAGGCAGAAACATAGCACCTAAAGACAGAATTTGCCTGAGCCATCAGGTATAGCTTGCCTGCTTTTAAAAAACATAGGTCCATTAATAGTCAAAAGAAGCAGGGTCTAAAAGGCTTAACAGCTCATCTTCAAAGATGAGTCCCAGCAGAAATACACCAGCATGCTTATAGCTTATGTATTTAATGCTGACCGAGAAGGGCTTATACATCTGCAAGGCTAAAATCCACCATGTCTTGCAATATTCTGGACACACCACAGCATTATTTCATCCATATCCTGACTAAAGTCACTACTGGTTTGGTTGTGGAAATCTAATACTCTTGCAAGTACTGTCTAACTGCACTCATCCCTTCTCTTTGTCCAGAGAGAAGCATTTGGGAGCAAAAGAAGGCAAGGATTGCATTAGGCAGGAAGGTTGCCTCAACTACATTCTTCAAGTGCTTTCTGCCCTTTCAATTGTAAACTGCTTCCCATACAGAGACAAAAGTGGTATTAGCTAGCAGAGAGTGTACATTAAAGAATGCACACAACAAAACATTATAAATACTGAAATTTCATCATTAATGTTAAAATCTCAAGTACAAATGTGCTAATTGATCTCAATGAGGTAACAGATACTTTATAGTTTTCAGATCACTTAACACTAAAATCTTGTGCACAGATGTGATAGGAGAGACATAACCGCACTTAGAGCATTCAAGTAATTCAAACTCGACTTTGCAGCAATACTATAACTAAATAATTAATGCTTTTTAGTAGCCCCAGATTAGATTAACGCTATACTTCCAGACAAGATTTTTTCTTCTTTTTCTATTCAGCATTGCTGCAAAGGCAGTCTGGAGATCCAAACTCTGAATTTTCTTATCTTCTTCATTGTAGCCAAAACACAAGAATTAAATAATTTTTAGCTAGACAGTAACTTTGAAGAGCTATAATTACGTTACTAAAAAACACACTGTGATAAACATCTTTTAAAATTTTACATATTAATTTTAAAGTTAAATACAACACAAATTAATTTGAACTCTAATTATTTGGTCTACTTAACTCTCACATAATTAATTTGGTAGCTGGAATATAAAGATTACAGCTTTTTGGAAGACATGCTCTATTTTCTTACACAACAAAGAAATGAAGCCTCTACTTGAATTGTAAAATTCAGCCTTCATTGTGAATCTGGGTTAGTGTTTCTGCAATAATTTGAAATACTTTGACTTTGTCCTCGCTCTCCTGTGAAGCGCTAAGTGCCTCGCAGAACATCTGTGACTGCAAATGTTAATGAAAAGTGCATTCAAAGGACCTGCTGACATCTTGGTACCTGTAGCAAGAATCCTGCCCCGGTGCTTTTACGCTTATTTTTGCCCATATTCCCCTTTGCCTGCCTGTATTTTCCCAACCAATTTATCTGACACGACCAGGCAGCATCGTGAGGCAGCTGCCTGCCTCTGGATGCAACCCAGCCTCCTCCGTGCTCGCCAGGAACTGGTTTTGCTGCCTGACTCCCCTTCTTGGCTGAGGGGGGCACAGGCAATGTGCAAATTCATCAGTATCCCCCCCACCCCGGCCAGGAGAGCAGCCCTGCACATCCTCCTGGCCACACAGGGCTGCCAGTTTGACGAATGCATCGGTCATTCCAGCTGCTGGAAACCCACCGATGCAGCTCCCGGTTTCAATCCCTGGTGTCCCTCTGCTCAGTGGGGCAGCCCCTTGGCAGCAGTGGCAACAGATAACTCTACCCAAGCAGTGCCAAGTGTGTGTAGGGGTTAGCAAGCTACAAGCTATCCTCACTCAGCTTCTCCAGAGATGAGGCAGGCTGACTGTTTTCTGTCTTATTCCTGCACATGTAAACTGAGGACCCAATTTTGTCCTCTCATCCAGAGCATTCAGAGAGGAAGACTCCACAGCTGAGCCACAAGTGAGGGCTCCATGTTCAGGAGACCAGCATTGGGAGCTGCCAGGGAAACTTCAGTGCCCTTTATGTCTTCCTTTTCTCCTCACACAGAAGGGGCAGAAGAAAGAGCAGCATTATCACAGGAGATGAGACAGGGTGGGGTATTAAAATCTTCAACTTCCCCTTTGTGCACTGGTCCACAAACATCAGAAATAGGTTCAAAAATCATCTTGGAGACAGAGAGAGCTCTTCACGTACCCTCAGGGAGGGAGCTAGGCATCATCCTAAGAGCTAGGGAATTTGAGAGTAAGATTCGAGTTCAGTCCTTTATTTCACTTTTACCTTGATGGGGTTACACATTTCCTGAACCCCATCTGTAAAATGAGAATCTCGTTACACAAGAATGCTGACCACTGATGCCTCAACAGCACTTTGTGAACGCATCGGAATGAATTGGTATCCTGACATTACCTGGGTAAAACACAAACTTCAAAACAACAATAAGGGTGGGATTGCCACTGCTTGCTGCTCTACTGCAAACACTCCAGAGAATGAGATTTGAGATAGAAGGTGAAAAATCCTCTAGCAGTTCTTAGTTAGCAGAAGGACTGTAACTCAGCTTGGTTTGCTTATAGCACAGAGGTTGCTCCATAGAAGGGGTGAAAATTCTCTTCCCCTCCACTGCATTTGCCAGGCTCTCATATATTTATTTTTCTTGACTGCTGCTATTTATGTCAAACAGGGGAACCACGCTCATTCAGCACAGGCCACCTCAGAGGTTAAACTACTGCCAATGGCATTTGATTCATTGGGAAGGGAGAAGAGAGTGAATTTATTTTAGGTCATTGCTTGTATGAAGAAACATCTTGGACTCTGCAAATGCTAGGAATACAAATAAGAGGAAATACTTGAGTCCTCTACTTTTTTAGAGAGAGATCTTCACGATCCTAAACAGACTAAAGTCAATCAACCAGTTCAATGTCTGCAGGCTGAACCAATGCCACAAATCCTACCCGTAACTACCCTACCACCTCAGAAGAGACACCTTAACTTCTATCCCCCCCTCCTTATAGAAATCCAAAGCAGAACAACTGTACAGGTACCAGTGGGAGACACTGGAGGTCTGTGTTATGTGCTCTCCCACATTCCCCACCCCCCTGCCCCAGGAAAAACATTTAGCCTTTATACAAATATATTCTGCACTTGAATTTTCAGTATTAAAATGATTACTTACTCTGAAATGAAGCACTCAATATGGAGTGGCCAATAAGCACCAGAGAAAGGCTGAAAGCTACCACAGACTAAAGCGGAGAGAGGTGAAATTCTCCATGTGGTCTTTTTCAATTCCAAAAAGGAGGGTCTCTGCATAAACTCAGCTCATATATGGGAGCATGAAAAAACATGATTATACTTCCTTTGTTGTACAATACCTAACTTTACAACCTTTCATTTGGAAGAAGGCATCACACTGGATTGAAAGCAGCTTTTGAAATGGTAAGCAACAAAAACAAATCCCTCTGAGGAATATTTTGCATTAAAGATGGCTTCAAATTTGCAGTGAAAGATTCCGGCACCAGCCATATTCTGAGAACAATGTGTGCTCTCTCTCTGCCAGCCCCTGTGCCTGCCTTGCTGGCTCTATAGTGAGTTTGTTATTGCCCTAAGGGAGTATTAGATAATGAAGAGCTCTGAGTTTTCCTTTCGCTTCATGCCTGGGCTCATCCTAATGTGTGTAAGCAGGCTTAGTTTGCAGACTTTCCTTCTCAACCTCTTCCCCCTCCTATTTTCCAGCAACCCAGCAACATTTTTTATAAATGAGTATTACCAATTGCCTCTCTTGAAACAAGTTTATTGTATACATCACCTTCTTTAGAGTGCTTCAAAGACGAAAATGAGGTTCCCAGCTTTCAAGCACACCCAAGGGCTTTTAGTGCACTAGGTGACTCCACCACAAAGCATCAGAAAACAGGCACTCCACAAAGTGATAACTACTCAAGTACCTGCTCCAGTCCAGCACTGTGCTACAGGTGGCACTCCATCCTGATAGAAGAAAACTTCAGCAGGGCCCAGGTGCGTGGAATGAGGTATGACAACAGAGACACATCTATACACACTGAAGTGGTAACACCAGGCTGAATGGGAGCTCGTGCAACCAGACCTTAATTGTGGTTTCAGGCAAATGGCTGCATCCACTCACAAAATGCCTCTGTCGTGCTGTAACATTTTACTGAGCGCATAAAATGGTTGTTCCACGATGAAGGACAGCAGTGGGGTTAACAACTTTTCATTATATTTCATCTAAGGTGAACAGACTGGATGCATCATTTCCAGATGGTTTAAAACAATAGAGAACATTTTTACTGAAAGCTCATTTGTATTTTTTTAGTAATTTCTTTCAAAGCATTGAAGCAGAAAAGCCACATATGAGGCTGTCTCACAATTCCAGCAGTGAGGTAAGACTCCAGATTCTTGGAGTTAGCAGGTCACCTCTGACAGGTTACTTCAGCTCTGTGTTGGTTGAACACTCCTGTCAACATACACCTTTTCATTATCTGTTTGTGATTCTTGAATTGAACAGCCTATAGAAAGGCCAGATCCTAATACAATATGAAAAAAAATTCACTGCAGTTTTAGCTAACCTGAAACATATGACATCCCTTAAGCAGAAACCACCACTCTTCCTCATCCTTTATGACCTGAAGCTCGGGAGTGAAGAAGGAGGACAGAGAAGGGAATTGAAAATTGTGTATCCTCTTCCATACAGACATATTGTAGAGGGAAGGTTTTAGACAGCAGGACTTAACATCTACACAGTTACTTATAAATCAGCCTAACCATCTGACTACATGTGTTACAGTAAGATGAAGAGGCCCTGCAAGAAGTTTCTGGTCTGTTCTCCAGGCCAAGCTCCTGCTTGCTACATCTGCAGTGTTTGGCCACACTGCAGAAGCATCCATACTATCACCATGAACTGAACTGGTTAATTAAAGAAAATTTTTAAAGGTGCAAATTCTGTTTAATGTGCCCTGACCAGGAGAATGGCAGCTACATCTCGGCTTGAGGATCAAGAAAATTTCTTAAAGATGGGAAAATCCTCAGTATTCCAAGTGAATCTTATTTCTCAAGGAACTGAAAAATGGAAACCAAACACATTGTTAACCAAAGGGTCTTCTAGCTTGTGGTAAAAGGAAAAAGAATATCTATTAAAATTTCCATTTCCAAGCTTTCAAGTTGCTAAATATTAATTTAGCACAACTAGCTTTGCTCCTGAGATGCAAATGAGAATTTAGATTGCTGTGTGAAAAAACACTAGAAAATATGGTTGCATTACTCCTCAAGGAAAATACAAGACATCATCTGATTTTTAAAATTTTCTATCTGTAATGGCTCTAATCTTTACAATGATTCATCAGTTACCAATATTGCTGATATCTGTTCATCTTCCAGTCAGGCACCCAAGACATACAGTAACTACGAAGGGTCAAGGGAGTATCTATTTATAGCGCAGCGTGAGCAGTAGCCTAGGCGAAGGCGTGCAGCTACAACCAGCTGCCTTGTACTATTCAAGTGCATTCGTGAGCCACCAGCTCCTCACAGGGCAGATTGCATCCTCCTCCGGCACATTTCAGAACCTGAATTTAACCCAGCAGCAAGGTTAGATGCAGAGACATCCTATCAGGGAGGGAAAGGGAGAGCAGAGAGAGGAGCAGGAGAAGGAGCTAACAAAGAGCTTAATGAGCAAGGCATATCAGTACGAGATACCAGCCCTGCCAGCTCCACTTAGTGCAGTGCCTAATACAGTCACTGAAGAGCAGCTCCTCCATCCTCTCAAAGCACTGTCCTTGCAGATGATGACTGGTTAACAAGCAGTCAAATAACAAGGCATGAAAGAAAACGATGTTTTCGTTTAACAGCTTAGGTAACAATTAGATAAGGAACAGCAAAGGTAAGCACAAAGATTCAAATTCCTACCTTTCAACGTGAAATCCTCTCACGTGAAGTTACTCTCTCAAAAGAGGTCTGACATTCAGCAACTCAAGGGAAGACATGGAGCCAAAGGGAAAGCAAGAAAGCCTGAGAGGAGCTCTTCATATATAAAGTGAGCTGGCCTTTCTGCAGAAGGGCAGCTGGGCTGCACAGTTGGTAGATGGCAGAACCATTATTAGCAGCAGTGGCTGCCTTCCCTTCCCTCAGTGTTGCCAAAATCTCTCAGATAATTTTGTGAACCCAAGGATGCTGGAATTTTAAGTGCAGACAAATGGAAAAATGTAAATAAATTCATGCTAAAAAATAAGCACAGCACTGCTGAGCACAAGCACCATTAAACACTAGCTGGTATATCATACTGTGGTCACAGGTGAGTGGTGGGCAAAGCACAGTCCCACATAAACAGTCCAAAATCACAGCCCTCTTCTCCCCAGAAACTATCTTGCCTTGCAGCTCCTCTCTGAAAAGCTTCCATGTCACTCCCTGAAATCCCAGGAACAATGAGAGGAAAAAGTAAGGAAGACGGTGTGCAGAGAAAGGCAGAGAAGCATGGTCCGGTACTCAGATTACAGGGCACACGGCAGATTTGAGACGCTCTTTCAGAGTGGGGATACAGCTCCATTCCTTCCTCCTCTTACACACTGTGCATCTCATCACGGCAGGGCGTTGAACTCCATTTGCACGGCAGACAATGGGATCTGGCAGCAGTTCAAAGGCATTTCTAGCGAAGTGACTGAACCAGCTCACTGCCGGCGCGGGCAGCGGGGATGCGGAGCGCCCGCTTCCCTCCCATTCGCTCCCCGGGCTGCAGGGGCAGGTGCTGCACCACGGGCAGCCGGTTCTCCTTTCGTTCCAGTGGCAAGAGGATCAAGGAGCAAACCAAAAAGGTACCGCCAGGGAGAACAGCAGCACCTAAACCCACATCAATAAGGTAGAGGGAGGCGGGGAGCAGGGGAGGAGAGGAGGGAGAGGGAGAAACAGGCAGGCAGAGGGAGGGCAAGCGAGGGGGCAAGGGGGGAGAGGGGAGGAAGGCAGCCCACAGACAGCAGTGCCTGGCACCCTGACAGCTCGCTGCCGGAGTTTGTCTTCCAAAGCTGTCACAGGTTTATGGATGCCTCCAGACTGACAAGCTGACAAGATGAGGGAAACTACACTCAGTAAATGCATTCAGCAGCAGTAAATTGCTTCTCTTGCCCTAATGTGGCTGGCAGTTTCACTCAGTGAAGTGATCTCATTGTTGGGGGGGATGGAGCAAACCAACCCAGCAGCACACCAGCTAAGCATACTCAGACACTATTACTGGAATCTGGAGACTGGAATCAATCTGCAGAGGGACACAGAAAAATTACCTTCTTGTGCACCACTAATAAAAAATTAACATGTTAAAAGAACAAATACATAAATCTGAGATTATGTTCTGTCTCTATCTAAGCACGTATTTGGTCACAGTGATGCTGAGGGAGCTTAACTCTCTTTATATCCCTGAAAGACTGGCACAAGAGGGGCTTTCTACTTTAAACTGGAATAGAAAACGGTGTCCTAGAGGAGCCGAGGGGCAGGCAGGAAAGGAGGCGTTTCTGACCACAGCAGCATGCTCTGCTCTTTGAAGATGCAATGCCCTAGGTATGCTCGAAGTTGCATCCTTTCCCAGTGAGCATTTGGGAGAAGAGGGTTTTCAGGCAGGATGACACACTAGCACACATCTCTAGAGGAATTATTTTAACAGGAGCTGACAGCGCATGGCAAACACTTCTGTAAAAAGACAGTGAAAACTTAAACGTGATGGAACGTTACAGGGTATTAGAGAGCACTCTGAAAAAGGCCTCAACCTCAGTGATCCAGGTGCTAGCTCTGTTATAAAGTGAACAAAGCACCTCCTTAACGTTTTATCCTGACAATAACAAGCTAAAAACTAAAATCAGTAACAAGGGTCAATTATCAGGCTCTTAGGGTTACCTGCTACAACTAAACCTGCTTTTGCAGAACATCTAGCTTCTCACAGTCAAATTGACCAGGTAGTTGCAGTAAGGTCTGTCTCACAGATATTTTCTACTATCTCATTGCCTCGACAAGACAGAAACAGGCCCTAGAAGCTAAGGTAGAAAAAGTTATAAACTGGTTATTATGAGTAGATGATTTTCCTTTTGAATTAACAATAAAACTAATTCATAATTCAGAAGAATACTATTATGTATTCTTTCTGTCCTGTAACGGCACAATGATTTACTCAGTGTTGTTTAATCCTAGAAGATACATTATAAAACCATAGCAAATTATTTACTCATGTATTTAATATGGAAATGGAAAAAAGCACTGAAGTCTTTCAGAAAGAAAAGCACGCAGACATTAAGATATTTATTGCTAAGCAGTGAATAAAAGACGAGGTGCTGAGGGATAAGGATTACACACATGAAACTAGTGCTGCTGTCCTAATCAATCAACAAAACTTAAATGGATGCTGAGTACCTTTGAAAAATGTGGTTTCCACATCTAACAGAGGAGACAACTCTCTGCTCTGCCTCATTTTAAAAAAATCTTCTCACATATGTCATGCTACAATGCAACACTGCAAGTTCACAAGCCTCTTTGTGAACTGCAGATGGATGATGCTGACAAAATTTTCATTTATACATAACCTAAAACCATTTAAATTTTTAGCTTCCAGCTCCCGTCTGTGCCAGTAAACAAACCCTTTCCATTCAAGCTGCAGTATGCAAAAAGCAGATGTTAGAAATCTCTTGATACACCACTAATCACAAAGACGACAGAAAATCCGGACTCCACACAGCAAAGGACTGATTTTTAGAGTAACCAAGATTTTCATGATGAATTTTCACCATACACTTAATATATTTTTCTCCAGTCTCCAGTGTTTTGTAGAGATTCAGGTTTGTTGGACACTTGCTGATAGTCTTTTCAAATTTATTCACTTATAAAATGTTAGAGAGAAGAATTACTGCTGCTCCATGTACACAAAGACAATTAACTTTTGCTCACTGCCTAAAGTCACAACTTCTGTATCTCTCTCAAAGGCTAGATTTCCTCTCCTCCATCCTTCCTACCCCAAACCTCACACACTTTCCCACTCCCCTTAACTCCCAGAACTATTCCACGCTATCCCCCAGATCAATAGCAAGCAGAGAAAAATTTAGCTCAATTGCTGTTAAGCATCACTTGGAGGCAAGTACATCAACTATGTCCTCATTCTAGCAAGTAGTTAGAGTGAGATTTCAGTGACATTTTCCTAAACAATCAGTCCTAACTACCCTAGCATGACCCAGACTGTAGTTCTGCTCAATATCACTTCGTGGTGATGGCTTCCAAAGAGCCCGGGAAATAAAGGGGGAAATGCTGGGTGTTGCTACCAGCTAAGAGAGACAGCCTCTACTGCTGCACATTCTAAGTACAGCCTCCCCTTCCCAGATAGCTTCCCCGGTCATGAAGATTGGGATAACCATGTAGGTCTCTCTATAACATTCCCTGTGCTGGCTACAATATACAATAATGCTCTTCTGACACCGTTACATGATCTTCGTACTCACTACTCAATGTATTTTAATCATTGTCGCGAGAGCAGAAGCACAGCTGCAGAATTCTACAACACCAGAGCAGAGGTTTTGCACCAGGATCAGCAGACTATATTTGAGGCGTCCAAGGAATGGTTACCAAGAAAAACAAACCAATGATCAGTAGCTTTAATTTACCGTAAAGGTGTCAGCATCTTTATTAGACAATTTTTGTAGATCTGTGCATTAAAACAGATTTTAAAAGGAACTTTTGTTAGGGTAATGCCCAGGAAAACGAAAGCAAACTCAAAATGTCTAGTCATCATTCAGATAAAAGTCTCAGTCTTCTGTCACTGTCTGAAATCACATGCCTGCTGCAGCATTTCGGGACCAGCCTGTATCTTTCCTCTGCTTCTAAGACTCGTAATCTGGAAAATCCATCTGAAAACCAGAACCAACTATTCGGAGAAAGAAAGGGGCCTTTTAGGGTCTCTATACCTAAAGTAAGAATGGTGGCTGTTACAAAAATATTAACATTATTTGCAGTATTTCCTCCTTAGTAGGGTCATACTGTGAAATGGCATAATTTCGAGGATGTTGGTTAGACCCAAACTGTGCTGTGCTGTTGCTGTGCTTTGTATCAGTAGCTTAAAAGGCTATAAAGTATAAAGGTAAATATGTTTTAAATAAGTGGCCTTAGTTTGGAAATAACCCAATTTTGAGAAGTTAAATAAAAGGGAGCAAAATCTCATTGTCAAAGCAAATCTTCTGACATACCTATATTGAAATCCCAGCTTCATTCCCCAAAGGACACACAATAATCCTGTCTGATGCCTCTCATTCGTTGGGCTATAATACAAGGTGTTGGACCTTTAAGATGACTTTAAATGGCTAGGCAAAACACATTTTTCATGCCCTGCCATGTCAGAAGGATATATGCTTTTCTGTTACACGTTTTTCAAAATATCTCAGGTTTAGGACTCTATTTACACCAAGTGCTCTTGAGAAACAGACAGGGCCTAAACAGTTCTAGAACTACCAAAACATAGCAAGGTATCTGTTTGTCCAATACATTCTTTGAAAAATTTTCTTGATCAGACTTATTTGTAAACCACCATGGCACGATGGGGTTGATAGTGCTATCCCCCAACAATTCTTAACCTCCAGACAGAAACACATAACTAATCTAGTGCGGTTTATAGTAATGTACCAAACAAGAATTTCTCACCCNTGACACACAGGATACGCTGTAGCCAGTCTCATAAATCTTGAAACTCTTACTGGAACCAGTGAAGACCAAACATGTTTGTGTTTGAATTTCACTGGAAAAATACTAGCAAAGATAGATCACTATTGAAATACTTTAATACTGCACTAAGAACCTGTAAAAAATTAATTTCTTTTGAGTTCCTCCCTCCTTCCTCACCTAAGTATTAAAAAAGAATCTAGAATACCTTAGCTCTTCTCAACAACATACTTGGATGCAAAGCAGATTTTCTGGGGATCATCGAGGGAAGAGGGAAAACTTCTCATTCTCTTTAGCAGTCACAGAAGGGATAGGAGATTTAAGGATGCATTTGAAGCCAGACAATATCTGTTTGTTAACAGAGAAACAGCTTCCTGTTCTGAATTTCCCCTTTAACTAAGGTTAACAGAGATCCACTCCACAGCACAAGGAAGAGTACAATTAAACTCAACAATAGCTTATTGGCCTAACATGAACATTGCCAGAATTGAGGTGGGGATGGGGGCCGAGAAAGGAGATGGACCCTGCAGACTTGTGTAGCAGGGTAGCTCATTTAATCTCCACAAATTCTGGTAAATTTCTATCTGGTTTGAACGTTTATGTTGTCACTGGTGATACCTACCCTACATGAAATTCAATCAAAGATAGATATGTCATATTATCCTTTTTTTTTTTTTTGGCTTGCCACTGAAATAGGAAACAAGAATGGTTCTTGAGAAGGTCTACTTGTAGTTGACTTTGGGATTAAGGGGAAAAAAAAAACATCAAACAAAAAACAGTAAAAGGTTTGTGTTCCTAAAAACATTCCTCTGTCTCTTTTGTCAGGAGACAGGTGAGCCATCATCCACCCATCCACCCTGTTTGGAATGAACTGCCTATCTGAAAGATTACAAGAATTTCTGGGGTCCCCTTCAGTGAAACAAAGAAGCTCTGTTGCAGGTACCAGTTATACCATTAAAACTTGTGAGAGATGATGCATACAGAGCAAGCAACCTTTCATCTGTCCCACTAAGGAGCTGGAGGTGTCAGGCTCCTGAGGGCACCATCAGCCCTTAATGGTTCAGACCAGTCTCATGGGACCTCCACTCACCCCTCTGCCTATGGCCCAGCGTCCCCATTTAAGCTCAAGCCTGGGCCCTTGCTCTTTGCCTGAACTTTGCTGCAGGTGTACCTGTCTGCAGCCCTGCCTCTGGGCCCCGTCTCCTGGACTAACTTGGGCTGTAGGTAGCTTGTCTCCTGGAAAGGCCTTTGTATATACTCTGCAGCTTGTATCCAGTCCTGTCTTTGGACCCATCCTGTAGGTTTGTCTCCAGCCCTGACTTTTAAACTCCTGGATGGAGCCTCAGTGCTCCGTCATACCTGGGACTGTCAACGGACCTGTTACCAGCACCCGGCTCTGCCTGTGGGACTGTGCCCCATCGGCGAGGGCACTGCCTGGGCTGGGGTCACCCCTCCCTGCGAGCTCGTCTCAGCTCCTGGCCCTTGCTGTGCCCTGACAAGAGGCTAGTGCACAGTGATTGCAGGAACAGATTTTAAAATCAATAGAAACAATATTAATCTCTTGTAACTGGTGACTGGACAGGTCCTTTCTGGGAAGCCCTCCAAGTTGTCCATAATCACAACCTAAGTTGATTTCCAAGCCTTTATGCGTGGCCTTAGGACAGATCTTGGCAGTTTGGTGAGGGCCTTAGCTTTAAAAACAGCTTTAATGCCAGGTACAGAAAATATCATCTCAGAGACTAATAGAGTTTTGTAATATGTAAGCACATGAATCATTTTGTGGAAGAAGGTGAAAGAAAGGGAGAACATGCGTTTGCACTTACAGGAGAAAACTTAATGGTAATGTGTTACTTTTCCTCTTCCACACTGAAGTAGAAGAAAAGCTTTTGATGTATTGAACACAGCATTCCCCAACCGTAAGATTATATTCATTTAAAATGCATGGCGAGAAGGGTGAAAAGGGCCAGAGTTAAGCCATTCAATTGACAAATAGATGATACATTCAGAAAAGAGGAACATGCCCCTGCCAGAGCGCCCTAAGTCGTGCCCTTCTGCTTTGTAATTAATTTTTTGTCTGTGTTCAGCTGTGCTCACATTTCTTATCTTACAGATCTCTAAAGCCCACTTGGGGATAAAGTAAGCTTATATGGAAGAAAAGATAATGAGGTTAGTAGGTGTTGCTATGCAGGTTGCTCGCCTTACATAGTCTTTACACTTAGTAGTGCCTACAATTTGAGACAGTTCTTTCATTTTTGTATTCATCTTTAATACTCAACAGGCTCATCTTTAGCAACAGCCAATTCTTAAAAATGATGTAAACACTAACTGGCAAGCATCCACCACTAACTTGCCAGTTCTCTTGAGCATCAGTCCAATAAACTAATTAAAATGTGTAAGACCAAGTCTTATCCAAGCACTAGGATTCATCTCTGTCGCATAAATGTGGCATGATGTCATGAAGACACACCATCTACGTAAACCAGCATACTTCTGGAGAAGTTTCAATGGCAGGACCTCACTTATATGATTAGATCAATTCCAGAAGTTTCAGAGGAACTGGTTACTATAACCTGTCCCAAGCAAGGAGATGAAGAACGGGTACCTGCAAAGAAAACATAGTAGACTAGTCCTTATTAGAACCAACTGACAGAACAAAATAGAGACAGGAACCAGAAGAAAAAATATAATGGAAGACAAAAGGAGTTATTTGTCCCTCTACTTCTGCTATGACTGAACAGAGCTGAGGTACCTCACAGGAAAATAAAGGCTTTTAGGAAAATAAAGTTTTATTGAAAAGTAACCTGGAGGCATTTTGTGGCTCGCTGTCTCATTTTTTCTGTAATTTAACTGTGGGATATTATAGGCAGAGGCATCTCACCGCAGGAAACATTAAAACATTATCAACCAGTAAATAAGTATTGCTAAGGATGAACTAATCATGGGTTAGCATAAAGAAAGCCCAAAGTCCACTTTTAAGTTAGTAACAATAAATTACAGTTTACAATAACTCTACTTTTGTGTACAGTGAAACGGGTTCTACATAGCCTACCTGGCTATATATTCTACTACATGGTCCTCTCTCCACCTGCTATCATTTCTACATTTTTTGCCGTCTTTCCCCATTTCCTAGCCTTTGTGCCAATGAAATCAAAGGTGCAGTGGCAATTTACTGTGGCTGTACTTGAAATCAGTCTTCTCCCTTCGCTGTTCTAGCCATAATGTCACATATACATCAACATTAGTAGAACACATGAAGCATTCCATTGATATTGTCACTCCCTCACTTATTATATTTATCAATCGCTCATGTGAATATTACACCAAGTGTTTCTGGAATTACACATCTATTCAAGCTGGACAGAATGCTAATGTTATCATTACACTCATTCTACTTCATTACAAATTTTTGTTTAATTTATTCTGTTTCTACTCTTGAGTAGAAGTCCTGGCTTCTATTACAACTCTACTCCTCTATTGCAAGTATAAAACCTTTTATCATGTGTTTCAAGTTATTTTTGCTCCTTTCTTAGTCTCTGCCAATCACACCTGCAAAATTGACAACAAAAAGTTTACAGGAGACAAGATTTACTATTTGAATCACCCTGGAAGTATGAGCTATGAAAACAAGGGCACAGGAGCTACGTAAGTCCTACCTCTTTTCCAAACCTCCAAAATCCTTTTATCTGACCAATGCCTGTGGACCCTTGTCTACACGACTCCAGAAAACTCAGGGCTAGGGCTGAGAGAAAGCACAGAGCTGCACTGTGAGTGGGGCTGGGGAGGAGCTGCCAAAAGAAAGTGGAAGGTGCATGGAGACCATCCTTGGGAGAAATCTTTTCATTTGGACAACAGTATCAAACTTGTCTATGGCTTCCCAGGAAAATTAGGGTTAAAGTTCCGCTTCCAGTTGACAGACAGAGGAAGTTTAGAGCTGTAGCATGTGTAGGACACAAAGAGTCTGAAGTCTTCATTTTAGCATGTCCACCTTTCCTCACCACCTGAGTTTGTGTACACTGGAACTCAGCGTTAAGTACTACCTCCTGCAATTTCCTTTTTATAAACTCAGTCTACTTGCACCATTCCATCCCCATTTATCACTTTTTGCCCTCGCTTTATACACAGCTGAAGCCCTAACAGTCTGATCATATAAAGCAATCTGAGATACCTGTATAACAGAGAATACTCTTCAAGGCATGAAAAAGCATTTCAACCAGACTTGTTCAGCACACACACCCACCCAAATCATCTCTGTTCTTTCCAAGCAAAGAGCCTAGGGATCTTTCAATGGAGGCAAGACTTTACCACATCATCCCTCTTCTACTGCACTGACTGTAGGAACTTCCACTCTGAAGACGGGATTGGCTTTTTTGCAAGTATTGCAGCACCTGAAATCCATAAATGGCATAGGACCCTCAATCTCTGCAAGTTTTGCGTCAGGCACCTCAAGAGGACTGGTGCTTTTCTGATACATTTGAGTGCAGTATTCAAACATACGTCCTAAATAAACTCCACAAGAATTACCTTCCCTTACTATTCATCCAAACAGAACAAAGGGGAAAAAAGTAGGACTCCTTTCCTTCAGCACAGAATTTAGACCAACCCAATATTTCTATTTTTAATGACATTTATGATAGTTCCTGTGGGTTTAAGTCATGAATGCAGTTCCAGTATGCTGGGAGCAATGTAAATATAGTCATTCCCAAAGGGATCTTACAGCTGTTATGCACGGGTCAGAGATTCTGTGAAATGCAAAATCTGAAACCTTAAAAGCTTTTTAGCCCATATCCTTCCCATTCCTTTTCAAAGGCAGAGTTAATGGATACTGAACAACACTGCCCCAAATTTTGCCCACAAGGTATGGTAGTAGTAACTCCATTTACAGAATGTAGTATTTAGCAATAAGCAACCACCTGGTCCTATCTCACTCAGGAACTGCATCAGAAATTCCTTTCTGATCCAAGTTAATTCATCTGCCACTTCATGCTGACAACTGTGCAACTGAAGACAAGACTCACGGAATTGTTTCCTCTGAAATCATTCAAGGGGCGGAAGGAGGAGTGCAACTTCACACTGCAGCATAAAAGTCCAGCCATCTCCTCCTACCCGATTCCTTGCCTCTCATTTTGACATGAGACCACTCAAAAGGAAGCTCTTCCCCTTACCAAATCTGGAGATGTCAGTTCATAAAAATGCAAAAGATTCTGCACTTACCTCTGATCACAGTCTGGCGAAGGAAAAATACTCATCAGCTGCTTCTCTCAGGAACAACTTTCTGTTTTAAAATAAATAAAAAAGAAACAAGACTTTAAACAGTGCTTGTCTGACTCTTCACTAATGTTAGCCTCCATCAGTGTTCGTAAACATTTACTCAGCAGGAGCACCTTCGCTCTCCAGAACCAAAGGTAATGATTACATTACACTAACTATGGCATGAGGACAGAGCGAGGCCAGGAGAACAGCCAACTAGACGGTGACGTAGGGTTGTACTGCAGCAGGCTCAGTTGTGCAAGGGTGAGAAAGAGTGGGGCAAGATGAGAAATGACAAGTGCAGGGAAAAGAAAAACCCAACCAACAAACTAAGAACCTGGATTTAGAGGTAAACCACAAAGAAGAAAGAAAAGTTCACAGAACAAGCAAACGCAGTATTAGCTGAGAACTGGACATACCAGCATAGTCCTAATGGGATTTTTCACATCTGTTCATTAGTATCATTGCCTTTGAAAAAGCCAGCCAAGCAAACTATAAGACGCTACCTTCTTTAGTCTTGGCCACAGCTAAATCAGTTCAGTAAAACTTCAGTGGTGTGACAAAGTCTGAGTAGTCTATTGCCAAAGCCTTTAAAAGAGTCAGGACCATGAGGAATACTGTGAAACAAAAACAAACCACTGAAGGATGGAGTTACACCCTTCCTCCACCCCTCTACCTGGCTAGCGATCACACAGACGAAAGTACTTTGTGAAGCTAAGTGAAGCTCAGGAAAACTTCGTGTGTGCACAAACACACACAGAGCAGTTTGCCAGTGAGAGCGTCTCAGTGGAGTCACTGAAACCCCGAGGGAGGGCACAGGTTAGAACAGGGTCGGGGCTAAAACGGTAATTTTACTCTACCTGTCAGACAGCCTCTAAAGGCTGCTCTTCCACAGCAGCTGTGCCCGAGACACACAAGTACTCTCCTGCAGCTTTCCAGCTCACACGCACACCTTGATTCAGCAAGAACTCTGACCTTTGAGTTTCCAATAATCTTTAATACCTCTGCAGCCAATTAGTAAACAAATAAGAACCACACTTGTGCTGCCTGTAAATATACCTAAGAGCGCCCAGCTCACTGCCTTCCTCACAAATTTACAACTAGAGCAAAATTTTCTCTTTTCCTTTTTCCTGGTTAGATAAAGATTAGTTTAGATAAAAAGCACCGCACCTACCCTTCCTCAGCACACAACTTTCCCTTTTATTTTGATCCATAATTCTTTTGTTTCTCCACAGTTGGAGAAGGCAGAACAAGAAGCCCTGCACGCCTGGGCTCCACAGATCCCAACACACCAGGGTAAACATCAAAACGGTCAGATGCAACAGCAAAACAACTAAACTATAAAAGGGGTGAATGTTTGATGTCACTGTAAAAGGAACAGACAACTAAAGAAATGTTTTGCACAGAACTGTGGCAATCCAGTGAAACTCACTGAGAAAAACAATCAAATTAGGAGGTTAATTATTAATAGAAGGTATACAATGGCAGTGGAAAAAACCACTACCTCACACAGTCAATGTCCACTACCCCACAGCAGTCATTAAGACCCACACAAGCAGATTCAGCAACATCCAACTAATGGCATCTAAAGTTTCCCATAGGGGCTGGCTGTCCCTTGGTGTTTCACTGCAAAATACCTTGCACTTTCTGATGCAAACTATTACCAAAGTGGTGACTTGGACCAAGATGGAGTAACACTCTGGTCTAATTGGTTTTAATTTCCAGAATACAGCAGACTTGAAAAAAAAAAAAAACAACAACCCACAACAGGATCAACAGATCACAAATGCAGGGGAGACACTCAAAGAGGAACATGAGTTACAAATAATTTTCTCTTCAGCTTTTAAAAATGCAACTTGCTCACACAGAAGCTCAGGAACAGTTACATCAATGAGGTAAAGAGACGCCTGCTCTTTGCGGTCCCACACTTTTCCACTAAGGCATGTCACAGCCAATAGACGCAGAAACACAACAGCGCAGGATAAGAAGACAGGAAGAGTTTAACACTAGTTGCATGGGGTAACAGGAAGTCTAAACTGAATGCAATAATTGATAATCAGTCAGTGATGAAACACAAAGAACAGAGTGATATTATCAAGCAGATTTTTCCATACATAGAATATGACTGGAATCAGCCAATTCTGATTTCACTGCAAGATTTATTTTAAAGAACCTTAAAGTAAAGGCGTAGTTTAAAGCAATACTCAAGTGATGACACTGCTGTCATTTCCACAGAAAGCTAAGTAAGATGGCAAAAACCTTGCCTAAAATTTTCCGATTTCCCTTCTCCATACATACTCCTCTGCCTGTGTTGTCCGTGAGAAGCAAACAGATTTGCATGTTTGGAAAGCCCTCAGCTCAATGTGCGCATTACCACCATTATCAACAGCTGCTAAACACCACCTCCCAATTGCTTAATGGAGAAGGCCACAATGGAGAAACACCACATTTCATCTCTAGGCATCAAAGCATTTACTAATGGAAATGAACCTCTGCCTAGCACAGAATTAAGCTATTTTGGAAAGACGTCATTAACTCTAGGAGCATCATATCTTTTCCCATGTTTGTATTTAGTTTCAAATTTACCAGCCATAACAGCAGAATGGGAAAGCTCAGAAGCTTGTGCACCGGCCATGCAGGCTCCTGCAGGAGCTCCCATTAGTCAGGGTGTGTGCTGTATGGAGACTCAATAAGCAATGACATTTATATTCCTGACAGTTTTATTTCTTTAAACACCAGCCACACTGGAAGTTTCACTTTACTTTGGAAAGAAGGCCAAACCTGAGTGTACAGATGCTGTCTGGAACGTCCAGGACACATATTAGACAATGTGTGTGGTCCCCTTCACCATTATGAGATAAAACAGCTTTCAGGAAAATGAGAAGGGTCCTTAGTTTTTCTAAGCACAAAAATCTTAATATTTACACTAATCAAATACAACAGGGTCCACTTAGTCAGAAGAACAGTAGTCACACGGGAGCTCAAACAAGTAGAACTATTTTCCCACGAAGATCTTATCCTCAGTCTGGGCAAACAATCCAAGTCACAACTAGATAGACAACAGTTCTACGCTGTTAAGTCTCTGTAGTAATTACACCAAAGAAACATGGCAGTCCTGAGTTTAAAAATAATAATAATTTTAAAAGCTCAAATCAGAAGCACAGTGAAAATATATAATGATAAATATATGCTTTAGCATACACCGGGAAAACATAGAAGGTAGCTCGATACGGTCAAAATATGAAAAGATTTACAGGGACATGAACAGAGAGTATAAAGTCCTGCTTTGTAAATGGTGGAGATTTTTAGTTAATTTCTGTGAAATAATAAAATAGATAATTAAAACCATAATCATCCGAGGTTTGCATTTCTTTCTGGATAACAAAGACTTTATAGCATCGATAAAAGAGTTGTGTAGCTTTACAGTTCAAAGCTGCACAAAGACAACACAGAGCAAAGATAGGGGTGACTTTTAGTGGGTATGTGGAGGAGGGATGGATGGGCTGCAGCAATCAAACAGGAAAAAGGGGGAAAATGTACATAGAGAGGCATAAAGCTATGTGGGAAAGAGCGAAACTAAGAAAAATTATCAGAAAAAGTCGCTATCAGAAACTGCAAATGCTCAAGAAAGAAGCACCATGGAGAAAACTGCATTCCCTGTCAAGATCTCCAAGGAAGTGAAAGAAATGGAAACTAGGCAGCAAGGATACACTTGAAACACTTAATCAAGGACATCTGCCATCAAAACAGATTACCTTAACACATATAGCTCCTTTATGGGTCATTCATGTGCACCCATCAGAACTGGTCTGAGAAGGGAAATGGTTTCTGAGACCCAGTGGAACTCTTAGGTGAATTCATATTTCTGATAAGAGAAAGCAGTCTCACTTTCAAAATTCTAGAAGCGATCTCTTAAATTCCTTGCCTCCCTCTTGTATGATGGATTTGCCTTCAATGTAATTCACCAGAGAAGCTTTCACAACAGAAGAAAAAGGCAGAGACACCTGAGGAAGGAGAAAGATCAGTTCGATAATGTAAAGCATATGGCTTAGAATGGTTCATCATTCAGCCCACGCCCTACTTCAGTTCTTGTGTGTCCTTACATGGCATCACCTTGTCGGCACACAACACAGGAAAGGATTCCTCCCTATAAGCCTATTCATGACATGGAGGGCATGTGGCCCAGACGCCCTCTGCCATCAGCATGACTGCACTTGCTTGCAGCTGTTCTGCTCGGAAATGCCCATGACCCTGGCTGCTCCAGCAGTCCAGTTTTCAGAAAGGCCACTACAAGCAGTGAAGTGTTAAAACCGTAATGCTGTCTTCGCCTCTGTCCTTTTCTCTCCTGCTATCAGCTAGCTGTATGTCTCCCAATAAGCAAAAAACCAAACCGATTGCCATCAAGGTCAATGGGGAAAAAAGACACCAGTAACGACCTTCTTCGCAATGCTGCAGCCCAGCAGCTAGCCAGCTTCACGATAATAGAAAAAAATCTATAAAAAATGGGCGAATGATTACAACTGAAACATTAGGAAAAGATCTCCTCTTTTTCTCTTTTGCTTCCTGCTCTCATCACACAGGTAGGAAGGAAACAGCTTTCTCAGCTGATGAACTCCCGTTGCTACAATTCTCTCTTTTACCCCTCCCTTTGTTTCTGACCATTCCTCAATGAGCAAAGAATTGTTCTGAATAAGGAAAAAGTATGATTTATGTATTATATAGACACATCTTAAAAGACCGTCAGCTTCCATCCTGCCACAGAGCCACCTCCTCCTGACAGCAATGCTGTAATTAAGTTGATAGCATTGAGCATTCCCTGAATTACTGGGTTAAAGATGCAGCGCACTGTATTTAAACCTTTCACCCCATTCAGATAATTTAAACCATTCTGCTCATGGCTTGTTTAGGCTACTCCTCCCCAAAGCATTGAAAATTAAGAGCACCCAAAAGAACAAACCTAATTTGGTACTTTCCTCGGTCCTAATAAACCATGGCTCACACAGACAAAGCAATGCCTTATCTCCCTTATACCAGTCATAACGCTACCGTTATCTTAAGAAAAATAGCATTTAAAAAAAAAAAAGCAAACAAATAACCAGATTAATGAAAGGCAATGATGTGTTAGGTTTCCAGACAGACAGCCTGAAAACACCTAGGAACCCAAATCCCACAGGAGTGAACCCCACATCAACAGAAAGTTACATAAAGGCTTTGTGCCTAAATGGTGACCCCCAATTTACAGTGAAGTTGAGAGCTACCATGGAGAATTTCCAGAGGAAGACGGTCATTCCTCCGGTAAATAAAGCAAATTAAGTCAGAAGCTTGCTGACTTTAAGTCCATGTAATTTCTTCTCTACATTTTTCATTTATCATTGTCAATGCTTGATCTGGATAGTGTTGCCTCTTCAGGCTCTGTATGCTTGCATTTATCTCTGTCTTTTATCATAAAGCGCAGTGCACTCTACATTGCAGAGGCGATTCCTCCAATATCAAAGATGATGCAGGGGAAAAAACAAAGCATAAACAGCTCCTCACTTGACCCCAACAAATGCGCCTACAATGTTATGAATCAGCAACTCCAGTTTATGATTCACCCCCATCAAGGAACTAATTAAAACTAAAATGAACATTGTTCATTTTTTAAAAAGGAGAAAAACCAATAAAGCCAATGATCTATACCCAAATAAAAGGTATAAAACACATGTTTGATATGACTGTAAAGACACACCGCAATAAAGAAAATGGAGTTTTGCCCATAATTCAGTTCTAACGTGCTGTTTAAACAGCTTTCCTTGTATGCACTTTGAGGTTTATAGTAATAACTTCCAAGGTACCCAACAAGTGGCCATAGCACAGCTGGCCGTACAGAAGAGATACATAATGAGAAGAGATAATCCATCCAATAAACCAAATAAAAATTACAGATATAGGGCTTCTTCCTGGACGTAAAAGCTCAAAGCTGAATGATATCAAAAGCTAGAAGAATAAATATGATATCTTGAAGCCAAATTGTGAAAGGATAAGACTTGTTAGCAGATTGGCTGTATCCACACCTGTTTAATTAGGTGCACTTTGCCTTTTTCAGTAGGTGAGAGGAAGGAAATTTGCATACTTGGAAACAGAGAGAAGAGGTAAAAATAATTCACACTTTCAGGGGGATGAGGGGAAAGAAGAAATCAAAACTTCTTACTCAGTTACCTTTTACACGCTTAGCCAATGTTCAGCCCCAAATTCAGCTTAGCCAATGCTCAGAAACAGACATGTATCTTCAGGATCTTTCCCACACTTTGAGGTATGATAGCTTGCTTTCTCTTTCCCCACAGTTTTCTCAAGCCCTGCTCCTCACTGCTGCTGCTTTCCAAAACGCCTCTCTACCCGGCCACTGATGGCGAAGGCTGCAGGTGCAGTTGGCTGGTAAGGAACGCACAAATGTTGAACAGACTGTTCCCTCTTCCCTGGGGGCTCCCAATCGCCACCAAGGTTGGCTATATAAATGCTCAAATCACCACCAAACCTCCCCACTAATGGAAATAGATACATGATACATCCATAGAATTCCCCACTACCACATGACTTGTTTGGAAGAATATTTAAATGCATTATTGTAACTCTGCCTACCATCCCTCTTCCTTTATATTTTCTGGGATGCAGAGGTAAAACAACCTGCTACACAAATCCATTTTAAATGATGCAGCTGCTTGATCCTATTGTTCATTATGCCTGGAAAAAAACCTTTGCATGAACCAGTAATTCTCTTTCTCTTTATTTTCCATGAGACAACGCTACAGATTGTGGCTACTGAGAGAGTAGTGCCAGAACAATGTGAGGAGAGGAGTATCAATTCTTTCAATGCTACAGGTGCAAGGACTTGGCCACATCCTTTCACTTGGTCTTTTGAAGTCAACAATCTGACTGTGGTTGAATTGTCAGGAAGAATCGCATCTGAAAAAAGGTACACATGATCAACCAACCTGAGTTCAAGGAACACCATAAATGCTTTGAGATTAGTAGTCAAAAAAGCCTGCAGATTCTGTAGGACATTGGGTTACGATCACGGAGAAGTGTCAGTACTTACAGATTGACTCATGGAAGCGCGACTAAAGCAGCTCTGTTTGGCATTGTTTGGAAGTCACTGACCCAGAAAGGCACTAAAGCAAAGCTGTACATAACACTCCCGATGCAGGCACTCAGCCCTGTGCCCTGCTGCTGGAAGGAAAACACTGCACGGAGCTCCACAATTTCATAGTTCGCATTAATAGCTAAGGGAGCTTTTGTGCTTGCAATGAGATGAAGATTTCTACTTCCCTTCTTAATTTCTTTTCATACCTCAAGTTAAAAGCTCTCTGCCTGTCTACTTTCTCTTCCCCAGTCTTATTCTACCCCTTTCACAGTGATTCTGAGTCAATCGGTGATTAAATTCCCTGTGTTTTCATGCAAACATCCAACTTTCCTAGCTTCACTGGAACATCAGTGAAGGCCCCCCTCCCACTCCTCTCTCATCCCAAGAGCCTGCAGCATACAGAGCTTTGCCTGAGCATCATTTCGGAATAAGGCCACACTTGTGTTTTTAAGAGAGGCATCCAGCCAGCTGGAGGTTTCTTTATGACTTTAGTAAGTGCAAAGCCTTTTAGACTTGTAGACTGAGCCAAACCTCCGACCTACCATGTCCTTGTGGGACCATCAGTACTCTTCCACTACTTGAGAGAGAAAATACATGAACTGTCAGTTTAAAAAGCATGCGACATGCCAATTGAGTATTATCACTGTAGGATACTATCAAACAGTGTTTCAGTAGATGAAACACAGCAGGGTCTGGTGTGCAGAACAAATTTGTTTTAAGACTTTCAATCAACTGCTCCATTTTAAGGCAGGTAGAAAAAAAATTACGCAAAAGTAGAAGCTTCAGTTTGAGTTTTAGACCACATTTACATGTCAGTGTGAGGATCTGATCTAATGCTTGTCACAACCATCAGAAGTATTTCCACTGAATTCAACAAGCGTAGGCTTAAGACTTAAATTTATGTTGTGCCAGTATTTGTACATACATTTATGTATATAAACATCATACTTTACAGTATTACGATTATTTTTTTGGCATGGAACTGTCTAAGCATTACACATTACACATGAATCACAGCAAAGGGTTGGGTTTTTTTAATAATATTTAAAAACTTCTTTTTCCTTTGGGACCCAGCCATAACCCATTCTTATCTCTGTAATAACATAGATTTTCATCTCACTAATCTTCTCCCCTCCTCAATACAAAAAGAGAATTTGCAAAGCAGATGACTAACCAAACTCCTTTCAGTTTAAGGCTCACTCTGCTTAGGTGTTTTGACACTCCTAAGCTATATTTTTCTACTCATTTTTTGAAAATCCATGTTCCTTTTGTTTCAACAGATTTGGAATAGACAAAGTCAGAGACAATGCCCCATCTGAGTTACCTCATAAATCAGCAAAAATGTCAGGGGAAACTGCCTTTTTTATCCTAGCAGTGCAAACAGAAATTGCCCTTGTCAAGCCTTATTTACCAGACCATATTGCTGTTGAACTGCGCAACACTCTTGCACAGTGTCCTGAACACCTCCACACTCCTGTGGACCTAGGCAGTTGCAGATTATAGTGCTTTTCATGGGAAACACTTTTTTCTTATTCCTTCCCTTCAGCTTAACTACCAGTCCAACCTGAAAGGTATAAAACCAGACAAAAGGGAAATAATTTCCCAAATACTAACACTCAAAACACTTTGTACTTCTAACCACCATTTTCTCCAGTCGAAGGCTCTGCCATCTCACCCTCACCCAGACTCAAGTCTGACTCAACTGTCAAAGACAAAACAGAGCTTAAAATGCAATAGCATTTAAGTGTTGTGTCAACAGAATAATAGCAAAGTTCTCTAGAACAGGCTAAGTGCAATTTTTCTGATTTACAGGACAGTAAAACTGAGGAACACAGCACAAGCTTGGACACTTACCATGTTAGCAGCAGAATAAGGGGTGTGAGGCCGCAGGAACAGAGTTCACAGGCTCCTAACCACTGCCTTTTTTTCTCTGGAGCACTACTTTCTGCCCGCCAAGAGCACCCCCTCTGATTTTTTACCTCACACGGAGCACAGACCAGACCCTGTGCTCTCTGAAGTTGCCGGCATAGCCAGGGTTGTGACTTCGGCACATTCAAAGTTGTGTCTTCTATGCGTCACCTTTTGTCACCAGATATATTAAATATCCAACATTCAATACAGGGCACCTTCAAGTGTTTACGAAAGGGAAAAGGCAGTCATTTGATCCAAAACCAACTTCCCACTAAATATCACTGTTCTTTCCTTTTTTTCCTAGCACCTTCTTATCAATGCCAGCTCACCCTCAGTTATATATTTTCCCTACCAAAGGATATGCTATACTGCATCACAAAATCAAAGAAAACATTTTTTTCAGCAACAAGAAGACTGATGCCTTCTTACGAAGCAGAACAAGAATAGTACTTTTAACAAAATCAGATTTTACAGGTTATCAGAGCCATCTCTTCCCTGTTTCAATGGCAGCTGGATGACAGTTTTCTGTCCCTTTTGCTGCCTTTCTTGTCTATCTCAGCTGGACTCAAGCTAATAAGCTTCTCATTAATGAAATGACTATGCCAAGGTACTGGCAGATGGTCCTATGTTCCAAGCACATCTTCCCATTCCCTCCCTCCCAAAAGTCCTAATCTATACACAGTGTAATCGTCACAAAAACATATGCTCCCTGACAGAAAGCTTCCCCTCCATTATCTCTGTACTCTAGGGGATTGCCCCCGAAACCTCAGCAACACAAGCACATCCCTTCCTACTCAAGTCTGTTTCCTATATGCCTGAAAACATATTCACCAGGTCCTGACAAAAGTACCTGTACAAGGCTTAAAATCCACGCTAATCTCTCCACAGTACTGTCCATATCCTAGACCATTACTAAACAAAATGCACATACACATATATACATATTTTAAAAAATATAAATATTTCTTACTTGCAATACTTTGCCACTGTTTTATTTGCAGGTCCCTGTAACAGTACATGAGCCTTTCTCTTAGATGAAAAATCATATAGTATAATTTATTACATTGGTTACCAGTAAATCTCTTGTGCAACACTTCCATTTAAATGCTGAGTGAGTCAGTTGCTAATTGGATATCTCATATATCTTAAAATAATCTGTCTGTTTCATCTGCTGGCTCCCTCTTCCCCATCAATTTAATCAGATTATTGTGACTGATGAATTCATTAATACGGTTGTCGTATCCTGAGAGCATCGAAACTTCTACACAGAAAGTTTCAGGAAGGAAGAGCAAGTGTTTCCTTTTCACACACACAGATAGTTATGAGCAGAGGAATAAATGAACGCTATCAGTTTCCCAGCTGTGGAAAGCTTGCAGTAAGGTTATTTCTAGACACTTAGGATCACTTTGGCTGGCTTTGCTGGAGGCTCTTCAGAGAAGGCTAGGGGTATGACGGGCACACACAGGCCACCATAATGCCAAAGGTTGTTTTAGCTCTCCAAATTGACCAGGAACCTTCTGAAAAATCATTTCTTCCAAAGGAAGTGAAGATTTTATTGACATTTCTTCTCTGAATTTAATCCTAACAGCAGCTTTTCCCCACTGCAGATAGGGAAAAACATCAACAGAAAGTAGAAAAGCTTCCCTTTAATCTTTGTCGCCTCCTTTTCAACTTGAAGTTGAAAGTCTTCAAAGTAAGACCTTTTCTCATACTGCCTAACACCTTAAATCACTCCTGATTGTTGCAGGGAATAACTTAAGTTTAGTAACTCCAAAACTATCTACCTTACAAAAGGTGAAAGAGTTAAAAAGCACATTCATTTCTAGACTGAAACAAAAAACAATAGGTCAAATACAGGCAATGGTGGACAAGAACAGAGAGTGAGAAATATTATTTAGCCAGCACTAAAAATAACATAATTATGTTTCTGTAGCTTTTATCATCCAAAAATAAAGAAGCCAAAGCACTTTGACAGCTCACCTTCCCAAACCTCCCAAACAGTAAAGGAAAGGAAAATAGAAAGAACTTGGCACTTACCAGGAAAAACAGTAACTACAGAAAAGCATTCAACAGCACTGCTCAAGCACCCAGGAGCTGTGACGGTCTGAGGAGGGTGATATAAATGACCTCCACCTGTGCTTAATAGTTGGCTGAAACTGTATTCACAAGTGAGACAACTCTGACTTGAGCTGTAACTTTATATCTTTCTAAAAACATCATCAACCAGATGAAAAACGTATTACTTAATAATATGGTAAGACACCAAATTGCTGGCGAGAAAACCGAGTCTCTACCTCTTGCTGTCTGCCAGAGCAGACATCCAAGATGACACCAAGCATTTGAGGATCAAAAAGGATCCCAGCGAATGTCTGTCAAGTGGAGAATTTGGATGAGGATTACTCTGGGAGGATGGCCAACCTCGTAAACAGCAGCAAGTGAACAGGAAAGGCTACTTGTTGGAGGCAGTAATGCACAATAGGCTTCCAGAAACTAAACACACCATATGTAATTAAAGCAATTTATTACAGCTATGTGGCTTTGCACATTTGCAAATGCATTTCCCCCTTTTTAGTCTCAGAGTGATGTGCTTATTCATGCAAACTGAAAGGAAATATGTAAACAGTTTTGAAAATCCAAGAAGAAAGTGTGAGAATGGAACACTTGATATGGCATTATCTTGCAAATGCCTCCAGATTCCTCTCTGGTCACTGTGTGGGCAGCACATTCCCAGGACAGAGCGCGGGGTTGGTGGGAGAAAGGGGACTGTACCGCTATTCATGAATTGCATTTTGTCTTTTCCTGCTGAGTTCATTAGCGACCTGCTGGAGCAGTGAGGAGGAGGCAGGGCTCGCTCCCCTCCGCTCCGGCAGGAAGCGCAGGCACCATGAGCTCCCAATGCCCAATGGGCTGGAGGCGGCCATGCCGAGGGAGCACGGCCCTCTCCGGGCTCCCTGCCCACGCAGGGCCTGAGCACTGCTCTGCTCCAGCTGCCGAGCCGCTTTGCCATCTCTTGTGCGGATGCAACCATTCAAGAGGAGCGTTAATCCATCACAATAAAGTCCTTACAAACTGGGCAGACCTTTCCCCAGCCCCCATGTAAACAAAAACACAAACTATATCATCTGGATGGCCAAGACCTTCCCTGACCCCGGCGAAGCTCAGAGGTAGGCAACAGCTCCCTCAGACAGATGAACCGGACGGCGGAGAACCCGCGCTCGCAGCTGTGTTGACAAATAAGGCCTAAGGGCACCCAGCGCCGGCCAAATAAAGTCTCCACACACTGTGTCGCACACCTAGCTGCTGTAAACACAGGAACCCTCCTACATCTCCTTGCTACACCAATTCCCCATCACACAGCACATTATTTTTCACAACTGAAGACACTGGGAGAAGTGGAAAAGCAGTTTACTAGGAAAGGACTCTGCCCAGGACTTTTCTCTTGACCATGCTCTGCCAGCTGATCCTCCTCCCCCCCGGTCACCAGCACCCTCTGTAGCACAGGGCAGCTCCATAACCAAGGACATGTGAGAAAGCAAGGCCAGCCTGGAGCTCTAAAGACAGGGACAGATTTTGAAGCTGTGGTATGGAAATAACGTGCAATTGCTGACAAGTGGATGATAAGCCCTGAGTACGTAACTGGTGTAGGCTGGCTACGGAGAGAGCAGCACTGAATAGTGCCCACAAGGCGGCGGGTAAAGGAAAAGGGTGGGGGGAAACGCAGCTGGAGGATCTGCATTACTGGTTTATCTGTACAGCCCATCATTACTCCAGGCATCTCTCACAGCAGAGGATGTGGAAATGATGGTGCTGTGATACAGCCCGGGCCCCTTTCAAAATGTTCTTCCCATGAGCGGCATCAAGATGCATTCATACATGGTATCCTGCAAAAGTGGTGACAGAGAGTGCTTGGGATCTTCTGAGTTCAGGGTTAATTTCTGTCCCATTTTTAGACTGGTAGCATCTGGTGCTCAAGAGACTGATGTAGGATGAAGAATGGTATAAAAAAGAGAGAAAATTACTCTGCCATGTAAGAAGAGAATGACATAACAAGCAAAACTGAAACACAGTAGAACAACAGAAGTCACTAGGCTGCGATCACAGCGGGCTATAAAGCAGAGTACATCACATTAATGAGGTAGGAAAAGATTTGTCATATGCAGAGGATTACATAGAGTCTAATAAAAACATTCTCTATTAAGAGAAAAACATAATCCAATTCGTATGGAATCAACTTTCAGATTATGCAAATCGTGGTACAAAATGCAGAGCATGAATTCAGGAAAAAATGGCACGTAACACTGACGTAAAGCAAGCTGTCAATAAAATCTGATAAAATCATAACACTGGCAAACAGCAAATATATCTATTTGAACTAATCAGACATAACAGTAGGAAAAGATTTTAAAGATTTGAAGTAGCAAACGCTGTATTCTAAAGAAGCAGAAATGGTGATGTAGTGAGTTTTTGATTAATAAACCTGACTTCTGTAGCTTGCAAATGAGTTGAAATGAAGGCTTTTTTTCTTGTGTTGCATTCATGAGGCATCCAAAACAGCTGGCAACTGATCTGTTACAAGGACTCTATGCACTTTGGCAATACAAACAAATTTTAATCCAAACGATAATTTCATACATAAGTATTCCCCTCAGAAGAATCGAATCAAGAAGAAGAAACATGATGATACATTATGTGTAAGGTCAATAAAAACAAAGTACTAAACTGTGAAAGTTATAACCGCTTATATTTTTTTAAAAAGGGTCATAAATAAATTACTAACTCCATAAAAGGGAAAAAACTAGACACCTTCATGAAGGCACACTGTGTGCTCAATAAGTAGTGACAGGAAATAATGCAGTGAAAATGCAAATTAAGTTATATTAAGATGTATAAGGAATTAAAAGGTGAGTAGTACAAGAACTAACATGTGCTTTCCACTGTGAAACACTGTTCATTTCTCACCACTATCCTAAAACAACAGAAAAACATTGAAGTGATGGATTGAAACTGCTAATTGAAAATATAACAAAGAAAAACACTTGTACATTTGTGGTCTGTTGGTTTTCTTTTCTTTTTCTTCTTTTTCTTTTTTTTTAAATCTGACAGGAGATTTGAGAGAGACATGAAAAAATGCAAAACAGTCAAGAGGAGAGACTTGGACAGATTAACTACTAATTTGGTTTCCTAACAAAAGAACAACGGAATACACAGTGAAACTCAGAGGCAAAAATTTGGGTAATTTGAGACTATATAGTTTCACATCATACATAATTATCCAATAGCTCTTACTATGGCATTAACACTGATGTTATGAAAATTATGAAACATTAATATTTATAATAAGCATATTTGAATTAGTAACAATAAACATCAATCACAAAGCACAGAAACACTCCTGTTTCAAGGCACAACACAATAAACATCTAGGAAAAGTGTAATATAATAATCTTCTGCAGAATTTTTTTCTTAAACAATGAGAGCTGCTGTTGATAAGGGAAGACTTTGTATTTTGACGGATAGGTGCTCTGATACACTATGGGCAATAGGGAAGACATACCAGTAGCAGTTTCTTCTGCAGGAAAAACATATTGTAAATTCTATCACTGTAGCTGCAGTGATTAAAAGTCTTATGAACTGTGCCACACAAACACAGGACAAAGAAGAGCTTATGGTTTACAGTTAAGAAAAGAGACAACAGAAAGATCTATAGGCAAAGCTGCAACAGAAGATAAGACAACTGGAATCAACATACTGGTCTAACTTTTTTTAAATCAAGATTTTTTTGTAGGTATTTTGAATATTTCTAGAGACCTTCCTAAATATGAGGGGCAGAATGGGAGGATGGTACTTTGACAATTTGTGAAGTACAGGATGGAAGCTGTTATCATTAACCTGAGATAAAATAAGCTATATACTGCCATAAAATGGAAGACATTACTTTTTTTTTTTTTACAAGATCTTATGCTTGCTGCTATATAAGCAGATCTTTTCACTTTAGGATCCCTCTCATTCCAAAAATCCATACCAGTGACAAAGATAGTGATGACCACTGTGTCACCGCTGCTTCCCATTGTTGATCCTGTGGCAAGTATGGGGAGACAGAAAACAGAATTTTTACTATGTGCCATGTGTTTTTACCAGTACTGTGGCTGGCTGATGTCAGCCAGGAACAGCTTTAAAAAACAAAAAAAATCAACCCTAAAATACGACCAGCAAGAAAAGAAACACTCTAATCCTGTGCTCTTAAGTTTTCACCTTTACAACTGTTTCAGCTTGAAAAGGAGACAGCGATCTTGCAGGTAGTTTGTTCCACCACTTCCTGCTACTTTCTCACCAGAAATGACTCAGTGGTACAATGTCTTCTGGTCTCAGGGTGCATCAAGGGCTGGCTGCTCCAAAAGGAGAGCAGGAGACCCCAGGGCACCTATGGGGTGCATTCCCACCATATATGAACATGGTGGCCAGAGCTGTGTGCCAGTGACAAGGTCCATTGACAGTCCCAAGCAAGGAGAGTGATGAAACAGGTCCAAGGACCACATGGGGGTCCAGTTAAGAGCTAAAGGAGACAAGGGACAGGACAAGACAAGACAGAAGACAGACTGTCCACAACATAGGTTCATGGTCCATCCAGGAAACAAGGCTGGAGACAGGAGACAGGCACACCTACCATGCCACTCTTGAGGGGAGCTTGAGGGGAGTCCCTGGACGCTTGGGAAAACAGTGCACAGGAAACAGTGGACAGGTACGGGTCCCCAGTGAAGCTTCTCAAGGCACTGGCGCCCTGAGGGCTGACACTGAGCTGGTTTCTGCAACCTCTGAATGTAAGGAAGGGCTGTGCACATCCAAAGGAGCAGAGAGATGACGTTCCAAATATGTGGTATCAAGCGTGGTTTATATTCACACATTCTACTGTCCCCACAGGAATATACACAAAATTACAGATCTCTGAACGCATTTTTCTCCCATGGGAATATACACAAAATTACAGATATTCAAGAGCCATTTTCCTACTAATTATGTAAACATATTCCTGCCAAACGGGGGGGGGATACTTTTTACCCCACTTCAGCTGCGCTGGAGTGCTCTCCTGTAATTGCTCTTTCAACCCATACTGGCCTCTTCATACCAGTGCAATTTCCACTCAACTATATCTTAAAAGGTCTGAAGCAGCGTTGTGCCTCCAGCAATCACCAACCCAACTGCTCTAAAACGCTCTTGACTATACAGGCAATACCACGGCATGACTCCGCTACTGTCTCTCACAGCCTCTTCAAGGGAAAGGGGATTCTCACCTGCAGAAGAAGGCAGTCCTGGAAGTTAGAAGGAAGGAGAACAGTGAGGAGGTGCGACACGAGCAGGGAACAGCATACCTAAACAGAAGATAAAATCTTCTGGACCAATTCCTTCCACACAAGCAGTGTTGGGCTTGTCTACACCGATACTCTTCTCTGAAATTTCCTCTCTCACTGCTGCCAGCGCCCGTGGGGGCTGCAGCATGAACTGCTGCTCTTTACCATTTCCCAGGCACAGCCATTATGCCTCTACACCGATTCAAATGGGAGATACCCACTTCCCTCTTGCCTGGGTTTTCCTTGCTTTAAAACACTTGACAAGCATGATTCAAAATTTAAAACCATAAATACACACTTCTCCACACATTGGAGGAAAAATCCGGGCCCAAGAGTTTCATTTCACGCGTTCAATTAGGCCATGAAAAAAAGTATTATGGACGCAGAAAAATAACAGCCTTCTGCGATTTGTTGGGTTTTGCCACATAAAACTGCCACAATTAATACATTTTTGATTAAAAATCATACTGCTAAATTCTCTTTTTTTATCAGTTTAAAAACGTAAAAGTACACAAAGTTGTTATCAATGTTCACATACAGTTACAACACACTGACCTCTACCTTAACTCAACACGGCTCTGACTTCAAAGCCTGCTTAAAACTATTTAAATACCAACATTATTAAGCATAGCAGGCATGCTGAATACTCAAATGGAGCCAGCACGCTTTAAGCAAAACCCAGCCTCTGCATTTCCTCCCCCTTATTTCCCAGGCTCAGCTTACCGGTCCTCCAGAGCAGGACTTTCCTGTCATGCTGCTTCTGACAAGAGAGGAGTGGTGTTTCCCTGCTCTCTCCTCCTTGGGCTACTCCTTTTTATTCCCCAGTCTCTTCCCCTTTTTAACTAACGGCAGGGCGTCTTTGATTTGAGCGACAGGCTTGCACCCTCACCCTAGTCGTTTTGCAGGCACTTTCGCGATTGCTGATGGGGGTAACTGAAGCCTGGTCTGAAATGGAAGCGCGGCTCTCCTGCTGTACCCCCGGAGGAGGTGAAGGGAGACCCCCTTACCACTGACTAAGCTGGGGGGGCTCTGGGGGGTTCACGCCTGACTACATCTGCTTCTGCCGTTTTAGAGGCTGTAACACTACAGAGATTTCTTGAGATAAGCAGCATACAAGGAATCTGCAAGCATTACCAACAGAAGGACAAAACAATACAGGACTTTTTGTGACCATCCACAAACTAACCAAGAACAGAGCTATTGTAAAAGTCTCTGCCTCATAAAATGGTAGACAAGTGGTGGAAAAGCCTGGACTGCTAAAGCCCTTCAACAGAGACTTTCTGTAACTTCCGGGATCTTTTTCACTGCATTTGTTAGTGAACATACATCTTGATTGACAGTGAAGCAAAAACACCACTTCTAGCAAATTATCTGCAATCAGCAATGGTTATAAGGAAATGCCATAGCTGAACCAATGTCAAAAAGAGTTTAACTGCTTAACTATCAAATACTCAGCATACTTTAAAAGTAAGGCAAAACTTTCAACATCGTTTCTCAATCATCACTCAAAGGCTGCCATTAGCAACATTTGGATCTCAAGAACATTCAGTAGTATGTATTGCTGATATCTGCCAGCAAAAGAAACGTTTAGTAGCCTGAAAAATGTCCAAGGGGTAAAATTGCAACAGGGCATTTAAGATGCAGCTATCAGGCTGCACAATCAAGAACACAATCCCAGAGGAACAATCTTCACAAGTCTTCACAAGAATGATTTTATATTTTTTTTTTATTTAAACTCTTGCCCTTTCTATCTCTTAAGGGTCCTGGGTGCAGTTATGATACACAGACTAGTACTGATCACTGTGTTTTATGTATCATTTTCCTCCTGGTCCTTATTGCTGTGACCCAAACACTTTTAGTCTCTCCTGAAAACCAGAGCACGGAGAGACATACTGTTCACTGGGACCCTTTATTCCAGATTGCTGGCTCCTAGACAGAGTCTTTTAATCAAATTACTCTTAGGGCTTATGTCAAGTAGCAAATGCATCAAATTCTTGGCTCCAACAAAACCCAAACAACTCCCTCCAACCTAGAAGATATACATTTTTCAGGGTAAAATTTTCACAATTGTTTTTTACCTAAAAGCCAGAGACCTTGCACTTCTAAGTAATGATTTGTTTTTAAAAATAGTACCCTTGAATATGATTTTCTGTAAGTGGGGAAGAAAAAGGAGGAATCTAGATAGGATATAAAGAGTCTGTGAGCACATGGGAAAATCTGTGTTCTGTGCCCACAAGTTAACCAGTACTTGGCACAAGTATTGCATTTTTCCACCACAACTTATCTTCCCTGCCTCCAAAGTAATGTATTTTAGTTGTATCTACAAAAGGTACATATAGTAAATTGAAGTTTAGACTTCCTTAAGCTTATTCACCAGCAAAGGACTTCTACTTAACAGTTTCTTTCTCCTCTCCCTTCCCAAAGTAACTCTTAGAGTGAGGTCATTCTCCACTAGCTTGCAATGATCCATGGCTACATTCTGGATACTCACTGTGAAATCTCAGAGAAGCTGGGGGACAGACAGGGGGTAAAAGCTGCGTGTAAGAAACGACTCCAGCACAAGTATCTCAGATCAATTACCAATATAGATCCATTGCATTAAAAGCCTCCTGTTTCTGAACCCTTCCTAAAAGCCCCCTTGAGCACACAGTCCTACTGTATGTAACGATGGGATAAATAAAAAATGGTAGGAGGGAGAGAAGAAAGGAAGAATCCTAAACATAACAAGTTTACCGAAGCAACAGCAAACATGCCTAAAGAAACAATCACAAACACAGTAACAGCTACAGACTCAAGCTGGAATTCAGATTTCTGGTACCTGATCTACAAATCACTGAGAAGTGTTGGCTACTACAGTTAGTCTTAACATGTCAAAGCCTTCTACAGCAAAGCTTTCCATAGCATCACTGGAAAGCTTTGAGTACTAGCTCATCTTGCAGCTGTGAGATGTATTTTCTTTTGAAACTTGGAAGACATACTTTGATGAGGAAGGATAAGGCAGGTAGGGACCCTAGGACTTGCATATACATTCAAGGGGTGTTTCTATCATTTCACTGCAGAGTACTCTTGAACACTTTCTTAGATCAGTTCAGATTTGAAATCTGTTTTCCCTTCTCTCAGACAGACTTCTATCCCCTCAACACACTGTCAAAATTATTAACTTTGTCAAGAAACTTTCAATATATCAATATAGGGTTAATTTCCTTTTACGTTCTACTATCACACTTGAGTGCAGAGTGCTATGCTTGGCTAAAAGCTCAAAGGGCATGAATAATCTAAGAGGACTCCACTGTGAGGACCATTAATGCCTCAGAAAGCCTTCACTGGATCTCTCACCAGTTCTCACTTGCTGTATCTTTCATTTCCTTTAAATGTTACAGTACCAGCGCTAAATCAAGCTCAAAGCTCTCAGATCTAGCACCTCCCCACCAGCGATGCAGCCAACAGACTACAGAGACTTAGGAATCAAAGGGTGGCCAGGAGGGGAGTGGCCCCCGCAGCCTCCTAGCTATGCCAACTAGCTCCTCCACCTCCTCAGCTTCTATAACTTTTGCCTTCAGCACTGAAATATTACATCCTGGGCTTAAGTAAAATCACTCCAACTGCCTTTGAGTTATATAAAGACCTAATAAATGCAAGAAACAGTTTTAATCTTTGGAAAAAGCACTTTTTGCTTTCAAGGATGGCTGAAATGCGACTGAACTATTCACCTTGTAACATAACATGGACATCAACATTACTAGATGGCCCACGTCACATTAAGCTTGGTGAAATTTGGCAATAAAATGAGTCATGGTTACAACAAAATCCAGCCAGGTGCATTCACAGAGGGAAATGGTGAATCTGAATGTTTTCTGATGAGCCATAAACTTGATACATCACACATCTATGAAATTACATATAGTTCTTAATTGAATTATTCCAAATCAAATCAGGAAAACAACCAGAATTACAGGAAATACTGGGATCTTGGGCAGGTTGCCTTCAGTGTCTGCTCTCCATTATGCTATCTGTAAAATACAATTGATAAACATAACCATTAAATAAACGCAAAACATGATTAGTCCGATTCTTAAACAGAAAAAATTAGGCAGGAACTTGTTTGGTGTTATGTGTCAGATATGTGCTTTGCACTACATTGCAACTATAATACAATTGCCGAATGATGGAGAGGCTGGAAAATGGGAGTTGGAAAAGCACATTACAGGCAAACAAACTGAATGTAGAAAATCCTTAGATTTGCAACTGCACAATTATGATTTGTATCAGCTTTCCCTCCATACATAAACTGAAGTAACAAAATACATAAAAACAAATTGTGAGGACTTAAGGAGGAATGTCTTAAGCCAGAGCTATGAACTGAGAACTGTATACAGAAAAAAAGTCCTCTGCACCTCAGTTTTCAGTTAGTGTGGCAAAGCCCACATGACAAGAGTAATGCTGCAAGTAGGCACCAAAGAATAATTGAAGGGAAAGATGTGAAATCACAAGTTTTTCCTATGGTTATAAAACAGTATTAAAAGCAAATGAAATAGGAGAGGCTTGAAGAGCACTAAAGATTCTAAGAGTGTCTGGAAAGAATTACTTAAAAGCAGTTTGAAGCTGTGGTTTGAAATATTTAATATCTATAGAGGCATCTGTTCCAAACTTCAGAGGGTTAATTCAAAACTTCTTCTGCAAGCTATATAAAATCGGTTCTGTGTTAGAAACCAATAGACAATTATTTTGTACTAAACACTAAAACCTGTAAGGAGTTGGAAAACCTGTTGGAGTTATAGAATGTCCTGTAGCTCTTTGAAATGTATAAATTTGCTTTGGTCATTATGGCCATACCTAATATGTTTTCCCAATATCACATATGATTGCGTGAAGGGCTATGAAATGAAAGATGTCATGTAAGTGCAAAACATTTCTGCAATACACTAAACTTAATTTGGGCATACTATAGTAGGATGGCTCCTTTATTGAGACATCTGCTAGGAAACTGATTTGGCCAAATCACAGTGAGTGATAATGAGTGCTGTTTAATCAAGACAGTATTAACATAAATTTTAACTTGTGTCAAGTAGCGTAATGGTAAATTACTGAATGTTAAATAGACATGGAATTTTACACTCTGGTCTTTCAACAAATAAGTTCTTGAGTAAACTAAAATGTACAGTTTCTTCAATGTGCAGTCAAAAAGAGCTAGATACAACCAGAAAGAGTTGAAGTCAAGCAATGCAAGACTCTTCATCTTTGCACTAAATACAAAATCTGTAACATGAAAAGTACATCCAGATATGCTTATAATTAGAAAGCAATATGAGGTATTTTACTTAATTTCTGGGTTTTGTACACATATGACATCTCTGACTTGGTGCTTAATCCTGAACAGCTTTTAACATTTTGTATGGGTAAGCGTCAGTGGATTTCCGGCCTTAGCACTGTAAAAATGGCTATAAACAACACGTCTTTCCATGATAACTCCAGATTATGTGGTTTCATCCATCAGCCATTGATTTTGCCAGTCAACACATGCAGTTACTATTTGTCACAGAGAAATGTAAAACTTCTGGCACCCTGATTCAAAACTACTAGGAACTAAAATGCCGATGGTGAAGAGCCACTGCACTCTGACATCAAGCAGAAGCCTTTACTGCAAAAGCATAACACAGTGACAGATACTGCTTTAGATATTCATTCTTAAAGGAAGGGAGATTCCCAAATCCAATACTAATAATATAATTGACTTGTCTGAATTTTAAAATAAATGGAATTTTAAATTATTCCATGACATACTGAGTTAGTGAGTGTGTTAAGAGCAGAAAAGCACTTACTACAACATTCCCTAGAACATGCAATTCCTAAGAAAGAGACTAGGAGTAAAGGAGACAAAAAATATCCCAGGGAACAGCTCAGTACTACAAATTATATGCTCTGCAGGAAAACATGACAATTTAACTCTTAGGACCAGGATACTGGGGAGGAGGCAAAACAGCTGAAAAAATAAAGCGTTTGCATTAGGCACCCACATAAGAAGATACTGCTTTCTTAACTACAGATGAAAAAAGTCAACCCCAGCAAGATAATCAATATCAAACCATATGCTTCTGTTCTCACTCACATTTAAATGATAAGAAGAAGGGACTGATTATGGAAATATTTCAAATATTTAAAGTTTCTTAGTCCTCCAGGCAGCAGATGTTGAGACTGGCATGTGTAATTCAGTTTGAAGGGAAGTGTCTTGCTACCGATAGGAGGTACCATGCACAAGAGGTGACTTAACATTTACTTCCTATTTCAGTGCAGTGGTTAAACATAACACTTCCCTTCCCCACAATTCTAGGATGAATGCTGTGACAGAAGAATAGGCTTCTTAAGGTAGCATGCACACGAAAAGTCTTTATGAGCAGGTGGACAGAAGAATGTACACCTGGTTTCATGCTGTGCATGAACACATGCATGAAGTAGACATGGGTCCTGCATGATTACAAAAGAACATGCAAAGGGCTAAAATGATCATCACTAATGTTCCTGTCCCAGGCCTTTCATGTGCAGAGCTCAGAAAGAACCACGACTTTCAACACAATCATTTTATTAACACTAAAACCCACAATTAAGCAGGACTTGTTCCTTACACTGTCACTTCATAATCACACTGACTATGCAGAGAGTCACATTCTCCCCATCCTATTCCTTCCACTCTTGACCTGTGCAAGCTGAAATCTCAATAAGGGACAAGAAGGCCAAGCTTTTCCACAGGTCTAATTCTCAAAGCAACAGCCACCTTGAGAGGGGGGGGGAAAAAGAAAGTGTGCTGTTGCTGTGGAAACAGAGCACAAAAATACTGCTATTAGATTAAGTAGCTCTCAAAGGATCAAACACACTGCTGAACAGTTACTGGAACTTCCACTGTCAAGCAGGAAAGGTTCAGACAGGGAGCAGAGTCAGCCTAGATGTCTCCACCATCTCCCAGATTTCAGGGGACCCAGGACAGCTTTACAAAAGTGAGTCCCTCACTACGCTTGGTGAGGAAAGATATCTTTTACATGAAAAGAATTACTATTACATGAAGGCCTGGGGCAGAGAAGAGAATAAATTGCACAGCTTGCTTAAATTCTTGATAGATGTATTAATACAGAATCCAGGACAGGGTGTTTAACAGCAGACTGCGGAAATGCCTGGGCCTGCCCCAAGAGTTTACAGGCTGAATTCAAAAGCAATGCTGGTGAATGGTAAAGAAGAAAATTAACCTACATCCTAGCAGAGTTCTTCTGTTCCTTGCTCCTTAAGAGATTTAAAAAAAAAAAAGTGATATTAACATGATAATTAACACAAAAAAATGTTTGAATTAAGACCACATGGGCAAACTCAGTATCAGACTACTCTAACTTCCGAATAACTTGACTTTAAAATCATCCTTATGCATAATTTTACAGTTTTATTCCTCTCTCCATTCCCTTTGAGATCTCCTAACTGGGTAACCTGTTCGCACCCTGAACTAGATAAACTGTATGCGACTAATACAAATCAGTCAGAGAGAACACTGGAGTCAAAAACAGTGTTAAGGAGAACATCACATACACAAAAGCCAGCTCCAGGTTTTCAGGAAGAAAGGAATTGCCAAATGTCAACATTAGAACTCCTTGTAGTACCAAAGATCAGGTGAAACCAGCAACCAGTAGCTATGTGAAACTCTAAACCACTGGCTTTGCTACGACATTTTAAACATCAGACAGAGATTGCAGGGGAATCCAACAGATTAGAAATTTGTTTAGTTATCAGTGCTACAATGCCACCAGACATTAATTCCCCACAACTCTGAATCTTCTACCCTTCCTTCTCATCCCTGCAAAACATCTCATATTAAAAGAAACCAGACATTGGCAAGCTAGAAGAATCATTTATTTTACAAGGGTGTTGTGAAGCTTAATTCGTGTTTGTAAAGCCCTTTGTATTGTGCCTTTCATCTACTGTGGGAACCTCACAGTATTATCAATAAGGTCTTTTCCACAGTAGAAAAGCTTTGCTAAAATAGCTATACTAGCAAATCTGCCTAGTCGAGATGTGGTTTACACAGGCAAAAAAGATATTTTGCCAGAAGAGCTAACACTAGTTCCCTGAAAAAACATGCTATACTGGCAGAAGCACAATTTCGGTGGTATCTAACTGGATCTAGCATAGAATATCATATGTCACCTAAGAGTGATTTCTACAGAATCTTAACAAAACACAGTTACACTGGCAAAACCTTGAAGGGTAGCTCTGACCAACATATTTCAGAAACTGCAAACGAAGGATGTGTATTTACTGCTTTCACAATACCAAGCCTCTGTGTTCATTTATTCATGTGAATGAGTTAGAAGCAACAGAGCCCTCTGTAAAGAGATCCCTTTAGGAGCAAATGCATTTGACTTTAGTATTTTATACAAAGTAATTGTTGGGTTATTTTTTTCCTTTAAGAACCAAGAAGCTAATAAAGACAGTTAAGATAAAGCCTTGGTCAGATATATTCTGCCAAATACAAAGAACAGAATACTAACAGCACTAGAAGGAATGCCTAGAAACTACTTATGCAACTGCAAAGAACATAAACTGTAGTACAAGAAACTATTTCATGTCACAGTCATTTTTAACTGTGCTATTATTTTCTACTCAAGACCCCAGTTTTCTCACTCAAGTTTAAAACAACATCGAATAGCCAATTGTTATTTGTCTCCTATCAAAAGTGGAGAGGCACCATTGTGCCAGGTTCCCAAACAACTACTAGCCATTTTGTTTAGCCTTACTCTGAGCTGCTCAGGGTGGTAGCCTGCAGCTACCAGCAGTAGTGCATTTACATTTTGCCTTTCAACGCTTCCGCATCTTACTAGAAGTCTGTAGCAGATCTTATCACCTAAGGGCACATCTCTGGAAGGCTTTTCTCCAACAGATACCTGTATTTATTTTAGAAGGGAGTCTCTCCATATTCATCTGTAGGAGCACACAATTTTCTAACATCCACAGCACCAAAGCTGTGCACTACAGAGTAACACTTTGGCAGAGCCATATTTCAAATCTGTGGTGAGTTACAAACTGGCTAAACATTTTCCCACAAATTGACTCAGATCAGACATGCTTGAACGTGGAATGGAGCTCAAAATCCATGGTCAGGGATTGCCATAGTTAGGGGAAATAATCTACTTAACAACATGGAAAATTTATTTTCCATATGAAAAATGGTTTCATTACCAAAATTTAAACAGGTGTATTCAGTTGCTTTAAACTGAAAAGTAAAGTTAAATCTACTTTAAAGGAAAACTAAACATGGAACTCAATCTTCTCTGCTATTGAGACAAATCAGAAAAAAGACTAGCTACCGTAAATTAATCATTAACCTATTATTTACCGACACAGCACTATAGAATACCAGTCCGCATACCAGGACTACTTGATGTGCTGTTTCGTAACACTTAAGAATTATTTATGTGACCTCTGAAATGATAAGCATAATAATAAGCAGCAATCTATAATTGCTACGTGTTCTCTCAGTCACTGATGCACCTGTTTATGTAGCATGAAGAACACCAGCAACCTAAGACGCAGACTTGGCAGTTCTGGACTAGGCTTAAAAAGACTAAGGTTCAAATGAGAGCCAAAATATGAGAAACCTTTTTGCCTATTGGCCAAGTTATAGACCAAAGCGATAGCACCAAAAGGCTGGGCTTTCTTGCTTCCAGTTAAGAAGCACTTTTTTGTCATGAGCGCGTTAAAAAAGACCAGATAATGTTTCCTTCTTCCACTAGCATATATTCTGCATGTAAGCAGCTGTTCTTAATCAGTGAGAGTTAGATATTAACACTTCATACAACATGAAAATTTATGTCACTACCTTCTTTCAAAAACTATAAAGACATTTATCCCACTAGCTCCGTGCCATAGGCCAGACAGCACTCAATTTGCTGAACCTACAGCACAGCAACCATGAACCCCTCCATCCTCCATCTGTATCACTAGAAGGTTTGCATGAAGACAAGGACAGAATATGGCCGTTAGACAGTTGCTGCATTTCTACCTGGAAAAGTTCATTCTTGCCTTTGGGATACTCAGCAGCAAAATTTAAGGATAACCGTCTTTAAAGGCAAGGCTATCTTGCCCCATTGTTTTTTCCCATTCTATTCACTTCTCTGTTTTAGCTCCTTGCCATCCCTTAACTGTCATCTGTCTTTAGCCTCTGATCACACTGACTGATCCCTCAGTTTCTTCTCAGGAAGAGAGCTCATAGGGAATTTGCAGGGTTCAGTGCATAATCTTTTTGTGTGCCCTGAGTCCTGCCAACACAAAACCGCTCCCTTGCTGAGCACGTCCTGGCAGTGAAGTTTAGCTAAAGCATTTGGAGCAAAAGTCTAGGAGAAAATACGTGGAGGCTGAGGCCAGGCTTCCCAGTGGAAGGTCACTTACTCTGAAACATCCCTCCATCACTGACAGATATCTCACGTTTATCATTCTAAAGTTCAAGTACATTTCAAGGCCAACTTTGTTTCTCTTAGGCAAAAATGGAAGAAAAGGCATACACTCAAGCTGAGTCTTTTTTCCTCATAGTTTTCTGGAATTTATAACTGCTCCAAACTTTTCTGCAGGGGTAGAAGTAAAATGTAAAGCATAGAAACAACCATTGCTCAGCACGATCAGCTGCTACACTGAAGCACGAAGGTGCAACCACAAAAGAAATGCACAGTTAAATGATGAGGAGCTCACTTCTGCTCGGAGACAGCTGAAGCACCCTGACCAGTATGGAGAGACTGAGTCTACATGTTTTCAGCAAACTCACACAAATAAGCCCAAGCTGTTGCTTTTGACCTTTGATGCCCTTCATGTTTTGTGTCCTGAACCAGTAAGATCAGGAAAAAGTCTTGGACAGGTTAAAGATTTAGCCAGTAAAGAGCATTTACATCTCAATGATAAACTTCCTAGTTCTATCAGAATGGAGGGTCACTGACTTTCAGAGCATGCTAGGGCTTACGTACTCAAAATTTCTGGGGATGATGGGAGGAAGGATAAATACAGAGGAACAAAATATTTAGGTTTTTGATGTGTAGGTTTTGGAGCTCTCAAATCATCTGTACAGATGAAGTTTAGAATTAGACCTAACTACACCTAAAGACATGTATTGTAAAGAAACAACACAATTTGCAGAATTGAAGCTATACTAATCTTGCACAAAGGGCTGCAGTACAATCAAAATCCAGAATTTCTTGCATATTAGGTATCATTTTAAAAGTGAACCATAAGTCCACAAAAATTTTTTACAGTAAAAAAAGCAATCAGAAAAAGCAGAACTTGGGGAAATCAATCAGCCTGTCTAGGAATCCATTTGTGCACTGTTTCTTTGAACGTAAAACACAGGCTTCAAATACAGCTGCACCTATTTCATAATTCACATCTTCATAACCTGACTATAAAGGCAGCATAGCATAACAGTCTCTGCCTACACACAAGGTATCTCTGACAAAGCATCAGTCCTAATTGAGGAAAATAGATTATAGACACAATGTTTGGATAATTAACTGCCTTTTGGCCTCTGAGAAACAGCACTGAAATTCCAATTTGTCCTCATTTTAACATATGTCTGTATTTTAACATAATCAACATATTTGGATGCAGTTTTATCACTTCTTTCACAAAAGAAAAGAGCAGTCACTTTTCAGCTGAATACAGGTCTGAAAAATGTTACCTTAAGACTGAACATGCAAGACATTCTAAATGCAGGTGCTTCCTCCACCAAAATGTTAACACTTTTAACACTGCTTTTCCACAAACATTTTATTTATAAACTATTCTCTCATAAGAAGTTTTTCTTGAAAGAGCTGTAAACTGAACAGTTGAAGATCAAAACTGCGTGGTGTGTTGAATTTCTCCCCACTTTCCAGAGGATGTGTCAGAGCTGATGTTTCACACAGAAGCACACAAGAGTACCTCTAAATCAGCAGACAGATCCATGAAAATCTGTAACGTGATCTTATAATAGCTGATCGTAAATTTGAAAAGGTGAAGGAAAACAATCAATGCTGGATAAGTTTCATATAATCATCTGAATGGCTCTATTGTCTCTTTCGTCATGCTAAAGTTTGCTTTGTTGTTGTTTTCATCTTTCCTTTTAAAATAGCCTCCTGCAGCTCTAAGCTAAAGATCTTCCTGGAGCTTCTATGCGACAGCTGCAGTATCTTAGCCATCTGTTTAATTTATATTTGCTAATGCAGCTCCTGCTGTTTTCAACTGACAGCTTTTTTCTCTCTTATTACCCCCACACGGGAAATCATTGCACTTGCCAAAGTTTCTCTGTAGTCTCAGATGTCAAATCAAGACTGGTGACAAAAGGTGATGAATGAGGCTCCTATGCACCTCCCTTTTGTTTTGTTAAAATTGTGAAAATCTGTAAGGGGTTTTTATGTTATTTCTTTAAAGAACAATTATAAACAAAAAGAAAGGAAGAAGTACAGAAACAAAGAGGGAGATAGTAAAGAGAAATCATACCCCCTTCCTCTCAACATGGTGCTTCTATGGGAAGGTTGAGGCTGGAGGATCTCCAAGATACTCTCAAAAAGCAGAATATCCATTCCATATCCATTCACTAAAGCCATGATTCAACCTCTTCAGTCATCTATGCCCACCTACCAAGCTTAGGGTTTGGCTGACTGCTGGCTTTCCCTTGCAATCAACGTGCCTCCTAACTTTTCTGGAGTGCTCTGGATCGCAGAAGTGCTCACAATTCAATAGGAAGTGATGGAGCTCCAAGGCCCACATGTTAAAATGACAGTAGTTAGTGCCATCCTGTAAAGCCTCCTGCAGGAAGGTGCAGGCCCTGCGCTCTGTGCTATTAAGAGACACTGGATAAAAACACAAACTGGTTCCTGAAATGGCAGTCAGCCTTATACGGCAAGCACAGATGTTACTGTCCCTGTAACTCCCCTTACAGCATGATAACAAGAAGATATAGACAAGGATAGACAGGAGTCTATCCCTGCTGAAAGGTGACATCAGCTTTAACATAAAACTTTGAAATTTAACTTAGATATCCCTGTCCTGCTTAAAGCCGTATCAACTGAATCACAGCGAGATGTGCAATATCTGTCCCAGGTGATGCAGCACTGCTATGTCGTACGGACTGCATTTCAGGGACTAGCCCCAGCCCAGAAACAGGTAGACACATTAAACACAACGAGCTACGCACAAACCAAACCCAGAAGCATGACCTCTCTTCCATTCTAAATTCCCCCTTTCAAAACAACTTTATCAACTAGAGGGGCACACAGAAACATGAAATAGGCATTTCCCAAAGGGCTGGAAGATGCGTGCTTTCTGGTGCCAGAGAGAGTACAGCACAGCAGCTGATAAGCAGCAAGCAGGGATGCACATTTGAGGGAATACTTGGGAGACAAGCCATAATCTCTTATTACCACAGTTCCCAAAAGATGATGATGAGAAATTAACTCTATTGTTCTGACACTCTAGAGTTGGCTCCAGCTCCTAAACATCAAAGCAACCCATAGGACGGAACTTGTGACAGCTCCCTATCTTGTGCACAATCATCCCACCGAGCTCTGGAGGATAAAGTCACTTGAAGCAAAATGAACATTTTTGCTTTTGAAAGTACAGAAAACTAGTGCCAAAAATAACTACTTGTGCACTCTGGAGAAGGCTACTGCTTCATCTTCATATCCCCACTCCTTAAATAATGGAGGTAGAAAAAGTTGATCTTTGAAGAGCATATTGAACAAAACAAAAAAGCTAAAAAGAATAACCTAGAATATCCTTAGATTTAATATACTAATAGCTACACCATACATGAGGACAATACATCCTGTCCTAGCCATGAGATTTTGTCCAAGAGCCAGACAAGTCACCTCGTAATTTTCACTATCTCAGGCTTTCTGTCCACATACGTAAATGCTGATGTACTTAACTGTAGTACTACTATACGGTCCTATAGTCTAGATGCCCAACACAGATTCTAACGCTTTTATAGCTCAGTGCTAATACCAAGGGGAAAAATATATCACTTCAAGGAGTACACAGGCCTGAAAACCTGAAGAGTTACTACTCAGCTTCAGTTATTACTTGTACTTTATGGCATTTCATAAGTAATACAATCAAGAAAGCTTAAAGTATGAAATTATAATAATGTAGATATAGATTAATGTCCCAAGTCACCCCACATTTGTTTCTTATGACTTTCATCAACATATTGAACAAAACACCCACAAAAAATGACTCCCAGTGTCTCTGTATACCATGCTATCCAGACCAAAATTATCTGTTATATCAATTCTTCCTTACTTCAAGAAGTGTATGTGCAGCCTGAGAAAGAACTGTGGTGTACCAGATGCAGACTGAGTGAAAACAGCATGAACCTGGGGAGAGAAAAGTTTTGTATAATACATGTACCTGACAGTGTAAGCTAGTAATGCTTTCCAAACTGCAAACGTTCTCCAGCCAGGGTGTCTGATTCACTTCAGTACCCGAACTACTGCAAGTTTTCAGCTCAGAAAATTAAAGTAGCGCTGATTTTCGTGATTTCTTCAGCCAGGAATGGGAATAATTGAACTGATCAGAAATTATCCAAAGTTGCAAATAGAATAAAAAGATTAAAGAAGTACTGCCAAGTTAGGCATACTGGTCTTACCTTTTTCAGTCAGATTTTTTTGTTTTCCTCCATCCTCCTGGGTAAATAAGAATTACTGAGTGTTACTTTGACTAGCCTCTGGTCAAAAGCTTCTGAAGGAAAGAGGAGGCTTAACCATGTGCTGTTGCTCATTCAGTTACACATTATTGTACCTGTTCAGCAGAAAGGCTAAACTGAGGACTAGGAAATCCACAGGATTCCAGCTGAAAAGAGCAAACGAGTGCACAGCGAGGTGCTCTTTGAGGTGAGCAAATATGCCTTGCACAACACGACAGGATGCTACCGAAGACCCGGCATAACTAATATTGCAAAACCAGGTGCAGGAAACAAAAACTTCAATGTAAGATGGCAACAGATTCTATAACTAAGATAGCAAAAGATTTTACAACTAACAAAGTGGGTTAATTTCTTCTCTGAAGACTACCACAGCCTGAGGACAAAAGAATACTTTTCTACCCCTTAGGGGCAAACACCAAGTAAATGCTGGCATTCCTTCCTGTGTGAGGTTACATTATGGTAAGTAGTGTCTCCACACACAACTCCTTTTGGACGCCTTCTCACAATTTGACAACTTAATATGTAAGGGGGAAAAACCTGACACTTTTTACCAGAAGAAAATTTGCTTATTTCTTTTATAAAATACCTCTACTATACAACTTCTTAGCGTGTCCAAACCACACAGGCCTATGGGCTTTCCTGGAACCGGAAAATAAAAAAGCGCCTTTGCCGTTCATACTACAGAGATAAAAGATACCTCAATTTGAGTACGTTTGTTTTAGGAAGAAAGCCAATATTCAAGGGTAGATAGATATAGCAGCAGAGTCAGGTACAGGATTATCTGCCCTCTCAATCTTTTCCATAAATGTTCTGAACATTGAGCATCCCAGGAGAAAACACCTGAACTAAACACTTTATTCTTAGCTTGGTCAGACAGCACTTGATACAGCCTTCAACCAAGCATTAACAAATGAAGTCAGCTTTCCATTGCCCAGGATAACGGGGGATGAGAATATCCAGACAAGGGGAAAATGCCAAGCACAGAAACCCTGCTGCACAGAGGCAAAAGCCCAGTGTGTCTGCACAGTGCTTTGCAGCACTCCATGTTCTGGGAATACTCTTAGCTGGAATACAGACGCAGCCCCATAAGAAACCCCAGCTGACAAATCTCTCAAAGCTGAAGGGATCACAGTAGGTGTAATATGTTACTCTTTCACCAGTTAGCCCTCCTGAACTGCTGCTATCATCAGCTCCATGGCTCTAAATCTTGCAGAGCTAGAGCTTCAGCCCAAATCTGCAAGTTGTGGATCCCAGCTGGCTCCTGAACGCTCCTCCAAAGCCGGCTTCCCAGCGTCCCATGTTCCAGGAGCACAAAGCAGAGACATCAGCAGTGGCTCTGAACAAAGCTGGCAAAGGCTCAGGAGGTGAATTAGGTTAGGGTCTGAACTATGCAAAAACCTATGTACTACTTCCAGGTCTGAGCCTCAGATTTCTGTATGGATAACTTGTTACCTGAATAATCTACTCATAGAAAATAAAACATTAGCTGTAAAAATTAAACAGAAGAAAGGCCATTTTTAGTGCCTACACTGTAATACAGAGGTCAAAAATTAACCTATCATACTTAAAAATGCTATTTGCAACATCCCCCATACAGGGTTTGAATCCTGTCCTCTAAAGTTTTGCCCATGTGTATTCCTCTTTACTTTGTAGCATCCTCAGGTATATCCCAAGAGCCACTTCTGCAAAGAGTATAAAGATGATACTCTCCAGGAAATCAGACTTGACTCTCTAGGCTGTCCAACATATGCAAGTAATATACTTAGTTAAACAAGACTGTCCATACATACATAGCACTTCAAAACCAAACCATTACTGACCGTAATACTCACCACCCTCAACCTTAACTCTGAGCTCCAACAAATAGGCCATAGCCTGCTCCAGAAAGGCTAATGCTAGTTTACTTTAAGCACAGAGGCAACAGCTTTCAACAAATTTCAAAGAATTTAAAAGTTTCACCTTCCAGAAAACCAAGGTTTGTTGTTCATCTGCACTTTAGGTGCCTAGATTTAAAATTAAAAGGCAAGTACAGCCTGCTCACAGCTGATAAGGCCTCCTGCTACTGGCATCTATTTACATCCATGATCCAGAGTAACAAAGCCATGTGCTTTAAACAACTGAAGCAACTGTTAGATAAAATATGGAAATGGGAAGATGGAACTAGGAGCCACCTCCTTTACCATCTAAATCCCTTTCCCATAAATCAAGAAAAAGCACATTCGAGTGAATGTAATAAAAGATCCATACTGGTCTGAAGATCAACTGCCAAAGCAGAGAATCTCAAAAACAATTTCCAAGTTAGTGCATGATGGCAACTCCTGACAGCGTCTTGTTGGCTCCCATCTGAACACTGGGGCCAGCACCTCTGCCAAGCCACTTATATCTTTTGACTGAGGTCACCAACACGCTGTGTTGTGTAGAGGCATCTTCTGCTGCTCAGGAGCAGAGGCATCATAGAACAATGTATGGGAGCACGGATTTTGTTTGTTTTAACCTCATGCAACGCCTGATTTGTGGGTTTACAAGGCATAGACAGGAAGACAAGCTAAAGTCTGAGGAAATAAGGAAGAGGTAATTGGTCCTATGGGGCTAGGCCCAAGAAAGAGCAAATATGAGAAGACAATGAATGAGGATGGAACAGAAGTGTGCTTCCATCTATGGCCATGATAGCTTGGCCCAGAGCGTATGTAACTCCTACAGATGATACTCGGCCCAACTGAGTCTGAAAACCCCTGCATAAGAGGACATCACAACTCACACATAAACCGTTATTATACTGCATTGAGATACTGCTTATAGGAGAAAAAACTGCAGTTTGCCCTGTACTCATCTGCAACATACTGCTCAGCATTCAGTCGGTTGTCCAAAGGCATATTACAGAGGAGGGCTAATAGCTTCAGGGTACAGTTCCACAAGGAGCATAAACCAATACGTTAGTGGCTACCAGTAAAAAAAAGTAGACCCACATCCCTGGCTATTCACAGCACACTGATCCAAATAACTAATCCACCAAAAAATTATTATCAGTGGGTCAGATTTATGAGCTGGTCAAATGCACCCTACAGCTGCTTGATTGCAGGAACCGAAGCAAGACAGAAATGCCATGACTGTGGCAGATGAGAGCAACACTGACCTTTCTGGGAGAAGCACGGTCTGAGATCACCTTTCACAGAACAGTATCTGTATTGTACAGACTAGAGGGGAAGGCAGGGGATATAGAGGCTGGATAGAGAATGGCCTAATCCATTAGACCACATTTTTGTGTGCGTGTCAAGTCCTAAATCTCAAGAATCACTATGCAACTGAGACACTGGCTATTTCCATCTAGGCTTTTAAACTGTAAAATGGTGACAAACTTTGAATATATTCGAGCATTCAAAACCCTGAACAAGAGTGAAGCACAAGCAGCATTTTCAAAAGCTCTCCCTAGTGTGCCCTCCTGTTTCTTCTACAGTGTCTTTCTGCTGCAAAAAAATTTAACTTTTATTTAAAACAGAAGCAACTGCCACTTTCAAATATCCCTTCCCCTGCTTCTCTCCTTTTTCCTCTACTGATAGAATAAAAATCCAGTATCGCAGCTGGGGAAGAGCAATACAGAGCCAACAAAAGATAACCAGATCGGATGGGGAGGGATGTATTGGTATAGAGTGCTACAGCTCTGGAACAAGACAAAAGGAGAGGATTTCACAGGGACAAATCTGAAATAGCCAGCAGCTGGCCTTGAGGCATATACTACACAAATCCATCCAACTACAAGGGACACCCCTCACGTTGCACACAAATTTGACTCCATCCCACACTAGGTTGCTATTTCTAGTCTTTATGGTAAAACTGACATCAAACACCTATACAGAAATCCAAGGTTAGATGGAAGAGTATTTGAACTAGAGATTAATCCCACTTCTTCTCCTGTTTCCTGCAGTATCTTTTATTTTACAATATTTCCATTTTGATTCCATGTTCCAAATTTGGGTTATGGCAAAATAACAGGAACTTCAGTTGCTATGCATAATGTAATATAAACAAAATAAATAAAAAGTCTCAGCTCTGAGAATCCAATGCTCTACAGTTATAGATAATGCAGCCACCAATGTTATGCGCATGATGTTTAGGCACAAAGAATCAGGCAGAAAATCAGTCTCAGAGTCTGACCAAGGTAATTTTAAGTATACAGCATGCCAGATGCAACAGAGTGACTTGGACAGGGATTACAGGCAAAAGCAAATGCACAGTACCTGAAATTGTCACAGTTTTTCCAGTCAAACCCTCACAAGTATTTGGCAATTATTCAAATCTCCCCACCCCCGATGAGCACTAATACTGCACATCTGAGTCTTCTAACTAGCAGCCACACAGTTTACGGAGGTGAGGGGAAATGATCGCCTGTTGTGCTGACCTAGCACAGAAACATATTTTGTCTCAGCTGGAAATTGTTCTTACACAACCAGTGCCCTCAATACACTAGAAAATAGCTTAGATACCTGGTATCATAGATTTTAATATTCTGATTGTGGATATGGCCATCGAAATCCCCACTGCCTCTCATTCCTCACACACTTAATATGTTGATTTAATTATATGCCTGTAATTCAGTTTACATTTTACAGGAGGCAAAAGGTAGAGAGATTCCAGTAAATGACACTTGAGATAAGAGAATGAGCAACTGGAGAGCTTGATGCTCATTCTTTGCATATAGACCAGCCTATAATAAAGGGCTTAAAAATTCACTTGACCAGATCAGGTAGGAAACCTTGGCAAACGCTACACTAAAATTAATTTTCCAAAGTACGAATCAGTGAAGAGCTGTCTTCATAAACGCGTGGGCAGACAGCTCCAGTCTGCCGCTGCGCTCAAGGCTTTTTCCCCAGCTGCAGTGAACAAAGCTCTTCCCATCCTCACCGACTGGGGCACCAGGCAGCAGGGACAGGAGTGGAGATGAAGCAAGCCAGTTTCATCAGTTCCATCCTGCACCGCCTGGGAAAGCTCTGAACAGAAACCCAGGCCCTGATCACTGAAGAAAACATGAAGCAAGACATCTAACAAACAGAAGGCGGTTTAGAGATAGATCTTCCTCCTGTAAGTAAAGAGCAGCCAGGAGGCTTTAGGGCGAGATAAGAAGATGACAGGCTCTGGCTACAGTTCAGATGTGAAAGGAGGGGAAAATGATGGTAGCAGAAGGAAAGTAGAGGAAGGAAAGACTGCAGGGAGGAACCAGCACATTTACGGAAGAGGTAAGCTGTAAAAAGAACAGGCCAGACAGACAGAAGTCCCACATAACACTGGGAAAATACGGAAAACAATTTAGATACCCTAATAGCCACTAAGGGACAACTTGAATGAAATAGGAATAAAAGACAAAACCGAGGGATTACAAATCATAGACAAATTAAGAAAAGTCAAATTATCCAGCAAATTTTCTAGTCTTAGTGCAAAAATTCATTAGATCAGTATTTTTCTGCAGAATTAGTAACTTCTCTACATGATCATGCACTCTTTGTCAAAGGTGATATAATGACAGACAACAAGAAAGTTAGAATACATTTGACAGGTTTATTTTACTTCCCTTCAAACCAGCTGTAGCATTAATTGAGATGTCATTTAAATATATTAAACAAGAAAGGTAGCTCTAGCAATGTGTTCCATGGGCTTAATCAGCAATACAGAATTACTCCATCCCTGTGTGCCACAGCAGGCACGTCAGCAAGGTGCTCTTCAGCCCTCCTAGTTGCTGGATACAGTACCACTATCTGCTGATGTTCCTCATGCTGTCAATTTTTGTCCACAAATACCATTTATGCATACCATTACTTCCTAGGCTTAAAGATACCAGGCAGAGGGGCACGACAGACTGCCCTCATCCAAGGTCTCCTGTGCTACATGACAGATGCCTCAGGATCGGTGATGCTTTATTGCCACAGAGGCTGCGTAAGCCTGAACAAATTCACTGGGTCCGATGGCAGGAGACAACACTGCCACTCTGGAATTCCTTCATTTTGCTGCATTTTTAAACCCAACTTATTTTTGAGGCTTAGGGAAGATGTTTCAGAAAGACCATAGAGTCAGAAAGCTTGGATTTGAATAAACAGTTGAAGTTGACATTAAATCACATAACATTTGGATGTTTGCATTTTGCTTTTAGTGTTTGTACTTCGTACAAGATAAAGGACAGGTCTCAGGTGTGGCAGGCTATTGGAGAATTCAGAAAGAGTGAATTAGAGAAACAAAGAAAGAATGAATATGAAAACTAGACTTTACAATCAAAACCTAAGGGAAAGGGAAAAATCTTCAGGATTCCAGGGGAATTCACGGCATTTTGCCTTTCTAGAAAAATATAAACAGTAGTATACTACTAAACCATGTCAGCAGCAACCTTCAGAATAGCAGAAAAAACACTGTAAGAGAACAGTATGTACCAGAAAGGATCACTGGATTACAGGAGCCACTACCTAAGCACCAATTTCTGAAGCCAGGAGGTATTTCTAGGTATAATAAAGAAAGAAAATCAGCTTTGGTGGCTAATAGTACTGAACACAGTCTATTCATTAAAATCTTGGAACTCATTAGACATCTGAGTGACACCTTACAGAGGAGTAGTAACAAAACTGGTATTTCACAACTCTGAAACTGAGTGGGACATTAAAAAATTTTCCAAGAATAATTTAGCCAAAGACCAAATGGAATGTAAGAGAGAAGCTACCAGAAGTGTCCAAATAATAAAATTTATTGTTCTTGTTGTTAAGTCAGTCCAATTCTCATTAGGGAAAAACATAAAAACAAAAAAAACCCCAAATCAAGCAAAGGTCAGTCTTGGTGGGGGGAAGAGAAGGAAGCGTCTCAGACAGCAAAGTGAACCTAAATGTATCCATGCTGAAAACTGGATATATAAACTTCTTTTTTAAGAAGTTGAAACCTGTCAGAAATACCCAGAAAAACTTTTGACAATCACTAGAATTATTAGCATAACAATCCTCACAAACAGAGTGGGAGAGAAAGATTGGAGATTTCATCTCATGCAAACTCACAAGCAGGTAGGAGTATAGTTTTTTTCACAGAGAAGGCAGTATCTAAATCAAAAAACCCCAGCAGGTTAACAGAATAAACAGAAATACACATGCAAGCCTTGATGCTGATGCTGTTTCAGCTTACTTAAAATCACCATGTTAGAACAGATGTTTACCCTTTCCCATATTTCTTACAAATGGTAACATGAAGCTCAGTGCCTATGAAGAAGTTACTCCCAAACTACAGTATCAAGTCCTGCACATTATCTCGTTTGACTGAAAGTCACAGGGGTAATCAGGTCGCTATGCGTGCATCTCTCTAAGGAATCCCTAACTTTGGGGACAAAAATACTACTAAAATCTTTACAGTAAACTAATTAAAGAATGGGACGGTATATTCATACATATTTCGTATACCTATATCTATTTTTATTTTGTATGTATTGGCATGCACACACACCTCTCTGATACAGGAATTAAAAATTCCCTTTTAACATACCAGTGGCCGAAGAGCTAACAGACTAGTATTTTGGAAGTGGCTTGCAGAACAGGAAAAGCGACAGCACAGTAGGAAAATTCCAGCAGGGAGGCAACAATCCAACAACAAAGAGGACATAAAGCATCAAATGGACAGTGAACTCTTTAGAAGCTAAGACAGATGCAAAAGCTGTTGGTGGTAGTGTGGAAAGATGTATTTGTTCAGCAAGCTTAGGAACATACAGAAGCTGTGGAAATATTTATCAGTGTAATGCTCTGAAAAGACATACTGAAAGAAAGAGTTCACAATCAGTTATCAAGCACAGCTTCTCAAAAGCATCCAGAACAAATTTCCAGATATGACCTTAAACAAATCGAAACGCCACCTGCTAAAGTATACCCCCAGCATTCATTTCTATGCTGGTACAGTCCTGACACAGCGGGGTTTAGCAGAAAGCTCACAAAAATACCTACCCTCTCCCAACAAGTATATGATCATGGAATGCTTCTAGTTGGAAAAAATGTCTGAACTTAAATTCTAAAGCCATAAAATTTACTAACAATTACTTCCAGAAGCAAAATCCACACACTTATCAAACAATGCCAGGTATTCACTTCTCCCAAATTCTATTAAGTGGTCATCAGTCAAAACAGCTCCTCCAGTAAAAAGGACACACTTAAGCCTTTCAGCATAAGATGAAAATTCTTCTGATCCCCTCTAAAACCATAGTTATCTTGCATGAAAAGTAATAAATCACAACAAAGAAATATTTCCTGCGTAATTTTACAGTGCTATTATTTTGATTTTTCTGCTTTGTAGCTCCATTTCATGCACTTTGGCAGTATCCTCAACATCACATTTCAACCCTTGGCCTGTCAAGATCCACGATTCCACATATTTGTTATTGAAAGGTACCTTACTCAGAAAGCTGTTTTGACACTGCACTAGTAATACCGTGCGTAGGCAACCGGTGCATACGGGGACTGTTAGAATCCCACTAAACACAGACTCTCCCGCTAACTTCAGCATTGCAGCCAGGAAACCAGGCAAGTCAGACTGCAGCAAAGAAATTACACTTCTCAAGTGACATGGCACTAAGAGGAAGCCTAAAAGAAGTATATATGACAGAAACAGCTTCTGCTAAAGCATGCATTGTATTAATACATTCCTTACCTTTCCCTTTGCATTGCAGAGGCTACATCACCCCTTGAAACACAGTGATAAGCAGGAGCAAGTCTCATACACGAATCTTTCTTTCCCTATGTGCTTTGGAGAAGCGGGAGCGTTCACTCAAGTGAGCATTCATGCCTCAGCCAGCCTGAGGACAAGGCTCTGCACCGAAGTCCGTAAGACCTTCTCACGGCTGCTGATTTCATCCACGGAACTGAAAGAGCGTCTCAGCAGGACACTGCCAGCCTCCTTTTCAGCTCCCTCTCCCTGACTGCCAGTCTCTGGCAAGTGAAATGTCAAGAACCAGGCAGGGGCGGTGTTTGGAGAAGGAGGGATAAGAGATTCTCACCATCCATCAACCTCAAAACCTATTCAGCCGACAACTTGAATGGAACTGGCATTTCATTCTCCATGGTAACAAGAGATGGAAGGAGGTTGGAAAAAGAGAGAGAGCGAGCGAGAGAGAGCGGAGAGACCCGGGAAATCTGATGTTGAAGAAGCAGGGAAAGTTGTAAACTTTGCAACTTCTCTTTGCTGTGCAAGTTGCATGTAGAAAAGGGAAAAGCCCTTTCCTTGCCTGCACAGTCCCCAAGACAAGCTGTCCCACAGCCACGATGAGGTGCCCTTTTCTGAGAGTCGCGCATTGATGTGAGGGGAGGAAATCTCTTATTCTGCACCAGTCCTTCCCAAAGGAAAGACAAATGCCTCTTGAACACTGGGAAGTAGGGAAAGCTGCAGATTATTGCCCCACAGAAAACAGAACTGCCTGAAAGGGAAAGACACTGTTGTTCCCTGTACAGCACTTCATGTCTACAGATTGAAGCCACTGATGCCGACTCAGTCTGTGTGCCAGCACTGACCACAAACTGGAGTCGAGAATCAGCATTAGCCCCTTTTCCTGCTTTGCACCTCGTGTGGAAGTACATGTTTGTTACTTCTATTATGCTGAATCATACAGACAGAAGCAAATCACACAGAGAAACCGGGTATTTCTTTTTTTCCAAGGCAGACCAAAATGAAGCACGGAAGCAGCCAGACTTAAAATTCGGACAGCACCTTTGCTGAGCTGAAAGGAGCTCTGGGTAAGTCAGTTCTTATTAACATTTCAGGCCTGGCCATCTTCTGAACTTTTTTTCTGCTATTTTACATTCATAACTTGAGCTGTCACAGCCAGAATATGCACAACAGGGAAATTACATTTGGATTCATGCACGTTTGTGTTCCAAGCTGGCCCCATGCAGCTCCTGAAAGAGTCTCTGGCTAAAGCACTTATGCAAGATAACCAAACAAAAGACTGAAAAGCTCCGCAAATCCTGGCTGCTGCCCCTGCCATCTTATTTCTTTCTCAATTCTTTACACAGATTCTTTCCTGAAGGACACGTTTAAATCTCCCTCCCCCACCCAAACCCACCACCTCTCCATTCTGAGTTTGTTCTCACTTTTGTATTGCATACTGGACACACTGTTTCGTGGTACTTTTTTTTATAGCCTTATCTATACAGTGAGCTTTTTTTTAAAGGTGCAGAGCTGTTTTGAGTTCTCCCAGTAGTCCTCATGTATCAGCAAATATATTTAAAAATCACAGGTTTTTTAACAACTATCTCTTTTTCTTCCTTCTTCCCATTTGAATTTTGGACATTTGGCTTTCAGTTTCTTACCTAAGTCTTTATTTACCATTCATGACATTGCAAGCCATAAGGCATGTTAACACCAGCCCCTGGCCACTGAACGTCAGCATTTATCCACCACCAACTATTTCAAAGCTGTGTAGGTACATTCTTGCTTTTGAAAAACACTTTCCTTCTCTGAAAAAAGTACAGTTTTCTCCCATGTCTCTTTGAGAAACCAAAAGGGAAGCTCGGAGGGAACAATACTGCAGTTATAGTCACTTCACTTCTGTGGCCACTTTCTATTGCTTTTCAACTCATCTTCCCAAGACAGACTTTTCCTTAGTTAAAGAGGGGCACATTTACCTTTTGAAATGTACTTTAGGTACATTTGCTTTAGAAGTACTTTCCTTATTTCCTGAAGAATTCATCAAGAAAAAGAGAAATGAGACTGTTCCGTTCTCTCCCTCCCAGCCAAAGCCAACTAGGAGTGACACACATCAATTATAAGATGTCAGTCTCATACAAGTCTAAACAAGCAAATAAATGCTGTTAAATGCATCTGCACAATCAGATGAATTTGGTTCTTTTCACTTACTTGTGAAGGTATTTCAGAATTGCAAGGCGATATTTCCATCCCTTTTAAAATTTATTCTACCCGCATCTGTTAAGATGAAGATATTTAACAGAAAAAGCTTTTTATGTTCCTTTCATAGAACAATCTTAGAGTACTTTGTTATTTTGCTTTGTTATGGGAGCATAAAAATGAAAGAAGGTATTTTTGCCACTTGTCACAAAGCAGGATCATCTTCTCTGCACTTGCTGTTCACTGAGTTTCACCTTGATCCTCTTGAAGGTTTGAAAGCACTGTTGTTTATCTGTAGCTCAGGGAAGGGATTTTCTTTCTCTCTGAAGTTGATTCTAAGGTACTTCAAAGACTTGCCGTCTACTAACATCATCCACTTGTCTTCCTGTGATCCAGAAACTATACCCATAGAAATGGAGAGCTTTCCCAAATCCGCTCTAGCAGCACGCTTTGGGCAAGGGGGAAGACACTGACAATGTTACCGATATTCAGAAATGTGCCAAAAAGCATTGCAAGAACAGAGAGCTGTACCACCCGTCCTGTCCTACTGTGTGTTTTCCTACAGCCACCAGAAAGGGAATGCGGATGTGCCTCACCAAAGAGATACAAATTTTGGAAACGAATCTACTATGAATTGGCTAAAACTAGCAACTCAAAAGGCACCCTGCTGAGAGGTACTGAAGTGAGGAGAGAAGCATGCCCACACAGAAATAAGGTCCTATCCAGCTTCCCAAAACAGAAGAATAAACAGTGCAGCACAGCCAACATTCAAAGGACTGCCCACCATGTGTGCCTGTCATGCAATAGTAAAAGCTGGAATACAGCAATAGCTTCAGGCTGGCTGAAAAAGAAGCTGACTTTGGTTCCGATTGAGTTTGGTGGTCTCCACACAGCTCTCATGTTACAAAAGCTACCATCTCAGTTGGCAGCACTTTTACAGAGAAGTGAACCAGTGGTGATCCTCACCAGTGGGACGGCACTGGCAGTGGCATGTCACAGCATCCTGTATTGTACCTGCTCGGGGAACAGAGCTTCCGCCCCCACAGCTGTGAACCCAGAACTAAATTCACTTTTTTCAAGTAGATGCCTGCTCTGAAAACCTTGCCATGCCTACCAAGAAAACTAACACATGAAGTGACTACACTTTAACCGTGCTATGATGTAACAGTAGAACGCTCTACTACAGCTATTCCCTGATGTACTGCATTAAAATAGGGAAAAGAGCAATCCTGTTCTATGTTACAGGAAGAAAATAAATACATTAAAACTTAGCAAATATGCCGTGTTTTGAGTTAGGTATCCATCCATCAACAACACAGTTGAAATTGAGCCAGAGTGTCCAAGAGATAATGTCTTGAAAGGTGTTTTAATACAAAAGCGAGAGATACGCCAGCCCCATACTGACTCGCCTGACACATGAAAACGGTGGAGACCAAATACGCTCCTGTTCCTGCTTACAAACTTGAGGGAAGATCAGTCAATAAGATACTCCATATCCACAGAGACTGATACGATTACCTTAAATTAACACAATAGCAAAAAAACTCTATCTAAAAGCCAGAACAGGAGAGGAACTGGCAGGGCAGCCATACCTGACACTGACACGAGTTACTGTTCAGTAAGATGCTTTTCTGGTCCTCAATGCCCTCTTATTTCACATAAACCAGAACCCTTCAGCCTCAGAATAATGACACGAGAGAAGGAAAGAGGGCATTTATCAAGTTGTCAGGGCAAAAGACTCAAGTCCAGCAATCTCCACCCAGGCCAACAGCTACTCCACTGAATACCATGGGCAAAAACCAGGCAACATCTCAGGCTTCTACACCTCTGAAGCTTCAATTCAGATTTTTTTTTTTTAAGGAATTTTTACTTCTGGGATTAAACAACACATTAATTTATCATCACCATCTCAAAAATAAACACCTGTTTTGATTTCAGGTCAGACACCACTCACCATCATAAAAATCATTTATGCAGCTGTTAGGTTAACAGCTCTGCAGATCCTGTCAATGTCAGAAGTTCATCTGTGGTGGGAAATGAACATTTTTTTTTGGTTTGATGTTCCCAGTTTCACCCCAGCTAAACAAAAGACAATTTCTAATAAACATGGCAAAAGAACAACAAATTTACTCTTATGAGCATCGTGGAATAAAACTCATATTTTACCTGGCTGAAAGGCAGAAGTGAAAAAGAACAAGCAAAAAAGGTAGATACTTAATTATAAAGATTCAGAGGGCAAAACAGTAAAAACACTACACACTAATCTTTCAAAGCATACATTAAAATGGTTTCTATGAATAAAAAAGACTAAAACACATGGTTAGAAAGCACATAAAAATCTTCCAAGAAGTCCAGACCTCAAAACAATTCTGAGGACACCATTCTGGAAACCAAAGCATCTTGATTTAAACTGACAACTATAGCTGAAACATCTCTGAGCTCTTCTCAGTACAAGTCATTTCAAGGTAGGAATGCATATGGCCAGAGAGCACAGACTGAGTTGACCTGATGACACAACACCTGTTTCATCAGTAAAAGAACCTACAGTACCACTGGATGAACAGCCATTTCCCACTGCAAACACACCACCTCAAAAGGGGAGGGATGGACTACATGCATATGATTTTATCAAAACATTATTTCTCTAATAAGCAAAATGATACTAACTCCATAGCTTCCTAACTTCAAGTGTGCCATGAAATTAATCAAAGAGAAGAATTTAATAAAAATTTCTTCAATAGAATCAGCGTTAGTTACTCAGACCTTTCCCATAAGGGTAAAGATCTTCTGTATCCCACGGGATTAAAATCTTAACATACTATAGGTTAAATCCTTTTTTTTTAATTAGTCAGAGTGTTTTAAAAACTTTTCATAAAACAGGAACTTGTATTCAACATCATCTGTTAAACAGTCTTTCCACTAGAAGAATAAATGCAAAATCCTGTGCCTCATTAGAGTTTCATAAGAGACAGAGAGCAAATGACTAGAAGAGTTCTAACAATTTGTTTGGCTAATGCGATCTACAACAACACACACAAAGTCACCTCAATCTGTTATCTTAAAACTTGCAATAGCACTAAACATTAATGATACATGGAGAGGTGAAAGCTATCAACCAGGGAAGGAAGAGCTTTTAGAAGAGCATTTCGTATCTGCAGTAAAGGTTTTCAGTATTTCACATTAGCGTTTTCATGCAAATAAATACATGTTCCTCTAAACTGAAAGAGTTTACAAGGGAACAATTAGCTTTTTTCATTGAGTATAAATCAGACAGCTGCCTCTAACTGCAACCACTAGCAAAAGACGTATAAGAAATGCCTTCTTTACAGATGTTTTTCTATGATTTAAGGGAAAGTTCTACTTCAAGAAATGAACATAGTGTTATCCAAATCTACATGGTCTATGGCTTTAATGGGTAAATTTACATGTGAATAGTTCCTTTCTTTTTTTTTCGTTCCCAATTTCCTCTTGGATTTTACCTATTTCATATAAGACTAAAACAGCTACAAAGATTCTGCAAGCCAAATTAAGCACACCGTGATACCTCTGCAAATCAAACTATCTTTTAANGCACTAACTGCTGTCATTAACAGTGCAAAAAAGAAAAACACTACCCCTTCATTCTAAGAGAGATCAGGAAAGTCAAAATTGTAAGAAAACAGTTCTACAGATGAAGAAATTAGATACAAGTTTCATATGACAGAGGCATGTCTAAATGTCTATTTCTGTCTACATTTCATAATGCAACTGAAATACGAGGGATGTTCAACATATGGTTGAGACACAGGACGCTACTTCAAGCATAGCACTAAGCTATGCTTTAAAGGCTCATCAGTGTAAATAACGCAAAAACAATGAGTTTGGGGATTTTTTTGTGGGGTGGGGGGGAGTGCAGAGAACACATCCTAACCAGTCCTCTTGTTTTCCCACTAAGTCAGCATCTCAACAGCTTAACTATCTATAAATGAACCTGTCTCTTAAGGAGGAACTGATTCCATTTAATTCTGTATCATTCTGTAAATAAGAGGACAGTATTTAGAACAGATGGTACAATTTACCTCAGCCTTTCTGCTACAAGTAACTGCTCCCACGACTTCTAAACTGCTTTCCAGTTTTACACACAATGATTCCAGCTCGTACAAAACAGACAAACTTCCCCTCCAGTGGGGTGAAGGGAAAACCAGAATCTAAACACTTTTCAACATGCCAGCGGACCTAAACGTTGCAGATAAATATAAAAAAGAACCATAAATTACACATTTTCATGCATCCCCACTCCCAAGATACCAAAATAAGGGAAGAACCAGCTGAGGTACCAATGCAGATGTGACCAAAGAGGCCTCAGGCACTGACAAATAACTAACTTCTGCAACTTTCAAGGCAACACGAGTTCCCAGCTGCCGGCTTCCCTTCCCCAGTGTAATAAGATGTAACACAAATTTAGTTTACAGTATGATGCCATATTTTGGCTGGAAGGCATAAGAGATCTGAATTTAACAATGTGTTAAATTGGAGTGTAGCACCTGTGTCTCACTACCCGCCTGCTTGATTTCCCCAGGGTGGAAGATGTGCCACCTGGAGAGGGGCAGCGCGGGCTGACGCCCTTCCCAGACATGGATACCTGGGCACGAGGTCCCAAACCGCATCACAGATCCTAGGCACTGGGACAGCAGTGAGGAGGGAAGGCGCACTCTGAATGCTACCAAATGCTTCAGAGGAAAGGATTAGTCCCTGAAAGAAAATATTTAGCATAATTCACAAGCATCCCTCACATTATCTCCTCCCGCTTGCCTGTGCTGATATAAGAAAGGTGGGCATATGTTATAATTCAGGCAACTGCTTCAAGTGACTGCACTGTAGACAGGAGCACCAACATCTACTACAAAAGGACACGTTAGGGAGGCTTGTCTGTCCTACAGAATGTTGTAAAACAACCCTCTCTCCTTTAGTATGGACTCTATTCAAACACTTGTATCCTCTCAAGGTACCTCACTGACAAACACGGCTAATATGATGTGTAACGAAAGGGGATAAAGCCTTTCTTCCTAGAAAATAAAATCAGGCAGCTGATTTTACCCGAGGAAAAAAAGAAGGTTGAAGCTCTCACTAATGGCTCTGCGAGTGTCTGATTTCTAATGCTAAAAGCTTCCTGCACTTAGGTTATGAATTTAGAAGGGAGAAATTATGACACAAAGGTATGTTACACATTGTCTCACAGGCATGTTAACTTCTTCCTCTTCTGTGAAGGTAATTTGTACATTGCAGTCTTCTGCATTTCAGAATTTCATCATCTTTTGAAACAGCAAGAAAAAGACATTCTGAAAACATCTTGTATTTTCTAGGCGTCCCTTGTGTCCACAGCTTCCCCACACAAATGAACACCAAAATACCAAACCAATACTTCTGTCCTGCTGCCTTTTCTCTCTGACCTCCAAGTAAGTACTCCTAAATAGTCTGTGACTGCTTGGAAAAATCTACTGTATTCCCACCCCCTCAAGCCATTCCTCTGGAAAACAGTTAATCTTGGAAATACAATGCTGTCACCTTCCTTTTGCAGGTTTCTGCCATTGCTGTCACTATGGAAACAATCAGAACATCAAATATGTCAGTAAGCATGATTTATAAAATACGAAAGCACCAAAGGTAAAGACTCTACATAAAAAACAATCAAGACAAAATTAGCTTGTTAGCATGGAAACATTGGCTTTAAAGGATTTTCAAGTTCATATGAATTCCTAGGGCAATGCTGCAGTAAGCTATGGCCAAGAAGGGAGCTGCCAGTGCAGCATCATGCATGAAGTCACACAGCCAAAGGCTGCAGCTCTCTGCCAGGACAAAGTGTTCTAATCATCCCTCTTCCGTCCATTTCAAGCACAAGAATCAGACAGTAAAGAAAAGTTAGTATATCCCCAAAACATTTCACCAACATAAGAAATACTGTAAGACATACATGCATTAGCTCCCTTGAGGTTTAGAACTAAATTAAGGAAGGCCCTTGCAGCTTGCACTGCCTGTATTTCAATAGCGCATTCAGTCATCTTCCCCTCTGCTCATCATCTTCATTCACATCTGCATCAGAAGCAAAGTCAAAGCCAATTATTCTTAGCTACCCAACCAAACAAAGATTTAAAGCAATTCTTAGAGAAACATCAGCTATAGAGCTTGATTGGATAGCTATTCTACTGTGTTGTGGCTTCAGCAATGCAAAAGCAGAGTGCTTATTATCGCTGTAAGACGAGGTTCATCCAAGCCCTGTATGTGCAGAAGAAGCAGTTTTCCCCTGCTCCCAGAGCTCGCCACATACTTCACTTTGACATGTTGACTCAATTATAGCACACGGGAGCCTCCAGGGAACAAACACAGCCTTTTGAGACAACTCCCTCTCCACCACACACACATTCTCACTGTGCTTTTTTAGAAGCTTGTTTCAAGGAATGCTTTGCCTTTCATCATCCCATTGTTCTCTGTTTCTCTCTCCTCACTATATTATGATGATGTACCTACCCGCTTCGTGTTGCTGCTCTTCCTCACCTGAACCGGCTTAGAAAATAAGCCACTATTCCACCTCAAATTCAGCTACTGAAGTTACAATACAGACAGCAAAAGCAAGAGGGACCTCCTTATAACACGACAAAACATTTCAGCTTAAAAAAGAAGAGTAAGAAAACAGCTCAAACACAAATGAGAGCCACAGAGCACTAGGAGAAGAGAGGAACAGGCATGCAGCTGTGAAGCACTTTTTAAAAGCATCATGGAGCCAAAAGAATAAACGTACGCTTTTCTTAATAAGTACATGGCAAATGGTAAGCTCCCGGTGCCACTTCAGGTGGGGGAGGCAGTTTGCCACCTAGTCAGTGATGGACAGGCAACTCCGAAGACTGCTCACTGCCTTTGGGACTTTGCTGAAGGACTGCTGCACATCCACTGCCTTCGATGCTAGGTGCACACAGAGGGAATTCCCTTACACTCAGATTCTCACAAGCGGCTCAGTAAAAGAAACAGTGTACAGTATTCTTGACTTAAAAACTATTTTTTGACCAGGTGTCTTAATGACAGTTGGAAATTCAACATATTATTCTCTTTTTGCCACAGGATCAGCCACTTCAGCAGTAGTTGAGGTACTCTAAGATGGAGATACTCCCTTCCTCACTTGAAACTTAAGATTTTGATTCCTGATTTCAAAAATATGAGATCACCTGCTTCGGCTGAGATTCCGTCTATTAGATTGCAAGAGTCAGCTGGGATGAACCCAGACAGGAGCTGCAAGGAGAGAACAACCTAAAGATTTGGAATCCTGCACTGTCAACAGGGTAAGGAAGAACAAAAGAAGTTATAAATTACAGAACTGAGAGGAAAGGCAGAACAGAGGACAAGGTAAACTGAATCACTAAGTCTTCTGGGGGAGCTCCCCTTCCACAAAAAGCATCTTCCAGAAACAAAGAGTGAATTTCAATCCATTGTTTCCCAGGTAGTTAATGATGACATTAATTCCCAATATTAGGAATCTGTATGATAGTAAGATGACAACTAGAGCTGGAGTTTATCTTGCTCAAATATTGGACAATTTGAAATAAGCCATTTCACCTTTTTTGAAAAGTTTCAAAAAATCCTAAATTAAAATATTAATGGAAATAATCAGTCTTTAGAAATTGACTCACATATTGCATCACGTGAGTTTATATTCTCTTCTACCTGTCTCTTTTATTCCTGTTTTCCATCAGTCATGCATGCCTGGTCCCACTGATTCCCATTTACACTTCAGAATTAATGACAAGTATAGCCACGAGTTCCATGGACAAATTTGGGCACAATAAAAAGCACCTCCTGTTAGCAGTTTAGGTTTGCTTCTGCTCAACTCTTTGTTCTTGCACAGATAAAGAAATACTAAAAAAAAAAGGAGGTTCTAAATTACCTGTGCTAAGTATTCACTACTTCCAAAAATACACTACTTCACATTTGTCATGTCTTCAAAAAATCTACCTGGAGTCTGAAACACATACACATTTAATCTTCTCAGGCTGTTCTTGCTTAGTACATCCAGAAAATAAAATTGTGCCCATTACTGCTTCCCTCTCACATGATTAGTGAGCTACATATCATCTTCTGGCTCTTGGGTTCTTGGAGTTTGAAGAGATTAATGACAATGGAAAAGCCACAACGCTGGGTAGCAAACACTTGCTATTTTCTTTCCCTTTCATATATTTTCAAACAGCACTCTGAACTAGAAGATACTTCTCATACACATACTCGACGTTCACAGGTAAAAATCACAGACAGAAAGGAGGGAACAAGGATGCACTGGATGCAGTATAACTCAGCCACAAACGTGGGCTAGCCGGTACTGACTGTGCCCACAGCAGACTGAACTTGCTCCAGATAGTCTGATACTCTGGAACAGAGCACCAACAAGGCAAATAAGCTGCAGAAGATTTTTTTTTTTTTTGGAAAATGACAGCAACTCTCAGTCACGCAACAGTCTTCTTCAAAGAAAAGAAATGAAATCCAAAGCATCCTACTGATTCTGCGCTGTTTGGGAGCCAGCACTTAACGCTGCCTGTGTCCACACACAGCTCCATCAGAGCCCAGCAGGCTCTCCAGAGGAATCACATACTACCAGAACAACAACAGTCAAAATCAACATGTAAACCCGGGTCCCATTCCACATGGTATACCCCAGCTATTTCAAATATCCCTTCACATTACCATAAGGGGCAAAGGCAACCTATTCCGTAAAAATGAACAAGTCGCAAAAAAGACAGGATAAAATGTAATTACGCAGTCAATACATTAATTCTACAAATGAATTACATTGATGACATCTGTGCCCCTTTTTTTGCCATAAACGAAGTAGTTGCCTTGCTGAGAGAACAGAACCTCTAAATACAAATGAAGTTTGCCAACCATGTAGACAAAGAATAAGATGACAATCATGTGACATACATTTATCACATTTTTAATGCAGTTCTGGAAACTGGAGATGTTCAGCAGTAAGAACAGTGTAAGAATTTAGACAGAGCAAAATGAAACACGTGAAAGCATGATCGTTGGCAAGGAGCTATCCCCAGGAAGGACTGAGGAAGGACGGCACTTCTCAGCAATTTTTCAGACCCAACACACATTCAAAACTTCTACTTTGTGGAATCTCTGCTGCTTTTCCTAGTTCATGGGAAATTTCACGTCTGCCAGATAATTCAAGGGAAACTGAACTGCAAATTCCATTAACTTGAACTCTTAGACAGCAACTCGGCTACTGTGAGTCACTGACAGCTGGGAACAATCCTGCCAGCTTGGGAGAGACACCAAATTCAATGCACTATCCACCGCCCGTATACTCTAGTCCACAAAATCCAGCACATCTGAAAGGAATCACAGGGATGCTACTGCTTACTGGACATGGAGATGTCAGTCTGCTAGAAAAAAAAATTCCTCGGCAGGAAGGGCCTGCTTCAGGCAGCTGATGATAATAGAGCATCACATGCCCGGAGCTCTGCAGCAGAAGAGCGCTTCTTGTCCAAATCTCATGTTCCTAACACAGAGGTCTGAAACTTTGCCCTGCACCTGACTTTCTGGTTTGAGTGAGGATACAAAAAGGGGGCTTAGAAGGTTTTCCTGCAGTAAACTTAGGTACTTACAATGATCTTCATCAGTTCTCTGGGTATGGAAAATGAAGAGTAGCATGTAGCATGTTAATGTAAAGACTCACAAGATCCCTCTGTAGATTCCACATATCTCAAAGGTGTTCAAGCCTTCCTCCATCACGAATCGGAGCACAAAGAAATGGATACCACAGAACACCAGGGACAAGCAATCAGCTTCTTTCAATAACTAAAATTACATTGCTAAATCCAACAATATTCCACACAAAGAAATATTTTGTATCTCTGGTCTCATCAGGCTGTCTGATTAACAAATCTGACTTGTGCATTATATACTGCTTTTGTTAGTTGCCTGAAGTTACTGCACGTCTACAGCTCAGCCAATTACATGGATACAACAGAAGGCATACAAACATACAACTCACTTAAAAGGGTGAGAGAAATGACAAGAGGAAAGAAGTCATTTGATTCAGATACCTAAAACTCCATATTTTATAAAAGTATCACATTTGGAAATAAAGTTAAGGGAGTTTGTTTGTTTAAGGGATTTGGTTTGGGGTTGGTTGGTTTTTTTTTTTTCCTTTTTAAGGAATCCATGCCTTCCAGAGGACAACCACAAAACCACAAGTATCCTCAGTAACTACCCTAACGCTTTTCAACGTATAAGCTCTGCTTGCTTTTAGGGCCTTGTCTAGAACAGCAAGTTTTAGAGAAAAAAACCCAAAATGCTATTTCCAACTCAGTTGTACCACTGAGTCTCACGTGATTTAGCTGCTAACAGTAAAAAGACCAAAGATGCATAGCCTCAAGAGTACCACGTTAATTGCTGAACTAAACCTTATTGGAAATGATTATTCCCTACAATCCCCCAGGTACACAGAATTATTCTTTATGATTATTTAATAAAATTACAGCCTCATAACTGTAACTTCTCCCAGGACAGATCCTCACATCTACCTGCCACCTCTTGCTATTAAGGTGGCTCCTTGCTTGCTTGCAGATCCCTCTGCATATTGTATTCCTCATGATTCCTCCTCACCGCATCCTGACAGAAGAAACATGCCAAACACAACTGGAAACTCTAATTCAGTTCATGCTGTTGTGCCAAGTATCAGCTAGGGACAAACCTCTGACACACAGGACTAGTTTTTGAGCTGTGTGCAACAGACTACTTCGGTTAGTGTCCTTCTGTTAGGCGACTGTTAAGTGCTCTTAGAAAGGTTTTTCTCATGGATGTCATAGACCAAGAGATTCACAGAACAAAATCTTGCTCTACCAGGTATATTTACCTATACATAAAACCAGGAAAAGAATCTTGCCTTGCCTTTCATGACTTCAAAGATACACCCTGAAATTTAGTAGACATCTTTGAAAAGACCAAAGCCCAGAAATAACCCAGAAACCAACCAAACAAAAACCAAAACAGAAAAAAAGGAAATAAAGTAGTGTAACACCTTTTGGACACTAAACTCCATGAAGTATTGCTATAAGGTTGAAAACACAATTGTGATACAGTAGTGGCACATTAATATGATCTTCTGACATCAATAGACAAATCTTCTGAGACAAGAAGAAGAGGCTCCAGATCACAACAATAGCAAAGAGTATCATGAAAACGCTCTGATTTTTAAAACAAGTGGATTCAAAAAACACATCCAAATTGCAATTACAGAACGGGAGTTCTTCCAACCTCTTTCCTTTTAACAAATACCCATATCTCTCCTCTAAGAAATGTTAAACAGCTTCTTGCAAGACAAGGCAATGATTTTTAGGTAATTAATAAATATTATTATTAATACGATACAATGATATCTCTATTGAAAACCTTACTACAGGAAAACTTAAGCAAACAATAATAGCAACTGAGAAAATTTAAATCTATGTATCTCAGTATGTTCAAGTTTTATCAAGTATAAAAGTCCAGCTTTCTAATGGAATGTACAATATTTGCTTTTAATCTTGAACATTGCCAGATATTTTTCTTCATAAAGTCAAGACATTTACTTTACATTATTTCTACTGTATAAAAAGCCTTTCTATGCTACTAGTTAGAAGCTTCTAGAATGTTTTACCCATGACTCTCTTTGGTTCCTAAAATATTAAGCTAATGACTCTAATGCAGAGTGGTTTTACAGGTAAAGGTAGATAACACCAGTATTTTTACAGACAGAACACGTTTAAGGAAAATTGCCTGCGGAATACCAATACACACCTAACATCTGACAGCATTAAGTTTTACAGATGCTCCTGAAGAACAGTCTTCAAACCTTATGCCTGACATCCTTGTTTCTGATGGTTATTGCAGTCTCACTGGAAACAGACCAATACAGACTTTACAGCATCACATATTTACTTTCATCTACCCTTCCTTAATGTACAAATACTCTCCTACAAACAAAGTTTTGTTTGCGTGCAGATAAAACACAAACATTATTTCTCAACCATAAAGCACTCAGATGTTTTTAAAAATTCCCTTCTGTGCTAATCCTCTCTTGTTTTACTCCATTCCCTGCCAACTGGAAACACTTGTAAAACGACACCCCCCCCTCCCCGCCCCTCTGCAAGGCTGGCACACTCATCACTGGAAGGGAGGGATTTGGAGAAATTCCTGCTCAAGTACTCACTGCAGGGCACAACCATTAAACTTATCCCCCATCTCATAAGTAGCCCTCTCAAAAACAGCCTAAGCCTGTTTTCTTTTTCCTTCAGTTAATGCCCAGGTACCTCAGCTACTTTCAGCAGACAGCTGACGTGACAGATGTTAGATTTGATGAAGAATTCACACAACTATGCAGGAAATGGGTAGCCAAGCACTCCTCTCAGCTATCCCTTCCCATGGGGGTCATTGGGTGAGAACCGTATTTTTATTACTGTTTATTTCCAGGCTCTCTGAGATTTCTCTAGCTCTAAATTCAGATCTGTTCAAGAGATGAAATCTGCCTGCCTTTCAGCTTCTCTGGTCTGCAGTGCTGCAGAATGCCACACAATTTACACTAAACTAGAATTTAATAGTGCTTTGACGGCTGGCGCTCACGATTTTATGAGCTGGTAGATTAGATTTTCTTCATTGCAAACCTAGATAGAGTTTAAGGTGACAGGTTTGGTGAGTCTAAATTTATCAGTTCCTCTGAACGTAAATCTACATCAAAGAGGATGGAAAGTTAAGTACTTACCTTCTCAGCGGCACCTTTGTTCAGAAGCCAGCACACGGGGCGACAGCCAACAACGCCTGGCTCGCACGCACACCCTCCAGCTGGGGGAGGAAAAGAGTAAAATGGGTCTGGATTATAGACACATAGGGAAGTAAGATCAAAGAGTACTTTAGTTTATACACGTATGAAAATCACTGCACACGGGCTGAGCAAACAACCACTTTGTTCTAAACACCAATTATTCACCGAGACAGTGCACACACTATTGTGCCTCCTTAAAAACAAGTGAAAGTGAAGACGATATTTCTTAATCACTGAAACTGATCCCCAATTATATAAAAGGAAAAGCAGGAAGAATATGCTAAGAACCTCCTGGCTCACTTTAAGAGCTCACAGCCCACCAGTCAAGAGTTCCAACTTCCACAACTGTAAGCATCACGGCACCAAGAACTTGGCTTTAAATTTCATACAAGGACCTTTGTTCATAATGAAAAAGTTAAAACAGACCCTCAGATGAAGTCCTCGATACCAGAGCTCAGACGGCAGCTTAAATCCTTGTACAGATTGCATGCAGAGACCATGAACAGCAATGCAATGTAGCACCATAAATTCACTTTCTCTTAGTGCTGTTTGAAAACTAAGGTTTAGGGATTTTTGCTTTACTAAGGAAAACCCCAATATGGGTAGACCTTACAAATTCTTTAAATAATCTCCTCCAATTAATCCTACGGCTGCATTCCAACCAACAGGAGTCAGCCAACAAACGCCAAGCATAGCCACATCCTCCTCCCCAACAAGCCAGTGACTTGGACAGCAGCTCCGACTCCGTGCAACTCCTCCTCCCCTCACCACTCCAGAGCCCAGCGCACACCTGACCTCCATCCACACAAGAAGCTACCGAGAGTAGTGGAGAACCTGAACACCTTTTGCTATTTACCCTATTGCACAAGCAAAACAAAGCAGTTTAGGGCTGCTCTCCATCCTCTCAGATGCAGTCAAACCGACTTTCTGGCTGCAATTTAAGATGCACTTTGGTTCATTAAGGAAAAAATTCTCTGCTTGCCTTCCTCTATGCTAAAAAGGTTTTGCTCCTGTTCTTACCATCCCATCAATTCCAGGTTGGCCGCATGCAACACAAATAATAGCTCACAGTCTGGGAGCTCCCTCACCATCATTCACCTAGATGTGAACAGGAACAAAACAGTGCAACTAGACCTCTATATTTGGGATTAGTTTGCTCCCATTTATTTGCAGCTACAGTGTTCAGGCAGAATGTAGCAAGACAATGTTCTTGAAAGTAATTCCCAAAGCTTATTCACCTTTCTTCTCCCCTTATATCTTTTTACATTGTTTGCCCAAATGTTGATTTTTAAAATATTTTCCCAAAGAAAGACAGCATCTGAGATTGGTATGCAATAACGTTGATTTGAATCGGCAGGAAGCATTAGGGAGGCAAAATTGAAGAGTTAAGAGAGGCTGCCAACTTGCCTTAATACCTCAAAAGCAAACATAAATTAAACGGGTAAAAGAGACTTACCAAATTATTCAATCTGTTTTCATCAGAAAGCTGACTCTTTGATGTTAGATTATTTCCTGAGTCTTTCTACCAGTCTTATATATTTGTTCTTATATATTTGTTCTTCCAACCTTTCCTTTGGGCAGACTATTCCATACTTTAATATACTTCATAATCTCATTCCCTTGTTTCCAATTATGCCCCTTCTCACCTTACCAAATTAATTAGTTTCTATCTTTCAAGTATGTGCCTCTCAAATATTTGTAGACTCTTATCACGTCTCTCAGCTACACTTCTAGTTATCACATAGCCAAGGTAGGCATGTTTGCCTGTTGGTCCCTTGGTCTGTACTCATTCGTTATGTGTCCCTCAACTCTCTTCAGTTGGTTTACAACTGTCTAGAAACAAGATGTTTGGGCCTGCACGCTTGGCAAGTTAACACTCACAGTTGTTCAAGAAAGAACTTCTCTTCAATTTGTATAACCCAAAACCATATTAATTTTATTTTTGCTGCCAAGATGCATCTGCAAACTGATTTATCTGCAGCACAGCTACCCACCCCAAAGGCTCCTGGTGCTTGGAAAAACACTAGTGCTTTTCCAGTTTCACTATTCCCCTGGCCCACACACAAACACATTTCAGGTTAACCTTTTTTGACTGCGTTCTCTCCAGTGCCTCCCCACAAATGGGAAAGACCTAATTTTGATATTCTCTCATTACTTCTAGTACCTCTAGTTCTTCTGTGTTAGTGTCCTCATCTACATCTGATTCACCTTCAGCATCTCAGAAGTCTAAAAAAAAAACACCCGACCTGTAATAAAGGTGTTAAAAACATACATTTCTCAGTAAGATACCATGAGACAAGTTCTCCACATGGCTAGACATATTTTTGTTCAGCACTATTATGTTTACATTTCTGTGTCTTTCTGTTGCAAATTTCCTACCCTCAGCCTAAATTACCTCATGCAAAAGGAAAAGACCAAAACAGACAATCTGACACATCTTACACCTGGTAAGATACACAGTTAACCCAACAGCACTGTCAGAAGGCGGCAAGTATCTCCCTTTCTTCCCCTCCCTTTCCCACACACTAGCCAGCCGCACAATGCCTTTGATGTGCCGCCACTTCCCTGGGCTGGCATACGCTGTGACGAGACAGGTATTTTTCAATTTTAGATTTAGTGCACTGTGCATCTGTACAAATACTTGTAAAGGCACTATGCACCACGTTATGCAGGGACAAGAGAAGAGTGGGACTGTGTGAGAACTGACACCACTGAAAAATGTCGAAGGGATACTGGTTCCTGTATTTCCACTTGTAAGCACCATCTCAGCATAGGAAAGTAAACCTGAAATCCTGGAAACTGGAAAGTCTGCAAAAAGCCAAAGACTTCTCAAGAGCAGAGGGAAGGAGAATCCTTCTGAGCATGTGAACACTGAAGATTTCTGCATAGTTGAGAGGACAAGATGAATTGAACACAAGGTAGATCTGTTAAGGAGCTGAATTCTTTCAAGGATTAGAAAAAAACCAATGGAGTAAAGGAATACAAGAACACATTGTTTATTGGAACTTTCTCAAAAGATTTGGTCAAGTCCTTCACAAAGGGCTACTCAAGTCACTGTGCAGGCAAAAAGAACAAAGTACTGTCACAAGTGGGAAACTGGCAAAAAGAAACAAAACAAGAATCACTGATCAGTTTTGAGCGTAGAAGAAGGCTATTTGTGTAGCTCTCAAAGATTAGCATCTATTTTCTTTCAGGTTGTTATTAAATAGTTGCAAAAGAAAGCAAAAACTGAAATAAAAATTCAACTGAACACAACTTTCAGTGAGGTTGGTTGAAAACAGAATAATGTGGATTAGTTTAGGAAATCCTAATAGAGAGCGCTGGTGGGCGGTTTAGGGCCACAGCAACAAAATGAGAAAGAAATAAATACTAGAAAGAGAGAAGGAGGTCTTTAATTATGAGCTATAAATTATCTGTAGTTACTGCGTAAGCCTTTATGTTCTGTGTCAGTGAAAAGAGTCATTTGGTCATCATGGAAAAAAAGTACACAAGACATTTAGAAAACACAATATTGACATTATCACAGAATCATAGGGTTGGAAGGGACCTCTGGAGATCATCTAGTCCAACCCCCTGCCAGAGCAGGGCCACCTTAGAGCAGGGGGCACAGGAACGCGTCCAGGCGGGTTTTGAATGTCTCCAGAGACGGAGACTCCACCACCTCCCTGGGCAGCCTGTGCCAGTGCTCTGCCACCCTCAAGGGAAAGAAGTTCCTCCTCATGTTTAGGTGGAACTTCCTACACTCAAGTTTGTGCCCATTACCTCTTGTCCTTTCACTGGGCACCACTGAAAAGAGCCTGGCCCCATCCTCCTGACACCCACCCTTCAAGTATGTATAAGTATCGATAAGGTCCCCCCTCAGACATCTTTCTTCCAGACTAAAGAGACCCAATTCCCTCAGCCTTTCTTCATAGGAGAGGTGTTCCAGTCCCCTCATCATCTTGGTAGCCCTTTGCTGCACCCTCTCCAGCAGTTCCCTGTCCTTCTTGAGCTGGGGAGCCCAGAACTGGACACAGTACTCCAGGTGGGGCCTCACCAGGGCAGAGCAGAGGGGGAGGATGACCTCCCTCCACCTGCTGGACACACTCTTCTTGATGCCCCCCAGGGTGCCATTGGCCTTCTTGGCCACAAGGGCACATTGCTGGCTCATGGTCATCCTGTTGTCCACCAGGACTCTCAGGACTCTTTCCTCAGATCTGCTCTCCAGCAGGTCAGCCCCCAACCTATAAATATGTATTAACATTCTTTAACACACTCTTTCTTAACACGTATCTTCACCTTTAGTGTGTTTAAGTCTACCTTGACCACTGAAAATTACCAGGGCAAAGAATATGCTTAAAACTGAAGGGAAACTATACAGAAACGGAGTGCTTGAAATTATAGACAACAGGGTTGGAAGGAAGTCCTTTCAGGTGGGATCAGGGATATCTAAAGCATTCCTGACACATTTGCTTGTCATCTCTACTAACATCTTCCAGGACAGAGCATCCAGAAGGTCCCTAGGCAATCCAGTATACTGCTTAACTGCTTGTGCTGTTGGAAAGTTTTTCCTGAAGTCTACTCTAATCCTCCAATTTAAGCTCTTTACTTCTGGTCTTACCTATGTGAACAAGGACAAGAAATTGTTCTTTCCTCTTTGCAGCACACTTTAAAATTTTTAAGCAACTTTAACTTCTCCAGCCTGAACAACCCTGATTGTTTCACTTATTCCTTGTAGGTCACATTTTCATTGCTATTGCTTTCTCCTGAGCTACTTCCAACTGGTCCTCATCTCTCCTCAAGTATGATGTGTAAAAACAGCCACAGCAGTCCATCGCTGCAGTACACAGTAGAAAGACTACGTGTCTCTTGCATTCTCGACTCATGTACAAAGTATGTCCACTATAACACCTGCTTCTTTTCCACAAGCCTACTACTTAGCTAGCCTTCACTGCTCAATATTTGTGCAGCTGATAAATCTTGCCTAAACAAGATGTTTACCTTAAGCAACAACAAAACACACAGTAAAATTAAAAGTCAAGTTATTTAAAGTGGAAGACAGGAATTAAGGGAGAAGCAGCTGTTCGTACCCATCTAATCCATTATCAGAGCAATATTTTAGTGAACACTAGCAATAAATATGAAAAGAGAAACATCTTTCATGTCTACAAACACCGAGGAGATAGGGATTTGTACAGTTTGAGGGGGTTTTTAGCCTCCTTGCCTTTCAGCGAGATGTGTGTGCTTAAATCTCTTAAGTGTTTCTGAAACTCTCACTCATAATTACATAATTGTCCATTATGGAGATTTTATCACTTCCTCCAAAACAACTGATCATCAGGTACTACTGGAAACAGAACACCATATTACACATATCATCCCTCTGTCTGGATATGGCATTCTCATCTTTTTTTTTTTATTTCTCCTAAGTGCATTTTATGACGCAAAACAAGCTAAAAAGGAGACTGGGTTTTATAATAAAATGAGTTATGATATCAAAGAAATAAAGTCATGAAATGATGGACAGAAATTTTTCTTTTATGTATTTGTGCATGGATGTATGAGTTCTGGAAGCTATCATACAGTATTTATGGCAAGACCTAAAAACGTCACCTACAGTTAAAAACAGGAAGCAGTATTTTGTGACCAAATTGTTGAGGAAGCATCCTATCATTTGTTTCAACTATGTTCTCATTGATATTTGCACTGCAGAACACACCGAAAGGCTTCAGACACAGTTAGGGTTGCTATATATTATGCATCTATCCAAACACATACACAAGCACACAACCCTATCTGTATATATAAACAGATTTCTGCCTACCTAACAAAAAAGAGTCCCTGTCCCATAAACTTTTCAAAAGAAACAGAGATAGCACACAAGCATTACAACTGAAGTATTATCCTAATTTGACAAAAACATAACTGAGGCAGCACTGAAGTAAACTAACAAAGTTCACATGAAAAGCAGAGCAAGGGACCTAGTTCAAATGTTCTAATCCCAGTTACAGCATATTAACCACAAAACAATCCTCCTGCATTCCTTTCAGATTACTCCTTTGCAGATGTAAGATGCCAGCATCTAATGCTCACTCATAGTAATACTGCTGGCTAAACAACACGTAACAATTCTCCAAGAGAAAGCAAGAAATGCTTTCATTCTTTACAGTCTGAATTTAGGAAGTCAGTATCACTATTTTCATTCCTCCTTCTCCACTAGTTCATACCAAAGGCCTACCCAGATGGTGTTAAAGAGAACAATTTATTTTGCAACTGAAGCAAACTAAGAACTCAGTCACTGCAGTCCAACTCCAGCAGTTGGTTGTTAAGTCATGAGAGCTAAAAAAATGCTTTAGTTACTTCACTCTTAAAATGTAAGCATCAGGGAGTGCTACTAGAACTGCTGGAAAGAGAGAAAAATCACACCTTAAGTTAAAGTACAGCGCTTCCGTATGTGAACAGACTTTAAGAAAGAGAGAACTAAGTGAAGAAACATTACCAAAACTGTCACAGACGTTTTCATCTACCCTTGAAAAAAGCATGCAGAAAGAGGTAAGAGTGGCATCAGAAGTGAGCGTGTATTTTCACAAAGAAAATCGGAAACGCTGCAGGAAATGATGGAAAATAGAGAACAGCTGAACCAGAAACTAGGTTAGAAAGGGACATCTCCCCAGAGCCCTAACAAATCCATTACAAGACCCTAGGGAGATGTTAAAAAACAAGGGGCTTTTGTAGCAATGTTTAAGACTCCTTTATGCGCCACAGTGCATATATTTACCAAGAAGAGTAATGCAGCACACTGAAACTAAAAATACAATTGCGTACTGAAAGAAGTTAAGATGACAGGGTGGCATTTGATCAAAGACACACACAAGGTAACAGACTACGGAAGGGTACAAATGATGTGAGAAAAACTGATACGGGCTTATTTCAAAGAGCAGGGAAGAAACCACAGAGAGCGAGCTGGCAGACGGTATCAGGGAGGTTATACTTGCAGTTTAGGGAAAAGCCTCAAGCAGCGTTACAGGCAAAGCACAGTCTGCAACAAGCAAGCAAAAAAGCCAAGTACCGATGGGCACACAGGGAAAACCATCTAACTGGGTGCTTTTATAACCTATTTTGTTCATTTTATATTAATGATAGCTTTCTAATCACTTTATGTTTGTATCCAGGCAACAGGACCAACCGTGCATGTAAGAGATCAGGATGCTATTAATATATTTTTAAACTGGGGCAGATGACAATTTTTTACGGAGGCAGTGAAGAATCCCAGGCCTTGTTCTCTCTTCCCACCAACTGGAAAAAAACCAAACTGTCCCACTCACACTCCAGATTATATGCTGTGCTGCCATACAACAGCAAACTGCTACCATCACGCAAATTATCACGTGACAAGCACCAATTCCACTTCTATCCTGTGAGACAATTACTTCCAGTCAGAAGACACAAAAAGATCAGTAAAAGTTGGCAGGAAGTGGGTAATGGGACAATTCATAAACTCCACAACTTGCTTTCCAGCACGTCTGCAGAGTCCTGAGAAAATGGGGTGGACCATGGGACAAATTAACATTTTTGCCACCGTGGATCCAATCTGCTGTCCAACCGTCTCACCTCAGAGTGAGATATTACAGTTCTTGCTCTCATCCTGTATCTCACATACAGCTTTCAATTTAGCAGCATCAGAATGATTTACAGAAGACAATAAAGAGTCCTCCCAGTAACGATAAGGTAATGTATGCGAACAGCTAAATGGCAATGGGATTTTCTGGCTCATGCCAGAGAGAGTAGCACACCAACCTCAGCTAAATACAGAATCCATACCCTCTATCCAAAAGAAATGCCTGTACGCTATTAATATCACAAGATGAGGCTCAGCTGTATAAATAAAACCTCTCATTTCAGCTGAGTCTTCATCATCTCTCTGGCATCCATCACCTTCTCCTCTTCACAACAAAACTCTCAGGAGGGCCCTTCAGTGTAGATTTTTCATAGCAAGCCTGTTGCTCAAGTACACTGGACAGGAATGCGAGTCTGGTTTTATTATCTCCTCTTGGCAAGTTAACATTTACGAATGATTAGGTTGGAATTAAGAAAAAAAATAATCAAACAATGAAGTTCTGAAGGAAATGTTCAAGTAGGCATTTGCAAGTCAGCATGGTTTAAAAAGGAAATGTGTTGTCTGGAAGTCAAGGGGACCTGCACGCTCTTTCAAGAGATTTGCTGACGTGCTGGATGACCTCAAGCACATCACTTGATCTTTCCCACATTAAAAAAAAAATTCCTTATATGACCTTCCTAGGTACCTCATTTTGAGAATTAAAAAATAAGTACACTGTAAATCCTCCTATTATTATTACTGCTGTTACTATGGGGGCTGGAACTGTCGTCAGCAAACAGGCAGGACATAATTTAATTTTCTTCAAATATTTATTATGCAACAACATATCCATCTGTTTAACACTTACTATATTTAGTTTCTATCTTAAAAAACACAGGGAAGGAAAATACCAGCTTCTGCCCCTCACTTCCATATATCCTTTCCAGCCACATGTGCACTAATAAATGGCCATTATCCTTTCAACTGTAGCACACAAGAAATTGCAGGAAAGCAGACAAAATTTCAGCTTGGATGAAAACAATTCCAACCACAAATTTATTCTCCAATATGCCAAAACCAGAATCCCTAGTTTTAGCAGTGTTAAATCAATTTCAGTTTCAGCATCAAGGACAAAGGACAGGATATGAAGAAAAATGGTGGGAAGAAAGGAGATAGATGGCAATAAAGCACTGGGCAAAATGACCATATGCTAAAAGAGGACAGATAAAAGAATATTACATATCTATACAGAAAAAGTAACTTTTCAGTAGCATTAATTCCTCTCCAGTACATATAAAATAAACCATCATTCTTAAGTAACAGCTGTTAGACAAAGGTGCCTTTGGCATCTAAAATGTATTCTATTTGGACACTTTAATGAAAAGGCTTCTCTTCTCTCGTTTGCACCGTCTTCTTCCATCCACCTGTATGCCAAAATCTTTAACACGTCTCACATCATATCACCGGGACTTTGAGATAATATAAGTCAAGGAGGTAGCAAAAAAAATAAACTAATTAACAGACACTGACTGAATTTGCCAATGAGGAAAACAAAAAAACAGAAGATACCAGCCAGAATGCACTCACCTCCTTTTATTCTTCCCTATTCCCTTCTCTACTATTCCAATCCTGAGATCATGAACTGCTCCCAACGCACCTCAGCTCCTGGCAGCAGCATCCCTTACACCACGCCATCCCTGGTCCACCAACGCAACTCCAACAAACAGAGCTCAGCCCTAACTGGGAGTGCACCCTAATTTTCTAGAGCTATTTATAAACTGTGATACAACATCAGGTCAGTCATGCCTCTCTCAGAGGCTAGTATCTGATACTGCAACAAAAAAGGGCACGGAGCTCAGGCCAAAGAAACTCCCAGCACAGAGGTGAAAATCAGTAAGCCAGAGGCATAAATGCAAAAAGATGCCCTAAGTTATGATGCTCGGATTGTTTTTAACAGTTCCTCTTCAGATCTTCTATTGCTATCAAGTCCTCTTCCATTTTCACAGAATCAAAAGGTAACATAACAGTCATACACTTACATAATTTATTAATTTACTGGTATTTGATGGTTTGAAGGACTATCGAGCAGTTAACTCCCTCACAGAGTGTCAGTAGTTTGTCCATCAACTATGGATGTTTGCTGACTTGTCTTTTTGGTCACAAACTGTAGACATCAAATGCATGAAGAAACGGAATTTTTAAAAAACTGGGACTAACAGAACCAGTAAGGCTCTAAATATTACCTTTTTGCACACGAAACAAAGAGAAACTTAATAATTTAGGAGAGATAGTTATTGTTTTGAATCACTTCTTTGTTTGCAACCACAACCCACCAGCTTGGTTCCTCTCTTGTGGCATTGTTTACTAGTTCAGGAGCCACCTGGCCGGACAAGGTGCAGGCAGCCCTGCCCAGGCCCGGCTGTGCCCCGATGCCACCATCAACGCTACAGACCAACAGTCAGGGCTGCTCTGCACCAGCGTTACCCCACCACTTCAGGCGTGACAGAGCAGGACTGGATAATGCATGGCCTTTTTATCCGGAAATGGCAAAATAACATCAATAGGCTGCTAGAGCGCCTCTCAATCCAACAGTATCTGACCCGTATCAGCAGCACGGAAACACAGCTGCCCACTTACGAGTCACATTCCTCTGGAGCAAGGGTTGAGCACCGGCCTCTAACCTCTCTTCAGTTTCTCAACAAGGACAAAGGTTCAGACAAACAAACAGCAGATAAACTTCAGTCCAAAATGAGATAAAGCTGGACTTTGTTTAAATAGAACATGATTTGACAACAGGTTAAAGATGTGCCACTGTCTGCCTAATCCATCTGAACTACAATTAGGTCTACTCTATGTGTTACAGTTCTTGAAGATACCTCCAGAAAAAAAAAAATAAAATTCCACATTATTCCTCAACCCCATCAAAAGCTTGCATTTATTTTAAGTAGCCTGCCTGCGTTGTGGAATATGTTTCTACCTAATATTTTATCAGCAGTGCAGTAACCTGGATACAACATCTTGGTTTTAGTAGGATATTCATCATTGGTTTGTGGTCTGGTAAGAATCATAGTTATTTAAAACACTTAAAAATTATAAGGGACATAAAAATGTCATTCTGAATTTGGCCTAAAACTCATTCACATCAGTATCCTACCATCTGTACTGTCCAGTTCCAGGTATTCCCAAGACTGGCAGAAGAAAGTCGTGAAGACAAATGTGCAGAATAGTCATCAAGAAAAGTAGTCTTTATTACTGTTTATGCTTAGGGATACCTTAAGCTCAAGGAAGCTGTCTCTTTCTTCCAAAAGGCCTTAAAAGTTTGTTTTCATGTGCAAGATTTGTCTATGTAATAATTACTACTCTCATAACACATAAATATCAGATTTCTTTTGACCCAGCAAAGTTTTGGCCTCAATGATGTACAGCAGCAAGAGTGCAGAGTTCCACAGATCAATCTGTGCACTGAATTAAATATTCTTCCTTTAGCCATAACTGAATTTGTTACTTTCCAGTATCACTGACAGCCTCCCTTTCTGATGATAGGAAGCTGTCTATTCCTAAACCACTACTCAAAACAAGAAATTGTCAATATCTGTCTTACAAAGAAACAATTTCATAAATAAAAAGTACTCTGCAATGACTGTAATCCATAGAGATGCTGTAATGGGTACGAAAGCTACCGACAATGCATATGCTGCACCTTCTGCATCTGAGATGATGCATCTCAGCAGCATTACCCTTTCTGTGCCCCTGCACTAGGGCTTAAAGAGCAGAGCTCAGAGCACCACCCCCACAGCTCAGCACTGAGGCCTAGGAACAACAGGACCAAATTGCCATCATGAAATTACCAGCAATACCATCGTTGTGAAGAATGATGATAAATACAGAGTTTTTAAAGGGTTGATGGGTTTTCTGAGCACGTCAGCACAACTGTAGTATACTAGACAGAGACCATTCTCTCTTGATGGTGGGAACAAGCGTAGCAGCTATACGAATTAGCTATTCACTGGAGTCTTGTTCTTCTCAACTTGCCATCAGACATAATTCCTACCTGCAGGACGTGAAGCATGCAGCAGTCAGTGCCTTCATGATGCTGTTTTACAGAATTAATAAAGTGGCATATATAAACACCAGCCAAATGACATCTAAAAATTACTGAAAAAGGTTACTTAGTTAACTGACAGAAAGGAAGAAATACACAGAACAACCCACTCAACAGATTCTGATACAGTAATTTGTCCTCTTCATCCAACCAGAACTGTTAGAGCAGGCTAAGTAAGGCATTTCCTTATACTGTTTGCTGCCATAAAGTGGATCTTCTGTCCTGATCTGGCCAGAACTACTGTCAGAAACTGGAGCCAAACCCCCATCACTGTGCTGGCTAGCTTCTCCTCCATCATCTGAAAAACTTGATCGGAAGCGTGTGACCCTCTCCTCAATTAAGCAGCCTCACGTAGCCAGTAATTCATCTCTTGCAATTGCAAGTGACCCTGAAATAGATTACGTATCTCGCTATCCATCTTCAGATGCACTCTTATTTGATTTCAGTTTTTCTTGTATTGACAGCTGGAAAACATGGATGGATATATCTAAATACTGTTAGAGATGTGATATTATCTCCCTGATGTTAGCCATCAGGGCCTTACTTGGGTCAAATAATCTCTCCATTTATTAAAAGAACAATTCCAGACAACTCAACAGTTTTTAAAAGACTAAATTAAAAGATGTCTCTGATAGGCCTAACAATGAGACCACCCCTAATTCTGAAATGACAGAAGCTTATGCAATGGTTTTGAGTCATTTGATGCTGACAATGACCAAGTAGCAATGACACTGTGGTTTTAGGACATATGAAAAAAGGTCTTTTGGCACTTTAGAGAGGGTTTATGACAAAGACTGCTCAATGTGGATAAGCCAGAGACATTCAAACTGGTCATACACCAAAACATCAGTGAAGTAGCATTTTTCATGAGTTCTGTCATGTTTACCCAATGGTAAGAAGTTAAATGTGATGGATATTTGCTAAGTTCCCCCTTGTCAACACAGGCTGTAAGTGAAGATTGTCCCACCTGCTTGGCTCCATTCCTTCTCTGAAGCAGCAGAGAAATAAGCACTGCAGCTTCTGCTACCCCTTCCATTGCACACATACCTACAGTAAATCTGTGGCACAAACCAGTGACACCTACTTGGAAAACCTTCATTTTTAGCAGGTCCTGTGAAAAACAAAACAATAGTACATGATCTACCTACAAACACTAGGACGCAACAAAGACCTGCTCTGCGTATAAGCTACTGTTTTCCTGTTTCTCTGCTAGCATCACTAAGAATTCAGTTTAACTACCTACAAAGAGTAATCTGTGTTCTACTTAACTCATCTGTTTTTACCTTTCCCTGAAACAGTACTGACAAATAACTAAAAATAGTTATGTGCTAATTAAGGAGTCAAGGAGGGGGGGAACAGTAGACCCAGCAGGCACCTTCCCCTGATATATGCTATGCAGATGAGATACAAGGCAAGAACATTTTACAAAAAGGCCTCAAGCAAATGCCATTTTCCATTTGATCCCAGAAGATAACTTCTAGCACAGAGAGATCTACCTAGAGCTTCAAAACAGCTGAATTCAGTGTTGGGCACAAAATGAAAAGGTCAATTACAAATCAACATCTCCTTTTAAAAACATTTTTAAAAGGACTTGTCTGCATCACTTTTCCCTCTTCTGGCAAAGTTTCTCTTCCAAGCCTCAACATCTTGCACAAAACATTTGTTCTTTAATATGGAAAGCACGTATCCAGTGATTTTTTCCTGTTGTGTTGCTGACAGAGGTGGAGGAACGTGACTCACTTCCTGTTTGTTTTTTTTTTTTTAAATCTATCAGCAAAGTCCATGGCTGTCTCCCACCATGACTTTCTGCTCCTGACGATCTGATGCCCGCTCCCACCACAAGCCCTCCTTCCCCCAGTAAAGGGCAGGTGACTCACAGCCAGCCCAGCACAGCCCTCAGAAGCCCCCACAAGCCATGGGTCAGCACTTCTCATTAAATCTGTACGCTGACTATTCCAAGTAGTAAGCCTCTGGATGCAAGGACCGCCTCTTCCCTTCTGTAGTAGAAATTTTCTATGGCTTAATAAATAAAAATATCATTTAAATACTAATCACAACTTGTGAGAACTAACGAATTTCCACAAAGTTACAAAAGAGGCAGACACCTCAAAATTTGCACACAGATTGCCAGCAGCAGTCCTACAATAAACTGGCTTTGTAACAGAGCAGAGGTGAAGCATTTCTTTAACAACTGCCTGTTAACCTCTTTGGTGTCTTCAATGTGAAGACATTGATTTGAACTAGGTAATATGGAAAAATGGGTCCGCTTTAATTACAGTGCCTAATGAACCACTGATTGCAGAGAGATTTTTGTTCAGGACTGCTTAAGAATGAAGAACCCAGATCAGAGGACTGCTCAGCTACATCACCAAGTGCAACATGAACAGGACTAACCTAACAGAAAACACAGTAACTTCACTAAGAACCCCCAAATTTAAATCCCTATAGATACAAATTATAAAAGGAGCTGGAAAAATAACGTGGAATTCTTGATGTAGAAAACAATAATAAAAAGTGGTATTTTTTTCATTCCCCTCAAAAGGAAACTTGAAAAAGTGTAACTACTGAAACAACTCTGGTAATACACCACTGAGATGAAAAGGGAGCGACACCTCTCTGAACTATTGCTTCATTCTTAAGTCTAAAAGGATTTCTTCACACTCACTCACAATAACTTGTTTTGTCTAAAGACTGTGCCTGTTAGCTCTCACGTTAGAATATATTCTGAAGCTGCAACACTTCTACACAGCCAAGACAAACTCAAGGTAGTCAGTAATCCGGGTTGTTAGGATACGCAGATTAGGAGAGGGAACTGGTCGACATTTTTCCTACTATTTGTGGGGTCTGCTGCTCCAGCAGTGGGTTCCTGCCTGCTTCCTTGCTCTACCTCTTTGTTTCATGGCCTGAAAAACACCTGTGCCACTGTATGCTGTTCTTTCGTTTTTTCCCCTAAAGAAACAGGGTAGAAAAAGAGGCTGGCTTGATACAGAAAAAGAAAATACCCCATCTGGACAAGATGACTGCAAAAGGAAAGGAAATTACTGACTCATAAGCTATATATTAAGCTGTTTCACAGGACCTCCCACTCTCAGCCTCTCTGCTTCCTTTTTCCCTAAAAGCGCTTAGATTTATGGGGTTTTCTCCCTGTTTGCTAGCAAAGCTTCATTATCGTTTAGGCCAAAACACTAATGCTTTTATCACAGAAGAGAAGACCAAAGGACAAAATACAGGAAGTAATTCAAGGTATGACTTTTTTTGCAACTCATTACTCCCCAAAGACAAGGAAAAAAAGTCATAGAGAACACAGCAAGCTCAGCTCCCAAGATCTAGTATTTCAAGGCTGCAAATTGCACATACCACTCTGTAATACCACAAAGAAGAATTAACAGATAAACAATGCCTGCTTAACTCACACCACTGGGTTACAAAAGTTCAATTAATACCAGTAGATATTAAAACCCCCTTAATCTGTAGCATGCTTTCTTCCTTAATTACAAAGAAGAAAGTATAGGTGGTAGAATAAAAAGAACAAACTGGGGCAAATTCTTTTTTTTTTCCCTTGTATTTTCATGATCCATGTAAATGAGAAATTGGTTTATTTAAGGGGGATGCATTAAGGTTGTATAAGCAAAATGAATTCTGATACATTCTATCTTATAAGTGTTCGTCCTCACAAACTTCAGAATATCTGAATGTGGTGGTGCACATCCATACATGTGCCTCTGTGTGTGTCTCTCATCCTTTCTCCAATTTCCATGTTAAAACCAAATCCTCAGTGACGAATTCCACTACATAATCATCCCACTGATATGACATGGGCAGAGCTATGACCTGATCTGCCACAGGGGCACCTTAAGCTAACAAGAATTTATAGCAGCTATAGGTGGCTGTTCTCAGTGCAGAGCAAGCATTAAAAGGAATTAAAAAGGAAGCAGCATTACCAGAAGGTTTTAGGTATTCTCTGACAGCCAGGTCTTCAGATTCAGAGAGCCGGATTCCATTCAAGGCACAAGAAGGTGCTACAAACCTTTGTATCTACTCTTAGTATCTGTATCTCAGCTATTTCATCTTCTTTTCTCCTCCAAAGCCTGCCTCTCCCACCTAACCTGTTATAATCTAACCTTCTCATGTTCCTCATGCCATGCTTGCCCACCCTTCAGGGTCACCTGTCAGTTCCCTGTCTAATGTTTCCCCTTTGGCAACACAAGCTGACACATGCAGTACCCTCCTGATGGAATATTTTCCATTTCATTAGCACCCAAAAGCCTACTAGCACCTCAGCATGTCCACCATTTCCATGAACCCCATTCGCTTCCTAGAATCAGACATCTTTTTTCAACAGCCACAGTCTCCATTTCCCACACCTTACAGCTTCAGATCCGTCTCCTTTAAGGATCAGTCTGGATGCTGGCCTGCTCCAGCTCCCAACCCCTGGATGCCCCAGTACCGAAGCTCCCCTCTTGTCCCCTCCACACAGAGACTGAGAGCCCGGACTACAGCCCAGGTTCTCCGTTCTGGTGCAACTCCAGCACTGACCATATCCAACGGGCAGGGACCTGCAGTTCAGGGCAGGAATCAGGGTCAGCCCCAGCCTCATGCATGCTCACTGGGGCTGGGATCTTCCAAATTTCTAACCAGCTCCACAAAGTCTTAAGCATGTTTAAGTTACATTTATTCCCCTGACACCGTATCTTTCATCTAATTCTCAGGGGAACATAAAAGAGTATTCTAGCTGTAATGCAATATCAATAACCACACATTATATATATTTTGTATATACAGTGCTGTTCTTTTGATAGTAAAAAACACAGTAACAGATACTAATGTTCATGATAGTTCATATTCATTTCCCTATCCTACCTATCCACATCAGTGAACGAGACACCAGCCTCAATACACAGACTCTCTAGAGTGCAGATGCAAACCTGCTACCTTCCTTACTTCAGTTATCAATTCTCTTCTTATCCACCTACACACAAAAAATAAAATAAAAAAAAAAAAGGTGAGACTACTTTTCCCCTGGAAGGGGAATTGAGGTGTGGTGGTAAAGACTAAAACTTCAGTAGAAAATACTGCAGTCATTGTTAAGTACTAGCCCAAAAAAAGACTCCATGCTTCCACCATCTTCTGATGAAAATTTATATTGCAAAGTGATGAAGTTGACTCAGCTCTATTTACAAATACTTCAAATACTTGTATCTCCTGCTGAAAAGTAAGCTCAAAGTTTTCTAAGGCAAAGGTAATGTGTATTGTATACTTTAAAAACATACAGTGTGGTTTAGTAAATGTTTATCATTACTTACCCACTGTAAGGAAGAAAAAAACCCAATGAAGTGAAGTACAAAAACCTTCCAAAGAGAATAGAATTTCTCCTTTTCCGGTTTGCGCACCTGTGTTGGAAGGGTCTTTGGATAAAGCCGGTGGCCAACCAGCACATGGTATTTAACTGTGATGAGCAGCATGATGTGGTGTGGTAAGAGCAGCTCAGAAGGCTGGGAAATAGTGCTTGCTGAAAATCAATAGAATCTGTTAGGGGTGGAAATCTTCACAGGACCTCAGATGTATGGACATCACAGATCTCTCTATGCAACGGACTTTCCTGAGATAAAGCTGCTCTTTAGAACAAAGTAAGTCCAATTGTGCAAAGCACAGCCTGTGGAAAGTCACACAACGGACAGATCTTCTAACCAGAAACAAACTGCTTTAGAAAATGTAGCTTTTTATTGGAACTGACTTTTGGGTTTCCTTCTGACAGCTGGCATCTTTCTAAAAAGCAACACAACAGAATGTCTGATATTTGTAAACTACTTTACATCTCATAGTAACAGAAGAAAAACATTATGCTCACTGTTTAAACAGCGCAATCAGGAAGCGCTCTTACAGAAATTGCCACGTCAGGTATCACAACTGGGTGGCAACTGGTTTGTAATCTCTGGTACGGGGCCTTCCAGTCCCAGCACCATCTTTCAGAAAAATAGCAGCTGGAACACAAAGATCAGAAACGTCAATATTGGTTAAAGCTAAATTCAAATTTTAAATTTTTAAAGCCATATGAAATTTTCAGAGTGCTGGGCTTTGGGGGGGGAAAAAAAGCAATGCTAGCTTTCAAAACAGATTTCTGATCTCCTAGAAAATCCAGATTGGTAATGTAGTAAAAGCTAACATCCCAGCAAGAACAAAGGTACCCTGCTGTAGGTGCTCTCAACCTCACCACACGCATCCGCACTTTCTCGCAAACCATCTGCCTGCAAATGGTCAGGAGGAACAGGGTTTACCCCAAATCGTTAAGAGGTTGATACACTTCTCTGGAGTAGAGCAGAAGAATATGGTAGAGGTAATCTTATGACTGCCTGGCTTTTGCAAGGGCCAGGGGGCTCTGATGAATGTATTTATTGCCGTAATCTTGAGCCAAATGCCTAAGGGTGACTGCTATTTCAAATCCTCTAAAGCCTATGAAAACAGATAATCCATTGTTTAAAGACTTTAACTAAAAAAGACCAAGGTTGCAAAGCCTCAGGCAGAAAGAACAATGAAACATCAGACAGTAGAGCACTTAGCATTAGTTTGCTGCCCACATATTGCTATGCTCTGCACACTATACAAGAAATAGCAGCAACTGGACCTCGGTGTCAAGAAAGAGCTTTTACTGAAGAGGGAGAAAGGGGATTCCTCTACCCAGTCTCACAGCTACCTGCTCCCAGAGGCACTATACACCAAAGGTTTTAAGTCTTAGCAGTGATTAGTTATGCCCAATATGAGCTGCATTAAATAGGCACAGAATTTTTAAAGCACTTGGCACTTACTTTGGTAATGAAGCCCCTTTAATAAAATGCCTCAGGCTGAATACTTAAATATTGCAGCATTCAAAAAAAAAAAATCAGTAGTCATTTATAACCTCTGCAGCTAGTACATTTAAACCATGACGATGCTGTGCTACCAGTGCAACGTCAATGCCGACTGTGCTGTGGCTGGGGTAGAGTTAATTTTCTTCGTAGTAGCGAGTATAGGGCTATGTTTTGGTTTTGTGCTGAAAAGAGTGTGGATAACACAGGGATGTTTTAGTTATTGCTGAGCAGTGCTTATACAGAGTCTTTCCGTTCCTCACACCGTCCCACCAGCGAGGGCTGGGAGTGCACAAGAAGCTGGGAGGAGACACAGCCGGGACAGCTGACCCCAACTGACCAAAGGGATAGTCCAGACCGTATGATATCGTGCTCATCATATAAAGCTGGGGGAAGAAGGAGGAAGGGAGGGAACACTCAGAGTGAGGGTATTCATCTTCCCAAGTAACCATTAGGCATGATGGACCCCTACTTTCCTGGAGATGGCTGAACACCTGCCTGCCCATGGGAAGCAGTGAATGAATTCCTTGTTTTGCTTTGCTTCTGTGCACAGATTTTGCTTTACAGATTAAACTGCCTTTATCTCATCCCATGAGTTTTCTCACTTTTACCCTTCTAATCCTCTCCCCCATCCCACCGGGGGGAGTGAGTGAGTGGCCACGTGGTGCTTAGCTGCTGGATGGGGTTAATTCACAACACTGACTTTGTGCACAATGTTTGCCAAGCCAAAAAAACTCATTGTATGACCTGCTCCCCAGGAGAGAGACCCAGATCCGAGCAACTGCAACAGGGGAAAAACTACGCTATTCGCTGCTCTCACGTACTGCGTCCTAGAATTTGCCATTTCCAAACCCAATAAAAATTAACAAACATTTCTAAGAATTTTAGAAATTCTTAGAAATTTCCTAAGCTCTATTTAAGATGCCCTTGGGTGACAGTGATAGGACGAAAAGTCTTTTGCACCAGTACTACCAACTCAAAGCTAGATTCAGATCAGTACTAGTCAAAAGTCATTTCTGCTTTTCTTCTCATATTCCCCATCGAACTCTATCTCTGCAGATTCAGTGAGGCCAGCCGTACAGGCAGAAGAAAGGGATGAGAAGTCTCCTCACATTCACACGATGGATTTCACTGCAGTAACCAGTCTGTTCCTGTAACTTTACAGGAAACAAAACATTTCTTTCTGTTTCTCCTTCCTTTTCCTTCAAGACACATAGAATCAAGGTAGATAGCAAGATTTTCCTAGAAAAATATTACCTAAGGATAATTCATTATAGGAAATATAACTTTAAGATTTGAGTGTTAGATAATATCATAATGTCTGTACATACAAGGTCATTCCCATTTTATTTGGCTGAGAGTTCCCTCATCTTATTCTGGCCATCACAAAAGTCCTGGCATGTGTGCTCACGAGCGTTGCAATCACTTCCCCACCTTTGTTAGAAGTTTCATAGCTACACTGGAAGACAGCTATGGTAAAAGTTCATTACTGCAAAGGACGATGGAACTCCATACAGCTCCAGGAAAAGTTACAGGTACCCCAACAGAAGCTGTATAACACCAGTGTCAAAGGATTGTGAAGACAGGATAAAACCACTCATTTTCGAGCTTGGTGCCATCAGTCCCATCCTGGTAGAGCAAGCATGAGGTTTCTAAATCACTAGCCTGTGAGGACCAAACAACCTCTGCATTCTAACCTAATGCTTTCTCCAGATGGAGCCTAACGACAGGGGGAAAAAACAGCCTTGCATTTGTGGTTTACACCCTACAGCTGTATGAAGAGGTGTTTGTATTTATTTTTAAAAGTTTCTCATTTTTAAAACTTTATGATACAGACATATCCTTCAAGAATAGCCTTGATTCTAGTGCAGACACTGTATCAGTTTCCACTGCTTTGTCTTTCAGCGTTGCCTCTTGCTGATCTTCACCCTTGCACAGGATACACTTCAGGAAGATATAATCGCAGGAAGAGGAAGGGGCCTGAGCACTCACAACAATTTCAATCCCTAAAGATCTGTCCAGAATAGTATCATGGGTCAGACTATCAGTGGCAGGTCACTAGGAAAAGATGTTGAAGAAAACACAGAAAGGTCTCTCTTTTTTTCCCCCCCCCCCCCCCCTTTTTTTCTTTACAAGGTATGGAAAAAACCAAAGTCAAGAACCATTTTATAGAAACGTAACTAGTTTTCTGACATAACATGTCATGCCTTTCTGGTAAACTGCACAGGAACATAAAGATAACGCAGCGCTGCTCATCAAAGAAGCTGGCAGGTCCTGGAGTAGGACGCAAAAAACCACAGTGCAGAACCTGTGACCCCAGGTCTGGTCCACACCTTAACCAAAGTGACTGCTTTTCCCCTGGACGCATCTCCTTTAGAAACAACCATCGCTATTTCTTCAATCTTTCCCCTCAGAGGAAATCACTGATACAAAAATTAACCCAGTGTTCAATTAGAAGTGGAAAAGGACAGGCAGCAATGAAGGGCTGCAGTAACTGGCTCTCAGTCTGCTGAGCATGCAGCTCGGACCTTATCATGCTGCCTGTTTCCAATATCCTTTTGGAGTTTGTCATGACCACTGCTAGTTAAGTCTAACCTAGATAAATTTGACATCTAAAAATTTTGCAGGACTGATGCAAAGAGAAGTAGCGTAAGACTGTCTTCAGCTAACACCATGTGAAATTGTCTTTTAAGGTGATCATCTGGCATGTGTTTAGGTGGTCACACCTCTCCTCTTCTCCAAAGAGAGCAGTCCTGGCGCATTATCAACTCATCCTGTCCCCAAGGCACACTGTGGTGTGACAAAACAAAAGCATTTGAGCCTGACTGGGTTTCTTACTGATCAACTGAAAAGTAACTTTTTATCTCCCGGAGAAAGATAACATAGCAAAAAAGGAGGCTTGTTTTGTTCTGTTTATTTTAATTTCCACACCAGTTTCCTGATCCTGCTTGCTGAGCGGTTGTGCCAATATTGAGAAGGGTCAGTATAGGATTGGATTCCTTTCCTCGGTGGTAGCATCAGCTTAAATGCAAACCAAGAGGAGCATGTTCAAAGGGCATCGTCACCCTGTTTTCATTTAGCAGTGGGACAAAGCTAGGACTGACAGGTAAGTAAGATAATTATACAACAGCTCAACAACATACAAGAGAGTTAACTGTAACAACCTCAGAGAAACATTATACTCAACACCAACTGCAATTAGGACAACCCCTGAACACTAGCTTGTTCTTAACCTGCCCACATACGCGACGCAAGACCGAAAGAGACTTCCAAGCTCTGCCTGCTTCCACAGGCTCTGTACCACCACATGTGGTTCGTGAGGAATTTGTATGTAAAAGTAACGCTGGGGAAGGCAAACATCAATATTTTGTTTGAGGCAAAGCAAGTTTTCCTGCAGAAAGCTCTGTGTTTATATGTTTACGTGGACTTGGGCCATGGAAACATACCCCGTTCCATGCAGGGTTATAGGATACTAAACTACAGACGCTAACACATGATAACAGCACGTTGTCGTGGTAGCCTTGACTGAGGGAAGTAGGCTTATTCACATCACGCTTTGATAAAAGTGGCCAGATCTGAAGCAGGAACGTAAAGGAAGGATATGGATGAAAGCCTGCAGACAAAACTAAATCAGGAGACAGTGACAGATCTCTGCTTATGAGGAAGACGATTATGACTCAGCCAAAAGCTAAGCACATGCAGTTTCAGCTGAAGCATCGCTGACTGAATCCAGAACATTTAATCAAAAATTAATAAAAACAACGAAATTACAAGTAACAAATTAAAATATATTATTTGTAACTGAAGTAGGAGGGGCTGGGGGAAGCTTGATGTTTCAGAGGTGTCCTGGACAATGCATTAGACGTGGAGACTAGCAACTTATGCCAGGCTTCAATGCTGAAATGAATCTGACTCTTCAGGGCTGCCGGACTGGGCCAGGATCCCACTTTATCCCACTGAAAAGACAGATCGACATTGTCATAGCTCCCATCATTCTCCTGAAAGGGAGTTCACACAGCTGATGAAACAGGGAGCCACAGCAGTCCTCACGCACAGCCTCTCTGCACTGATGGATGCAATGTCTACACTAGTTTCTGCCTGCTCTTTTTAATATCTCTGCAGCCCTTGGTAACTGTAAGGACAAGTGGTTCACCGACAGTAAGGTGCCAGTGATTTCAGTTTTGTAGCTCTGCAGCTGAGACAGATGATGCCACTTCAAAGACGTCTCTACATTTGAAAAAGACCCACACACAGGTGATCCCCAGAAGAGAAACACAAACAAGACACAGGTGATGGCAGGTGGAAGAGGGCGGCATTTTAAGGGGTCAATGAAGACACCAACCTTTTCTCCACTGAAAATTTCTACCTTGAATTAGATTACACAGAGTTCCCACTCTTACCGTGCTCCTCCTTCACCTTGGGCCATCAAATATTAAGAGGTATTCAACTTGCTGTGAAATTACATTATTTATCTCAGGCACTGTGCTGGGCCACTCCAAGCCTGACCTCACCCTTTGTTCAAAGTTAAAACTTCCAGCGGTGCAAAACCCAGACTGTGCAGGAGAGAAGCCTGTCTCTTTACAGAAAAAAAAATCACGTAGGCCACTACCTGACACTTTGACATTCAGCTTACTTCCAGAGCCAACTATCATCTCAGCAGTTAAGGTTCTGAATCGAACAAAGACCTTCTCATGACCTGGTCTGACTTCTCTGGGACAAGCATGGCTGGCCGGGACCACAGTAAGGTCCTGGCTATCAGACACAGGGGAATGCTGGCTGTTGAACAACTTAACCACAGAGGCAAGGGCAAAGTGACAATCAACAGCTGCAAAGCATACCATAATATTCAGCATTTGCAAAAGCTTTCAGAATAAAGTGTGAGTGGCACGGAATCACTGCATCAGCATCAGCTAAAAAAAAAAAAATCTAGAGAAAAAGTGCTCTAAAGATGGGAAAGGTAGTTAAGATTAGAAGAGACACAATTATGTAAATCAATTATCAGTGAAGGTATTAAAAATGCTACACTGAAAGCAGTCCAGCATTAGGAGCAAGTTCTTGTCACTCTGGGAAGTATTCAACTTACCTTCTGCTCAGGTATCTCTCCTGCTGACATCTTCTACATCCGGACTAACATCCTCAGTTTTCATTATACTCAGTGGAAAGACAAAAAAAGAACTTTGAGAATGTGATTCACCTCACGAAATACGGACATCTGCTTTAGAGGGTAATGAATTGCACCTGAGCACGCCCTTAGTATAAAGGGAACTTCTGGTGTAGAGCTCAGGTGTGGACACTTCAGCTGTAGATCTTCACACACAGTCAGATGAGTCTAACTCCCGTCATCCAAGAGCTGATCGAACTGACTATTTTAAAAGCCCTTTCTGACAAGAAATTTCCCATGCACTTTAAAGCACTGGGTAGGACTAGAAAGCTAACGCAAAGCCATTCACTAAGAGGCTCTTAAGACAAAAACAGACATTTATAAAATGTTCTGGGGTTCTTCTAAAGCAAATCTCAGGTTTCACTTCTTTTCTAAACTGATATCTACTACTTGAAATCTATCACAGCTAAAGCCTGACATCCCACTGTTTCCTTTAAGGAATTTATACCAAAGCGATTGAAAATTTAAGAGTTAAGATCTGTTGCAGAGCTCTAAAAATCCACACACAAGTTCTGATTTTACTTCAGAAGTACTGCCAAGTAAATTAGCATTAATTAGAGACAAGCTAAAAGACCAATAAAGTATTAGGCTAATGGAATCATCTGGAAACCTAAGACTAAACATGATCAAAGAAAAACAAGTTGTTCCATTGTATCATCTAATGGTCCTGACACAGACGCCTCCCAACAGGAACCACTCAGAGGAACGCCGGATTCTTGGAGAGTTTCTGATGCAGAAATGAAGGATGTAGGAGATGAGAAACAAACGGAGGAGAAAGGGCAGGGTGCTGGGGTTGCACACTTTCAAAGAGAATGACCAGATGGCAGACCAGAACTGCAAAAAGAGATTAAGAAGGGATAAAATTGTCATTTTGCTGTCCCTCTTTCCTCCTTCCTTGTTGCATCAACTATGCCAACCCAGCTCCCAAGGGAACTGCTGAACACAGAGGAAAAACATACATCAATAAATAAAAGCAGCGGTGATCCCAAGCCCCGGAGAGGGCTATGACTTGTTGGCATGTCATTTAACACATGCAGTCTCATGTCCTTCTCTCCGCCCCGTTGCGGAAACCCTTCCTCCCTGAGGAGGTACCTGCAAGCCCTTGTCCCCTCGTGTGAGCTACAGCACTGGGACGGGAAGGCTGGAGAGGAGGGGACAGCTCTGCCGTCTCTTGCTTTACAGGAAATGCCCAAGACAATCTTTTCCACTAATGCAGGCACTTCCAAAGGGAAAGAAAAAAAAAGAATTCAGAATTTTGCACTGCAGTGCAGGGAGAAAACAGATCAGACTAGTGCAGTACAGCTCTATTCAGATCCCACCAAAACCCTAGATCACACTCCCTCACTCCCATCCCACACTCAAAACATGCGCCAAAGCACCGAGAATGGTAACTGCGGGGTGACACACACACAGCGCACGGGGAGCAGTGTTAGGACCTGCACAAGCCCTGTGCACTGAGCAGAGGACAAGATGTGCCTCTCCATTTCACCCGCCTTAGTTTCTGGAAAAAGACAATGAACGTTGGTCTCTAGTCGCTGTTAGTTTTAATGCTTAATTTGTATTTAATGATGAATATTAAATTCACTTAATGGAAAGAAAGTGTGCAGTATTTAAGGCTAAGTTAAAGTGTTAACATTTCAGCTGGAGAGCAGCTGCAAACACTGTTGATATTCATTGTCACCAACCCCAGCAGGAAGAACAGCTTTGGTTACATACAGCTACAAACACATCTGGAAGAGACAGGTATGTTTGAACATCTTATTGGTGGTGTGAGTACATAAGGAAGTGCTGTGTGAAGCTGTCCTTACTTATTTTGCACTATTCATTTTACTCAACAAATTCAAAATCAGGCTGAGACTATATATAGAGATAGACTGTGACCACCCCTCTCCTTGTTTGGAGAGTTCGAGCAGCTTTTAAAAACAAGCAAACACCATATTCCCACTTCTGTGAAAACAGATCTTGTGACACTGCCCAGTATATGCCACAAATATTTTGAGAAGATCCAAACTGCATTTTACAATCCTATCAACCCCCTCGCATTCACTGCTAGATCAGTTAGATACTAAAAACATTAGAGCAGGCAAGAACGTGATGGAGGATACCTTCCCCGTGCAGAAGATTAATTCATCATTCACGTCTAGAGATTTCTACTACACTTTTAATAAGACACATATGGATTGAGTCTAGTGATCTATATAATTTCCTTTCAGGATATGGGTCTATATTGAAAAACAGTCCCCAAACAGCAATTGCCAGAGGCCTGAGACCTTCAAATATTGCTATGCAGAAAGAACAGTTAGGGCTCTGATGTATGTACTCCAGTAAATCTTTCAGTGGCGATTTAAGAGACAACTGTGCTCCACAGCTCTGCTGGAGATTCCTGCCTCCGGAGCAAGATCAGCAAAGCAGAAAGTCTGACTGTACCTCTGCTGCTGCACCACACAGCCCGGCACCTCAGCTGCCGCGGTGGAAGCAGAGGCGCGTATTCCCTTCTGATTTTGCCTCAGTGGGAAAACTGCCAGCGTAAGGGCAGGGGCTGAAAAAGAGATGAAAAAAAAAAAACCAACCCAAACAAAAAAACCAAACCCACACTCCCCAGCCTTTGAGACTTCCAGATCTGATGTGAGAGCACCCAGGACCAGGCACGCCGTGCCTGCCCACTGTGCTGCTACAGGCCAGAGGTGAAGCACCTCGGTGCAGGTATAATGAAACGGTGCTTCACTTTTTCGCGTTACGTTCTATCAGCCAAAGCAACTGCGTTCAGGAAAGTCACAGTGACTTTCACAAAGACAGCTAATGTTGCTCTCGGCCTTCTTAAAACAAGCTCCCAGCATTAGCCTTCTACCAGTTCTGTGCTGCTCAAAGCCTGTCATCAGACAACAGCAGCAACTTCGATGTATTTGCATTCACTTGTGGAGACTGGAAAGACAGCCAGAAAGGGAAAAAACTGAGCTCAAAGACCCTTGCATGAGCAAGGGCTACAAAAAGGCCAGAGAAGCAGAGACAGGGGCATTCACCCCAATTATTTCCAGAATCCAGGACAGAGTCTGCACCGCAGAGCGCTTGTGTGCTACTGCTGCAGCATCGCTGCCTGACACCCACCAACTCCACTGCAGCTGCCTGTTGAGCTGGAAATCTGATACACCGCAAAGGTTGCTGACAGCCAGAGGCTGTTCCCTTGTCTATAAAATATCCTGTAATAAATTACATTACAGACTAGGGAAAAAGATTCAGAAGAGAGAGAATTAAAACGTAACCTTATGAGAGCTAAATGAGACCAATTAAAAGAGATTTGCTACAAGTGCTGAGGGATTTTGACCTGAGCTGTAATCAGGGATGGATACGCATTCCTTTAAAAGAGGAAAAGAGTGAGAGATCATGTGTAAACAACTCTGCCAATTAAAATGAAACGGATTATCTTATCTATGCAGCTCTGCTCAGAGAATCACCGCATATTCCAGATATACCACAGAGAGATATGAGATAAGCATTTAAAACTGTGAGACAAGGCTCAGTGATGAGGAGATATGCTGTGGTTTGGGCCTCATCTGCATTTGGGTATTGTCCCTCCCAACCCCCCCCCCCCTTTTTTTTTAAAAAAAGAAATCATGGAATTATAAATGCTAATACAAAACTAGGCTCAGACCTTTTTATCAGGTCACCTACATGAATTCTGATGCAGATCAAACTGAAGGTTAGGCATCACAATGGCAAAACAAGCCTTACAGAAAAGCCACGCAGCAGATAGCACCACCACTGCAACTGCTGGATACTGCTGAAAACCAGGCAGCTTGCCAGCGTGCACGCTCACGTCCCGATAAACACTTGCAGGTATTATTCCATACCTTAAAATAGTGATTCTCAATTTTCTCTGTATCGCAATCTCCATTTTGCTGCCAGATACCCCAGACCGCCTCTCTCCTCACGGGCAGTGATACCGGAGGGCAGGATTAGCCCCTGATCTCCACTCTGCAACCACATCCAAGAACCCGTACGAAGGGCAAAAATCCTTTCTGTGATTGGAGTGAAAAATTTGATGCAGACAGATGTACCACTGCTTCTGCTCTGTGTCTGTGCTCTGCAGCTCATTTTCACTGCTTTTAGACATTTCTAATACACCCTAGTACAAAATCATATACACATACAAGAAAAGCGGTTTCACAAGGGCTGAAAAACATATCAAAACAGAGGCCGAAAAGACACGTTAAGAAACCATGTTCAAGAAGCAGTAGCACAGAAAATAGTATCATAGACTTAAGGAAGAGCAAAAACTAAGAGGGAAGAAAGAACAAAAAGAGGAATTTGGGATGAGGAAGAAAATTTTAAAAATAAAACAGTAAGCATAGAAGACAATAGCCCTAAGAGATATGTATATGTTCACAGCTGCTGACAGTGGAAAAGTTTTAGAACATTTTATGCTTGTTGCCAGATTTGAGCACAGAGTTTTTCCACTGGCTCAGATCTGGTCTAGTGGAGTCAGGCCGCTTTTGGAACCAACCTAGCTCTTAACACAGCACAATCGCTTTTGTGCGGCGTCAAGTACAAACTAAAATAGCCTTTCTAAGTCAAATCTGCCAGGAGTTGGACTGATATTCCCAGTGCCATGAAAACAGCTCCACTGAGAAGCCCAGTGCAGAAACACCATCCAAACCCACTGCAGATGGAGCACATCAGGTGTCTCTGTGTGGCACTCCTACCGGGCTCAGCTCCGGCACCGCTCACCGGTGGGGATGCAGAGCCAGCTCACACAGGCAATGCCAGCACACGTGGGCACCGATACGCTCTTGGGGCTGATGCTGAGCTTGTAATTATATCTGGCGCTCAGGGTGGTTTTGTACACAAGGTGTTCCACCATACCAGTGCTACCTAGATTCTTCCATCATCCCAAACTTCCCAGCCCAATTACTGTAGGTAATTGAGTTGACTGCACATAACCTGAAAAATTCATCAGAAGTTTCTAGTTAATCTCTTTGCCACAAAGGGCAAGGCTACATTTCCTAATGAGAAACGCACGTACAATTAGCAACTCTGAATACTTCTTTGGCAAATTGGTCACAAAGAATCCCAGTGTGGAGCAGTGTAACTTGTGGTTAAATTCAGATATATGACATTTGCCCGCTTCTAATTCGGGCAACACAGAGTTTATTCACTCGTCCACAAGCAAACAGGGGCGCCTCGCGCTTTATTTATCGCTTTCCCACTGCAAATACGTTGTAGCAGCCCAAAGGATGGGAAGCGCTGCGGGAACGACGCCTCGCGCTGCATCGGCTTCTCCCAGGTCCGGCCGTGCCCGCTGTGCCGCCGCCCCCGCCGAACGGCAGCCCCGAGCGGAGCCTGCGCCGCGCGCGGTCCGGCCGCGGCCGCCCGGCGGGCTGCGGGCACCCTTC
>VXBO01000359.1:503411-525913 GCA_013400135.1 Rhinoptilus africanus
GTTACCGAAGGAGGTTGCGGCGGGTTGACACCCGCCCCGCACCTTCCCCCGGTGAGGGCGGCCGCGGTTCCGCAGGAGGGAAGCCCGGCGGGACGGGAGGGGACGGCCCCGCCGCCGCAGCCCTGGGTGAGGGGGCAGCGGCGCGGGCGGAAGGCGTGGGGTGCCCAGAACAGCGTTAGGCGGGGACGGACACCGCCGGGACAGCCCCGGTGGTGGCAAACCGCCCCCCTTTCCCCGAGGAAAACACACACGCACCCCCGCACCGTGCCGTTTCCGACTTGGAAAATTGCAGTAGGAAGCCAGAATGGGATGTGGAGCCACATCACAGGAGCATCCATTCTCAGCAGAGGATGGAGAAGTGGACGGCGGCTCGTGAGCGCGGTTACCACCGTCCATCTTCGGAAGCCCCCACCGCGCTGTGGAGGTGCAAAACGTTGTGCCCGGTTGGCGGGGGTAGGACCGGGGGGGTCAAGAGAGGCAGAACCGGCTGGGGCTGAAGAGGAGCAAGTGAAGGGAAAGCAGATGCTGAGGGACCAAGGCCTCATTCTGCTCCCGTCCTGCCTCCGAGAAGTGCCGGGGTCCTGCGGATCACTCCCAGAAAACCCTCAAGAAAGCAACACAAGACGTAAATTTGTTCTCCAGGGCCCCTGTTCCTCTATCGACAAGTTGGAAAAGCTTGAAAGTCACCGCTTTTGGCCATGTTTATACAGGGCTTTTCAGCTTCTGCTAATCCCTTTGTACCTGAAGCACTGGCCATGCTTGTGCGAGCCGGAGTTACCAGGTGCATCAAACAACCAAAGCAGAGCAGACAAAGCAGTGAGCAGTCGTACCTTAGCAGGGCTCAGAAGCCTGTTCTGCTTTTGTCCGAGAGCACCCCCGCCCCAGCGGAGGCCGACGAGGCAGCTGCTCCCGGCACCTGCACCGAGGCTGCGGTCCCATCACACCGGGACCCCGCGCTGCCGAAACCCCCAGCAGCACATATGTGAACGCGTCATTGCATTCCTGTTGAGTTAACCCAAACACCTACCACAGTGCTCACATCACACGACATGCCGTGCCCCTGCCTGCAGCCATCCCAGCGCTAGCGTGGCAGCAGCAGGTGAGACCCCGTCCACCAGAGACCTTGCACTTTCCAAAACAGCTGAGCAGATCTGAGCCAGCCGAGGGAATCCGCGGCAGTTCAGCACCCTGTCACGTGCTTGTAGGATTTCTGATCCAGTACTACATTCTGTGAAACTGGATTTACCGTTTCAAACCACAGTTACATATTCTGATATAAGAAGTTTTTTGGTAGTTCCCCTTTCTCCCCCAGCTCAACCAATCTCAGTTACACTGAAGGAGGGGAATCATTGACAGGAGCATACTTTGTACACTACAGTACATGTACAACAATACTGGCTTAAAATTCCATTTAAGTCTGCAGTGGAAGAAACCACCCCAAAATATAGCTCACCTCTCCAAACTCCTCCTCCCTCCATCAGAGCAGAATTCACATCCCTCTCATTTCACGACTCCCAGTCCCGCTGTCACCTTTGTCTTTCCAGCTACTTCGTAAGTAGCTTTCTCTATCCCCTTGCAAGGCCCCTTTAATTCCATCTTGCCTCTCCGCTCTCTTCCCCACACCAGCCTCCTCACACTCCAAACCTCTCCAAGTGCTTGGCTTCATTACTGCCTTTCCATCTTCCTGGCCATCACATTGCTCTGGGCCTATTGCACTTCACACGTGCTGTCCCTGCTAACATGGCATTTCTCCAAAGCAATTTTTTCTCCTTCTTAAGGTTACATAAACACAGAAACAAACAATCCTTCCCTGGACATTCAGTAAAAAAATGAGTTACAATGAATATTTCTATTTGCCCACTTCTATTGACATTTTAATGGGTCAGGAAGCCTGATTCTTTCAAAAGGGAAGGTCAAAGTATAACGCTGTATAAAAGATTAAACGTGTTACTGTTTATGTGGAAGCTCAATGAAGTATTTCTAATAGATATGGAAGATTTTTACTGATATAGTAACAGATTAGAAGGTCTTCAAACTTGCTGACATATTTAAAATAATTTCATCATTAGTACTATTTTGGAATGAACAAAGCTGAAATCTGTTCACCATTCTTAAAACCATTTAAGACTATTTCAAAACCCGGGCCTTTTCTATACAAAAAAAAAAATAGGGTAAATCCAAAGCAATGAATTTCAAACAACACATCAATAGAACATATCCTTCTTGTACTTTTTTTCAGTATTTTGAACTTCTAAATATGTAATAAGAAACAATCAAACAAACAATGGCTTTCTGGAACATAACAACCATACAGCTGCAACACTGCTATAGCTACTGATAGAACCTATAGGACGTTCCAACGTAAAGGCGGCCTCTGAAGTGGCCTCTGAAATGGCCTTGATGCCATTAGTCTGAATTGTCCTCGTTGGTATGAACACTACACTTCTCCACAGAACTGCGAAGGAGAAATAAGCCGTGATGAGAGAGTACTTCATCCCAACAGGAACTGGCCAAATCCCAACTCTCCAACATACAACAGTAGGATAGAAAACAAAAAGTTTTTCTGTGAATAAATGCCCTCCTGCCCATCCATTTATAGGTAATTATGGGGAGTGAAGTTATCTAAGTTGTCACAGATGAGGGGCAACAACCTTTTCCTCTCACTCCATCCACTTGCGCTTTAGAGGACCCCACTGTGGCATGCAAAACTTTCGGACTAAGATTTTATTGATTTAATTTTTTTGCATCCTTTCCCTGTGGCCAGGTTGTCTTAAAAACCACAAGCACATGATTTTTGTTTTCTAAGGCTTGCTAAGTATAAAGGAAATTGCTTGATTAAAATTCTTCATGATACTACTCAGCAATAAATCCCTATTCCTTACCGGCAGGCAGGGAATTCCTGCAGGTGAGGAGATCTCAGGCATTAAAGATCTCAAGGGAAAAAATTCATAACCCTCTCACTCAAGCCACTTTAAGTGCCCCCAAGGACCACCTTTCCCAACTCTGAAATAAATTTATACCAAACCCAAAATAACAAGCATTCCAGGTGCATTAGTCTGCAGTCCCAAACCTTTCATGTTCTCGGGGTGGGGGTGGGGGGGGGGAAGAAAAGCCACCTGTGATGTGCAGCAGCAATACCACCCAGCTGCTCTGCATCACTGCTCATCAGTCCCTTCCAGCAGTTTCTGCAGAGGTCAGTCTCGTTATCTGCACGGACACAGGGAAGCTGAAGCAGAGAGCCCACACGTGGCCTGTCTGAAGTCACCCCGCAGAGCCCTAGCAAAACCTAGCAAATCTCCGAAGTGCTAGTCAAATGCTCTGTTCATTTGTCTCTGTTACCAGTTACACATAAATAAAAGGTAATGTTTTTCATAATAAAACGCAAAGGATATGGACACCACCTGTCACACGTACTATAGCATAAAAGCATCCTGCCAGACTTTATGCCACTAGCCCAATCCTAGTTTAAAGGGAAATCTGACTTGGGCGCAAATAAAAGGCACCATCAACCATAGGGTTCCCACAGAGCAATCAACCTACGTGTACAAGCACGCGTGTGCTTATATTGGGAGAGGGGGATAGAACTTAGAAAACCACTCAGACACCTCTTAGGAAGGAAGATGGCAAAACGCCACCCTACAAGAGGTGCAGATTTCAACCAGATATGGCATACTAGAAAGTAAGTTTCTGAGAATCTCTCTGCTTCATAGCTCAACACTAGAGCTATCACATTGCAGGTAAGTACCATTCCCAATCCCTGCTGCCAGCTGAAACATAAGGCAGGCACCACTTCTGGAGCAGAGTCTATCCCATTGGTACATTTTTTCAGTGCCCCGTCCCAAGACTAATAGAGGACCTGCAAGTGGTAAAGGCACATGCAGTACAGCTAAAATGGAACACCATCGCCATTTTTAAATGTACTTAAACCACACACATACACAGGAACCCTCTGAAAGGCCCCATATATATGCTACATAAATATTCTTGACATAAGCATTAGTCTGACTACTGTGCTTTCAGTAAGTGTTTGAATGACTCTTGTCCTGATTAACAGAGCTACTAAGAACATGGGAAAATCATCACTAGCTTTATGGGTATCTTCCTAGTGTATATTGGATCATACTGCAACGTTTCTTCGCCGATCATAAATTAACTAGATTAACTGCTTCAGGAGAGGCCTTACCTGATGAGCGATGCTGCCTTGGATGTCAGAAATGCTAGCAGAACTTCTCTTTGCTACTGTAATAGCTGGAGTTATCTCTCCTGGCCATGAACAGATTGTCTTCAGTTCTAGAGAAGTGGGCTGTAAAACTCTTACCTTCTCCCTTTAACCACTAAGGACAATTTTCCTCCTGTTTCATCAGGCAGCAAAAGCAATCATCTCTTTAGGCAGCAGTAACTGACACCTATTTGCTAGGTAATTGCTGCAGTTAAAGGGGATTAAGCACACTGAACTCTCTTTCGGTGATAAGGCAAAGCCACCCCTGCAGCACTTCCCAGACACGCCTGAGAAGAGCTCAGGGGAAGGGGAGGCCAGCGGAGCTGGGGGAACACCGGCCAGCTAGCCCTGCGGCTGTACCTGCAGCCAGGACCCAAACAAGATGGGTATCCCCAGTGCAATCCCAGCAGGAACTGTGCCAGACCCCACACATGCTCAGCTGCCGCAGGCCAGGAGGACTAGGACACGGAGAAGCACATGAGCATCCCTGTCCCATCCAGACCAGCTGGGAAAGGAGCTCAGCAGAAAGCAAGAGCAGCACCCTGCAGGCTGAGCCCGAACAGTTCAAGGTGAGAAATACAAGAAAAATGCCAAATCAGTCAAGGCCCGAATGGAACAAAGCCTATCCAATGCAGCATAAACTAAACACTAATAACAAGAGGCAGTATAGAAACAAAACAGGCTAAATCCAACTAACTTCTAACTTCTGTTCATAAATTGAGCTACATCAGGCAAATTTGTATACAGGTGAGTGGTCTGATCCGTGTCTCTGCAGGAGCATCCCGTCTAGGACACAAAATATGTTAGAGCTGCCACCCAACTTGAGTTCAGCACACTTACATCAGGCAAACCTATGGCAAGGCAGCTTCTCTCCCACAGCCTGAAACATTGGTGCGGAAAAGTCCAAGGAAAGAAGTAGCAGCATCACCTTGCCAAAGGTTAGACGATCAGGAACAGAAGCAACATTTCCCTGTTATCCCGAAGTCTGACAGGGAAATGCCATAAAGTTCATTTGAATAGGTTCTGTTGCCCCTTTGTTTTTATTAATGCTATTTTTTTTTTCATTTTTCCTTTTCAAACATGACATTTTTAAATCACATGATTTACCACCACAAAAAACCCAGACCTTTACAGACTGATTCTTATCACATAAGTGCCAATTCCACATTGTCCCATGGTTTAAGAGAAAAACATGACGCTCCAAATGTTGCACTGTTTAAATGTTATTTTATTAAATATCTTCAGTTCAAGGTTTCATTGTAACAAAGCTATGAAGGTTCTACCAACATTCAGACCAAACAAACAAACACTAGCTAACTTTAATTATTTCTATATCATGCAAAAATTCTGCATCAAATGCCTTCCATTTCCTGTTTAAAATGTGATATTTATAATATATATTATATAGATGCTTATATTAGCCCCATAAGAGAACATTAAGAATGCTAAAGGTGTACAGCTGTGTTTGATAATGGCCATACCAAGCTAAGGTTCTCATTAACTTAAAAGGAAACAAAACAAACTAAAAACCCAAAAGAGAGTTTGTCTCCAAGACTGTGCAAAACCAAAAAAACCCAACAGTTCTGTTATTTTTTAATTTTCTCTGAAAGATGCAGATACTTAATACAGAGGGTTTTCTTTTTAATTATTAATAATCATCAGGTAAAGAGACAAGGAAGATCAGACCTAAAGAAGGCATGCATAATGTTTGTATTTATCTCTTTTAAATGGCATAATTGTAATCTCCTGTTTGCTCTCTCTTTGTGGCTTTAAAAAAAAAAAAGTCTGAATAAAATATCAAAGCTTTCCACTTTTCCACTTCACTGGCTTAGTGCTGTCTCAAAAATGTCTCAAAATAATAAAATCTAGTGTTTGCCCCCATGGGTTCAATCCCTACACTCCTCCCTGGGGTGGTGGAGGGAAGAAGAAAAGCTCAGACAAACCGGGGAAGTGTGGATGTTTTTTTCCTTCATCACGGACTATGCTGATCTAATCCTGGTGTGGGATAGCGCCTCTCTAACAACGGGAGCAGAGAGTTATCTGTTGCAAAGCAACAGCTTCTGTTTATGCAACAGCTTCTATTTTCTGTTGAATAAGGATTAAAATTCCAAATTGGGTTTCTTCTCTTCTGTAGTCTGTAAAAAGGTTGCCTCGCACCTAGTATGCTGTCAATGCCATCACTTGAACTCCCTTGAAAGATCCATAAAATGATTAGGGGTAGACAGAAATTCAGGTAAAAGCCCATCCCAGCTTCTGCAAGTGATTCCATCCCTTGGTCAAGACAAATCCTACCGGGTCTGCCAGAATGGCTGTTTTCTTCTTGGGGTTAGGCTCCCTCCTTGGTAAGGTCAACATAACACTGCCACATTCCCCACCCAACGAATAAAGGAAATAGACTCCTTTTGCAGCAAAGGAAAGAAAGGAAGATGACTTGGCCCAAAGGACAAACATCAGATCACATGTGCTAATTCCCTTTCCCCTCTGCTTCATGAGGTATCCTCTAACACCCAGAGGCAACACAGGGAGGTGGCCTGGAGTCCCTCGGGCTACGGCTTTTGAGGTTCTGATCTGATAGTTTTCTGTGTTACATCATCACTGTAAAAAATAGAAAAATTACCCAAATAAACACTAGGAACATGACACTTACAAACATCAGATGGGTTATAGTGGTGGGGAGAAGCACCTGGCTGGGGCTGCTGGCTCCCACTGCTATTTTACTCTGAGACCAAACAAATCAAACAGGAGGCCAGGTAACCCCTTTAATTCTATGGGTGCATATATTTCAGTATAAAAAACACACGCTATTTATGCCTCATATAGGAGTGTATGTGCAAGTCTTCATGAAGAACATAACACTAAGTTTTTTGTCTGCTTCCTAAGGAACACGTGTTCTGCAGCACTGTGGATCCCAACTATGCTACTAGAAAGGAAAAAAATAAAATAGAAAATCCCATACATGTACCCTCTTCCTCTAAAATCTCTGCTCTTAATGCAATGCTTCTTTTGTTGTTATGTTAAATTAAATTAGCTGGCTTCAGACCTCCCTGTTTGGCCAGGTAGTGGCTGTTTATAAAACCAGTATCTTTGAAGAGCAAGCTTCTATTTAAGTCATATTCACTTAAACCCATTTTTTAATCCCTACGTCCACCTTTAGTTTTATATCAACATCCCATTTTGTTGGTTTTTTTTTTTCTTAAAAAAAAAAAAAAAAGAGTCCATTTTGGGATCCAGCAGCCAAGCAACCAGCTTTCCGTAGCGTTCTTGCTGTGCAGGAATCGAAGAAGAAACTCAGGCTGAAGTCAGTCTGCTGGGCAACACGAAGAGAAGCGCCTCCTCTCTCTCGAACCCCAAGTCTTCACACGGGCTCCTCTGGGGTCTCCTCGCCACCTCTCACCGGTTGAAGTCGCAGCACAGCCTGAATGCGATGTTAACTTCCACTGTGGCTTTGCGGAGCACAGTTCAGCCACCCGCTGCTCAAGCCGCCTCCTTTTTTTGCTCTCCCTCTCTCTTTCTCTCTCCTTCACTTTTGCTTTCCCCCTCACTTCATTTCTGAAAGATGTTCCAGCTGCTGCCATTTTCTTAGCCCTGGGGGAGGGGGCATGTTGGATAATCTGTCATTTATTTAGCATTATTCCTGGTTTTTATTATTTTATACAAACAACATGTCTTTTTTTTTTTTTTTTTTAGATTTAAAAACACCTTCGTACAGCAGAAACAGACACGATGGATCCATGGAAAACAACAGAAAGGCAGCGCCCGGAGCATCAGATGCATGCAGGGTTTCGTGCATTTGGCTGCTGCCTGTTTGTAATTTGTATTTATTTTTTTTTAACGTCAAAACAGACATGACCGTTGCTGTCACTCAGGCACTCCAGAGCTGCTTGCTAAGAAGATATTGCCCTCCAGCTGAGTATCTCCACAAGTTGCTGCAGTCAGGAAGAGGTAGGGTCCACCCAGAAAGGAGAGGTGAGAACGGGATGGAAGATGGAAGGAAATAAAAGGCAAGCATTAGCTGTACACAATTAATAAAACATATTTTCTACAGGCTAATTATTTGGTGCAAGCAGAAACCCTTCCTAACACAAACCAGAGCGGGGCTTGTGAGGAGAGCCCTGAAGACAAGAGGAACACACTTGCCCTTCCAATGAAAATTAACCACTTGCTAAAATAAATTACTTGCTTGACTGAAGCAGTCTTGGGCCCACTGTCCAATAGTGACATGTCCCACAAGTCAAAGAAGTTTCCCAAGGGGTGATCTTCAGAAACGGTTTCTGTCTCATTTCCCATTGGTTTTTGCCTTGAACTGAAAGATCATTCTTTCTTTTTTCTCTCTGAATGTTCTTACTATTTAAACAAATGTATGAGCTTTTCTGCAGTTCTGCAAAGTTGTAGCCCTAATGACTGCTTTTAGCAAAGGCTCCTCCTGGCTAATCTTGTGTCAAATTTCTGGATTTATTTTGATTAGTTTTAAGTCTGAGGTTTTTTCTTGTTTGTTTATCATTGTCCTGTCATGAAAACGTAGCCAAAATCTTCTTTCTACCATTTCTTCCTTTGCAAATCTTTGTTGCAAACTCCCTTATTAGTCTCCTCTCTTCTCAGTTCCTACTGTCTCCTTACACAGAAGTCCTCTGATTAACCTCAAACTTCTTTTACAGCTGCAGTTTCCTTTCCAGATGACTTACACAAAACTGAACTCTGCCTTTCAGGTGAAAAGGCAAACCATCGATTTCTATTTAAGCATTCTTATCCATCTCATTCCTTCTTCAGCCTTACCCTTCGCTGCACACAGGCCAACGCTGCTCCAAAATGATTCAGTGTGTTCAGATGAGGGCTGCCCACACCGACCCCACTCGTAATTGCACGTGGTTACATCTCCTTCAGAACCCAGAAATGCACACAAATATTTCAACTTCAATTTAGTTTATAGGTTTTTAAAAATATTGTTTTAACCAACATTTTGTGGTTTGGAAAGGGCTTCTACTCTGCACTTTTCAGAAACCCTCCAGCACATACTTTTGGAGGAGGTGCAACATTTCAGCGGCCAAGTCAAGGAAATGTACCTCTTCTGTAGCAGCTAAGACTCTCCCCTCCTAAGCTTCCTCAGAACTCCTAGGCATAGCCACTGCGACATACCAATCTTTAATAATCTCTTCTGCATCATTTTTGGACTAAATCCAGGACAGAAGTCTCCCTCAGCATCTCTTTGATAAAAACTGATGCAAGTAAATTATTTTTTGTTTCCCTGCAAAAGCTTTATCCTGCTTGCTGCCTTACTCCCTGCAAATTCAGCTGATTGTCCAGCTCTCTGGAAAGCTTCCCTGCTTCTGGTGCCCCCAACTGGCTTTTGCTTTTCATATTCCATCTGTGACCTCTGCAGTTCACTTGTGATAGTTCACATTCCTTCCCATTGCCTTCAGTAGGGTTGAATCTCTCCCAACACATAAGAATAAAAACTGCTCTTGGCTTAGTCCCAAGTACTACGCAAGACTAGGACTCAAGTAGTAACTATACTTGAGTGGTTCATCCTCAAATGACCACACTAAAAAAAGCTTGTCTCCCAGGTATAATGTTTTTTGTGATTGCAAATAGAAAATCTTTCATATTAAAGTCCTAAGATTAGGAAACTTTGATCTTTAAAATGAAGGTGACAGATACCTCAGCATAAAACGAAAGGAGGCACAAAGATGTTGTACATTTAACTAAAAGAAAGCAGTAAGGCAATAAAAAAGAATGCCTAAATGCTAGAGAAGTAAATGGATCTGCTGTTCTTCAGAAGCAAGCAACAACAGTTTCTTCATGTCAAATTTTAGAACCAGTTTCCTCTAATGGTGAATTGTGGCAAGCTAATTGGGAGATACTGAAAATCCCCCAATATTATTACGTGTTTAGATTTTTTTTCCTCTGAGTTTTCTCAATATTGTACACTAAATAGCTTCTGCCAGTCAGAAAATAGGTAGTAAAATTTCTAAGAATAATTCTTTACCCTTATGGCATAGAAATTGTTCTGTATAGATTTTACATTATCCTCTCTAGAATATGACATTCTCATCAAAAAAGTTCTCTGAAATCACCAGCGTGTAAAAGGTAGATCCCTGACAGTTGGGAAACAGCGAACCCATGCACAGCGTGAGATACTCGTCTTTTCTGCTCTGTATTAGCAGGGAGGAAGCACTGCTGCTACAAGGGTAGCTGTGCTCAGAAACAACCGCCTGGCACGTGACTCCAGTTTGTCAGGAGTGGCAGATAATCCCACTGAGTCCAGAGGATAGGGCTTAGAGAAAGGAACACCAACTGATAAGCAGTAGTTTTTAGCCTACAACTAAAAATGCTCCTCTCACCGCCAGCTAAACAGCCTGCAATACTGAATTCCCACATCCATCAGCCTTAGCTGTGTGTATGATATACTCCTTCCCTGATAATCCATACCCGTATTTGATCCTCACTGGAGAGGTGCTGCAGGAGCTCCAGAGCAGTGGTAGTGGACATTCAGCCACTTGCCATCTCGGCGATGCCAGACACGGGTCTCTTCAGACTGCGTGGTGCGGGGCCGGCCTTGGCCATCGATGTACTGTGTCAGGCGAATGTACGCGATGCAGGCAGCATCTTCACCGATGACATGGACGTGGGGGTTCAGGATGGTGGTGTGTATTGGCTTGCTGTTCTTCGACAGTACTGGCAGAACATGCAAAACCATCAGCTTCACTTTACTACTAAGAAGAAACAGACTCCCACATCCTCCAACCTCTTTTGTATTCTACTCACCTTCCACTGGATTCTGGGATACAATAAAAACTGCTCTTGCAATTTTCCAGGCAAAATCCAAGCATTTCGTTCCCCTGTCACCTGTTCTCCTTAGAAACTGTGCACCTTTTATTGCCTAGAATCCCCTGACTCCTTTGCTCCCACTTCTTCTGCAAAGCGTACTCTCTACTTTTTCAACATCAGTGCTGCTGTTCCTTCAGTTACAGGAAAAGATCTTTTAATTATAGAATGTTGCTGCAAAGGAGTCAATAATCAGGAGATCATTAAGCTAGGCCTGCACCAAATATGAACAAGCCTCAGAGAAGTGTAAAAATCACTCCAGAACAGGCTTGGTCTCTGCATACTTAGAGCACTTGGAATTGCCTACTAAGGACCTTGGCCTAACCACCAAAATAAAACAAATAGAACACCTCAGGATTTAAATTTCAATTATGTCATCCTGTGTAGACATTCAGGAAGGGAGGCAAATCCACTAGTATAAATGACAGCATTTCTCCCAAATCTTTCTCCTGCTCCAGGCTGACAAGGTGACCCTTATATCCGTGTAATGGGTTCATTAGGTGTTAGAGATCTGAAACCATCCAGGGAAAACTCAAAGTGAAGGCGTAACTGATTTGTGCATGACTATCTTTATGTCTGACCATTCAGTATGTCTACCTCAAACATACATGTTGTTTCCATCAAAATATGCTCATTTTTTCCACTTCTGTATCAGTAGGAAATCCGGTGCCTCAAACTTTTAAAGCTCCTGCAGTCCATGGTTAGGAAATATTTGCACAAGGCAAACCGTACGCCTACAGTGAAGGGATCTGGGGTTAGAATTTGAATTGTTGCTGGAAAAGGCTTTTGAGATAAGGCATGCTGGCTCTTACGAACGCATCACAACTGATGCACAATCGAGCTCTTGCTGGTTCTGATAGCCAGTAAAAACAAGGGCAATTTCCCCCCCAGAATGATTAAAGAGAAAGCTGTTGGTGTTACCAAGTCTACCCACTCACAGTTCTCAAAGTAAAACTTATGGAAATCCATTCCTTCAACCAGGTTCCCCAGTGCTTCAGGTTCAAATGAGGTCAAGCCAGGATCACAGATTTTTCTGCAAAGGAAAGCACCACAGGCTTACAGTCTGCATTTAAGCCCCAAGGCTATTTACACAACAAAGTGCTGGTACAGGCATTTGACTCACACTCTATGTCCATCTTACTGTTTCCCTACTCCAAGGAGTAAGTTCCTGGAGGACTCAGTCCTACTGCAGCAACGTGGAATTGGTGTTAGTTGTCATTTCACCTAAAATAAGCCTCTAGGTTTCTGCCTGTACCACTGCCCTCCCCCCTACTTTTCTTACAAAGCTAGGACATTTTCCTTTTGTCACTCCTGTTGCTGTTTGATACCTGACTTCTAGTTGATGTTCATTTAGGGAGCTCTACCATATCCCTACCCTTAATGGATGGAGGCTAAAAAGCATAAAACTTTTTACCGTTTCTGACTACATTACAACTCTTCACATCCAGGAGCCGGAACATCACTTGCACACAAACTGATAAACAACCTGTCAGAAGACACCTGTACTTACGTATAAGCATCAAAGTCTCCATTGTTGATGGCTTCTATCAGCTGCTCCGTTATCTTAATGATCTCTTGCTTACGCACTGTGAACAAGAAAAAAGAGCAATTTAGCTGTGCATAAGACTTCGATGGGAATATGGGGCTAGTGGGTGCTTCCTGCAAGCAATTTGCAGAGCACCGCTAGTCTAGATCTCATAGGATGCTGTTCCCTCCATTCTGGAGATATGCAGTAATGACAGTCATCCACATGAGAATAGGGGGGCAGTGGTATGAAAGGGGAATGGTGATCCCATAATGCAGGGAGAAAGAAATAAAGATGTCATATTCCATTTTTTTTTTCTTCTAGAAATGTCTAAGGCACCAGAGATGCCTCCTGAACGACAGCCTGAGGTGCCTCTGGGGAGTCTGACCAATGAGTGTCAGTGAACCTGCCAATGTGAAGCCCTTGTCTGGCAGCTTAAGATGTGGAAACCCTTCACCACAGTAGGCATATACAAATGGCCACCACACAGATCAAGCCAATTGGAAAAAATTTCCTAACAACTTGCCCATCACCACCACCAAGACCTCAGCTATTGTGAATGTTGCAAACGAGCAACTGGGACATGTAGGGATGACTTCCACAAGCTAGAAAGACAACTGCAGCAGGATGGATGGATGGGTTGGATGAACAGATCCTAGCTATGTACTAGTGCACGCTCCATTCCTCAGGCAGCTCGCCTCTGACAATCCCTATGGCACAATTCTTTTCAGCACTCTAACAGCACTGCCATTAACCCCATCCAGGTCACTGGACTTCAAGATGAATGAAGACAGGGGCCAGCTGTCTACTGATATTTGGCCCCTCTCTGGCCAGCATCTCTGCACTCTCTGAGTCTCCCACAGCCAACTGCCCAGGCACTGTCCCCTCTGAGGTGCTCCATCACTCATGCTGATTTCAAGAGTCCTTAACACTCGCAAAGTTTGGGTCGGCTCTATTAAATAACACGATTCCAGTTCTACAACTATATGTGCACCATATATATGCCTAAGCCTGTATGCACACCCTCACAGCTCTTCAGCCTTCCCCAAACTTTCCCTGTAGGTAGACTACCCTGCACGTTATACAAGCGTTTAGGAGGTGCTCTAGCATTATCTTCAATATTACCAAATAACTTACAATTCCTACCACCAGCAGTGAAATTTATCTGCCCTTAGGCATCTAAAATGTAGGTGCCTGAAATGGAACCAATCACCTGACCGTTCCCTGTTTAGGCCCTGAAAGAAATAGGCACTTCTGGAAGTCTCTCATCTGAGGCACCTCAGATGCCTATCACTGGGGGGATGGTGTTTAAATCCAACCTACCATCCCAAGTCAGGGAAGCTGAATTCCACTCTAAATGCCAGAAGATGCTAGTCTGAACTGCCCTCCCCTGCAAACTTCCATACACACATGCATCTCATCCCACCATTGATAAGCACAGCTGAAGACCAACAAGATGGTAATCTCACTGCCTGTGAAAGATGTTTGCACGCACTCTAGAAATCAGTTAAGAGAATTATACTACAAAACAGCCACAGAAACATCTCAGATAGGGGACAACTGGATCATAATAGTAAGGGACCTGGTTTTGCCACTCAGGCTGTATACATTTCCAGATGTCAAAAGATGTATACAGGGATTAGATCAAAACGACGCAGTGGGCTATGTCGTTTGTGGAAAATCTCTTTACAAGCAAGTCATCTGGAATTGCTTCTGTATGAAGCAGGGCTACCTGTTGCACCTCCCTCCCATGCAGAGCACACACGAATGTGTGCAATGTCTGGGAGACAGACTCCATGGGGAAGGTTGTCCATTTGGGATGAGTGAGGAAATCTGCAGACCACAGCCACAGTGTGCTGACTCATCTCAAGGGGATCTGCAGCCCCTTCCCAAGTGTCACTATGCAGAGCAGCATCGACCCTGACCTTCAACACAAGTCCATTCCATCAGACTGTGCTCGTCTTCTTGCTTTCACTACATGTCCCGAGCTACAACCAGCACGCAGGGGGAGATCTGTTTTTTCCAAAAGATGGAGAGCCTCGGGATGTCACGGGGGAAGGCATTCATGCCTGCCACTCCTGATGAATTCACAGGGCCTCCAAACTTAACACTGCAGAGGGGCCAAAAGGGGGGGCAAGCATGCACCAGCACAGATAGGAATGGGACTCACAGCTGTTCCACTGTCTTTTTTGAGTGCCCCAAGAGGCAGCGCCGCCACCTGCCAGCAGCAGTAGGGCCGAGGGGAGGCTGCGGGCAGGGACACCGCGGGGGCGGCGGGGTCCGGTTTGAACCCCCGGCCTGGGGCTCACCCCGGGCTCTGCCCCCCGGCCCAGCGGGGGCGGGCAGCCAGCGGGCCAGGCTTGGGGCTTCCCCGCTCCCCATGGCGGCCGCCACCGCTAACCCCCCGGAGGGGCCAGCTCGGAGGGGCGGTGGGGTGAGGGGTACGGAGGTGGAGAGAAGAAAGGGGGGGCTTCACATCTACGGTAACTAGTACTAGTTGCACTACTCCACTACTGCTACCCAGCTGCTAACTTACACGGTGCAGGGTTAAGTACAAAGGGAACTACTGGAGTTAGCAAAGGCTCCGACCGAGCACGCTCTAACTCCAATGTCTGCCCTGGGCTGTCCCAGGCAAGAAGCTTCTCTTCACAAGACTGTGTAGCTGCAAAACAAATGTAAGCATTAAAATAATCAACAAACAAAAAACAGAAAGCAAAATAAAAACCAACAAAGAAGTACAAACACACACAGCCCCAACCCCGGTCGGCACACAGACATCCGCTACCCGCTCTCCTGCTTCTGTCACGCGTCAGCTGGGCCAGACACGGCTCCGAGGGGACCACCCTGGCACTGGTACGGGCGACCCCTCAGAGCACAGTAGGAATCACACTAATGCTGCTGGAGGTAGTTTGAGGGTGACCTAAACCACTGGTCAGAGTAGTGACAGAGCAGCACGAGGGCAAGTATGGGATGCAAGCACAAGGGAAAGAAAGTAGGGCACCCAAATCACTGCAGACCTCAACTCGGAGGGGAGCGGGGTGGGAAAATGCTGTCCCACTTGGCAGAGAAGTGTTTTGTCACTGCTCAGCCTACCAAGCAGCACCTTGCGATAAGCAAGAGGAAGGAGTTAATAAGAAAGCAGTGATGGACAGTTCACAGCAAAAAGGACTTCAGAAGAGATCATTTCCCTTCCGTTCTGGCTGGGCAAAACACTTTTCCCGTTGTACCTCACAAAACAGTGGTTTGACATCCTTAGAGCTACTTCAAAAATAAGTAACAGAGAGGCTCCAAGTGCTGCATCGTGTGAGATGCCGGTGCTGTGTGCAGGAAACCAGGGAAGGCAGACAGGAGGAGACAGAAGAGGGCATGCCTGCTCCTTCATTCACAAACTGACCAGATGTTCCCAACTCACATTAAGGATCCCTCCTTTACAGCTTAAAATAGCCAGGCAGCTAGTACTGTGTGTCTGTATAGGGGAAAGGCTGGGAATCCCACCTAGATTTTCTCCAACCTACTAGCTTTTTTCATATCCATTTTCAGAGACAGACAGTTCAGGAGAGATCAGGCAGACGGTACCGTAACTGGAGGACTAACCACAGTACCAGCTAACTGAGCTAGCAAGACAGACACCCAAGGTAAAGCTCACAACAGAGAAATGCTCCGCAGAGCCAACATTATCCAAGGATTTTCACTCACAGCACCTGACTATGGATTCAGAAGGGCTGTGGGGTCTTCCGGCAGCCACAGCCTCCCTTCCAAAGCATCCCTCAAGCAGTCTGTAAATACTGTTTTTCATTTCTTTTATACTTCCCAAGCACCGTCCATGTCTGGGCTGCTCGGAAGTTCTTGACAAGCGAGACTGAATGCAGCCTCACACATCCTCTCCACAAGCAGACCTGCACCACTGACCCCATTTACCACAAAGAGATGCCATGACTTGCCCAAGGAAACCCCAAAAGGCAGTGTCTCTGCAGACAATGCCACATCTCACCCAGATGAAAGCAAGGGAATGAACTTAGCTAGGATGAGGTCCTGGGTGGGTTTTTTTGTTTGTTTGTGTTGGGTTTTTTGTTTTTGTTTTTTCAAAAAGGGAAGGAAATGTTTGGAAGTTTTCAGCGTGCAAAGGAGGGTAGTTTGCAGGAAGGGAGATGATTTCTTTTTGTTCTGGAGTACTGGAAATGAAAAAATCAACGTTCTGGAAGGAAGTTGAGGAAAAGAAAAACCTTGGGGAAGGAGAAATGGGAATGGTGGAGGGAGGGGGTGGGAAAAAGATGCCGTGAAGCACTGCACCCCTGGACTTACTGGCTGAGAAACAGAGAGAAAGCTGGGACTGCATGGACTCAGTCTGTGTTTTGCTCTCACTGTGCCTCCGTCCTTCAAGCACTGAGCTGCCGTCCCCGGTGGAGAGAGGGGGAGCTAGCATGGCAGGGAATTAAAACACAAACACAAACAAAAGACGCAAGTTCAGTAAATAAAAAAAGAGAAAGGAAACAGGAGAACATTGAAGAAACCACAATGCTGGGCACAAAACATGCAGGAGTATCCTCCAGGGCAAAGCCAAGTAGACAGCTCTACAACATGGACCTGCTGTGCAATTTACAATGACGGGGAAGGGGGGGGCACTGCTTCTAGCCCCACCGCAGTGGAAACAGCATATCCCTGAGGCAACTGTCACGGACAGATTCTACACCACGGCAGAACAGATCTACGTAACCTGTTGTCTATTGAAAATAAGAAGTTGGCAGAGGACTTAATGGCACAAGCAATTTCCTTTTCTCAGAGTCATGGCTATGCAGAACACAGAGAACTCCAACATCCCAAACCTTTTGCTCTATTGAGTTTTGCGTGAGTGCTTGCTTAGCTTAAAACACGGAGGGGCAGGAGGAACACTGGTGAACACTGCTACGCTTAAAATGAGAAGCACTAAATTACCGGAGCTGACCATAGCATAAACCATTACTGTGCAAGCTCCTTCCCCCCCAACTACCATTCAAATGCTCCCTTCTATTAAAATCGTAACAAAATTTTCTAACCTCTGGCAAAAAAATCAATCTCAGTTTTGATCTGCAGCAACATGGCCCTACACAATTCTTCACAGATTTAGCCCTGGCCAGCTGCCCTCCTTTCCCCTCAACCTTTTGTTCAGTCCTAGCCTTCCTCTCCTCACAGCATTTGTATTCCTGACTTACAGGACCCGTTGGCTCAACTGGCTCAAGTCTGGGACCTCTTCTGAACAAAAGCTGCCAAAGGAGACAAGGTTCTGAACAAATATCCGTTCTGGACAGATATCCAGCAGAGATTAGATAAATCAGTTTCATTACCACACTACCAAAACCATCCAGTTCCCTTCCCTTAAAGTTAGGTTCTTAAACCACGGATTACTCTTTGGCAAAAAGATGGGAACTAGAATACTGTCCTGTAGTGAGGTCAGGTCTTATCTGAAACAATCTGTATTGCAGAGCTCGCTCACTCACTGGCATGTGCTTCTGCTCCCTGTGACCCCTCAGAAGAGGAGCCAGCAGCTTGTGATAAGCCCCAGGAAAAGCATTGGGAGCTATAGCCCAGCTGACAGAGGTGACATTGCTGCTACACCACAGGGTCAGCATTGATTTTTCCCTGGATGTGTAACTCGGATTGACTACAGGGAGAATGGGAATACCTCTGCCTCAAAATGCAAACTATTAACACGATTGCCTCAGAATGCAAATTGCATTCACCCATCCTGAACCTGCTCATTTAGGAAAAAGTCTGCTTGTCCTTCTTTAGGGAAGTCAGGAAAAGGCCAGCTGCTCAAACAACGTGAGCAGGTATAGGACTCACAGCTCCTTCATCTGAGGAGTTTTATAAGCACAGAATATTTATGATATGGTCACTGAAAGGTGTGAAATCCCTTCTCAGCCTCTCATTCCACTGATATCTCAGTCAAGAACACAAAAAATCATTTCCATTCAGAGATGATAGGCTGAGAATGATCTTCATCTTAGAAAGAAATAGACCTAAATAGAAAAAAATAAAGTGTGTGCATGCACTCAAGAGATCCTCAGAAAGAGGTGAGAAGGAAGACTGAGCAGGAATAGAGAGGTTTCAACTCCCTGTAACCTACAGGGAAGCACAAAAACATAACCAGACTCCAAACCTCAAGGTACTGGTAGGGATTTTCCAAGCCTAGAAGTGGACTGGGGATGAACAGATTATGATATTTGCAAGAAAAGAATTCCAACTCTGAGACAAAAACAAGTTAGCTCAGGGCAAACAGTGTTTATATACCACAGAGGCCAAGTCAGCTGGTTCCCCAACGCATGGCCCCACTGTGACAGGAATGACAGCGTCATGGCGAATTTATGAACTGAGTCAGATACAGAAGTCTGGGAAGCTAGTTCAAGGCAACAATCGAATCTCCAGGATCCCCTGCCTGCACTTAACTGTATTAGAAATTACAGGCAAAACACCTACCTTTCAGATCCTCATCTTCGGTCGTGGTGTTACAGCTCTCTGTGGAACCCTGTACAGCAGAACAGAGCGTTACCAGGCATCAGCAGTCAGGAGCATAGAGCAAATAGTTTGATTTGTTTGTGAAGGAAGATGGGGAAAAGCACAAAAACATTGGCAGGGATGGCAGGGAGAGGATGATACAAGGAAGGTTTGGATGGAAGCAGGCCAAATATTAAGCAAAACAACAGCATCTCTGCTAAGCTTTTGCGTGTTTAAGCCGTTCAAGCTGTCCAACCAGAACATTTACTAGGACAGAAGTTACCAAACTCTGTCAAATGAGATCAAATGGGAGTTGCTTCTGTTTGGAAGAATAGCCACAAGAAGCTAAAGAGGGCTCCTAGGCTTTCTCAGAGGAACAGGTCTCCATTTCCAGAAGAAAGAAAAAAAAAAGTGTGTAAGTGCCTGTATCTTCCACCCCACGTATGAAAGAGAGTGGTGATTACACACCACAATAGGAAAGAGATAATATTGAACAGTTGTCCCTACTCAGCCTCTTCCAGAGGCCCACAGCCATACAACACAACCCTTCCAAGTCTACTGCCAGCAGTATTCTGGAGCAGCCTACAAACCAGACATCAGGAAGGTAGAAACCGAAGTAAGACACATGAAGAAGAGAACAACAAGAGAGAAGTGGAGGTTTCTCTGGCAACACTCCCATCCCTTACCTTTATGCCATCTGTAGCATTATGGACAACAGTTGTTTGAGGCTCCTAGGAAAGGATGGAAGAATCATTAAACGCCAGTTCCAAAGCATTCTCTCATTTCTTTTCACTCCCCAGCAAGTGGAGAAAAGGTGACTGACATAAAAAAAATAAATCAAACCACAAACTCCAAACAGCACACGGGTGCTTGCGTGCACGCACACACCTCCTGCACAGAAGGTTTCCTGAAGAGAGAGAGGCTGCACTAAAAGCCACAGTCACAAGGAGACAAAGCCCCCAGCCTCCCTGCAATTGCCCTTAGTTCCCAATTTGCCTCCAGCGAACCAGGCTGGCACAAACGCCAGACAGCAACTGAGGAGCACCCTCTGCAGCTGCTCATGCAGTAGCCCCTCAGTGAGGATCCATCAGCAGCGCCCTCACTGCAAAATGCTTCAGAAGAGGGAGAGGGGGAGGAAAGGATAATACTGGGCTGGGGCCTTTGTCTCCCAGTTTTTTGGAAAGTTTGCCAGGTATTTCACCTTAAAAAAAAAGGGACATTCATAATTTCCATAATAAAAAAGGGATAAGCCAGACCACCTCAATGCCTCTCAGAGAGCAATTGCTAAGGGAACTGGGTTGTGAAAAAAGGCACATTTTTCTAAAAGTCTCTAAAGTGAGATCCCATTTCAGTAACAACAACAATAATTAATAATTTAGAAAGGCTCCCTCAGTATCAAAACCATAATGAACAAAGCCAGTGAAGGGAAAGCAGAAAATTATGAAGTGTCCCAAGAACCCTTTGCCCTACTAGAAACAACAAAACCACCACATCCCACCCTCCCATCCCACAAAAAAACGCCAAATCCAACTCTCCAGCGACACACAACAAAGAGCAGCTACCAGGCCTACGGGTGCTACCTCTCTCCTGCGCTCATCCCTTCACTACTGGGACAGGACTTCGGGATCCTGCGCCATCTCCTCCCACTGCTGTCACTCTTGCAGCGTGGCTCAGCGAGGGCACCGGGGACTGTGATGGTGCAGTGATGTACACCCACCCGTCCGCCCGTCACCCACTGCACCGCTGCCTGAGCTTCCAAGCATAGCGAGGCAGACCACACCAAACTGTGCTGTTAAATGTACTAGGCACAGGGCACGCTGTGAAGCCCCTGCACAGCCCAAACAGCAAACGTTAGCCCAGCGAGTCAGCGAGCAGTAGAGGATCCACCCACAACTGAGCAGGCCAAATGGGCCATCAAAAGATTCCTCTAAAAACCCTTTGCCTGCCCTTTCTTCTGTGGTGTCCTGAAGTCCATCCTCCATTTCCTGGGTGTTGAAGAGGGGATAGAGTTTGCTACTCTCTTCTTCCAAACCAGCCTCCCCAAAGCCAGCAGGAACAGTTGAACAGGACACATAGAGCTATACAGGGATGGCACACAGGGAAGTCCAGGCAAGCTGCGATCCCCACATCCAACAACAGCTCTGCTCAGCACCCCCACCCCAAAGCCTGTGAGGCTGTGACCAGGCCCCACAGCAGCACAGGGACACAGACAGAACGAAGCCAAAACACAAGCTGAAACAGAGCAGCACAAGCAGCACTCGGGATGGGGTGGGGGGGAAGGAGAGAACAGGAGAGGACAGAATCAAAATTAAACCAAATAGGAAAAAACCAAAAGCGGTTGGGGAAGATACCATGGACGTCTGCACTGGGGGTGTTTCTTTTGCAGTGCTTACTATACTGGTTTTGTTGTTGCTCTGTGGCTGAGACAGAAAAACATGGTTTTAGTTACCCTGCCAGGTAGCAGAGGCAGCAAGAAAATGACAGTATTGCTTCAACCCCAACCATCTCCTCAGACCCTTCCCTCCCCACAGGCTCCATCACCAAGAAAAGGGAGGAAGGAGTAGTGCTGCCTGGGTCGCGGACATCATACTTCCCTCAGAGGCAACAGATGTTGTAAGGGATGTACCAAAACCCAGATGTGCGTCGACTGCTAGATCTATAGGGAAGGAAAAGAGAAGGGAAAAAGGCAGCAGCCCAAAGGGATGGGGAGAATCCTGCAATGAGCACCAACAAAAGTATCTGGTGGAGAAGAATGAGAGACGGCAGCAGTCCCAGGAGAAAGAGACTACAGAAGTGAGAGATATACAATAGTCATGGAACAGCCTCAAATTTGAGGTCAAATGGGAGTTGTGTCTGAGGAGTTCCGAAGTGTGCGACAACAGCTCTAGATATGTGATGATGCTGAGAGTCCCAGGGAATGTACAGATGCAAGAAAAAGTGTGGTCACCCCTAGAAGAGGTAGAGAAAAGGTGAGGCACAGTGTGTTGTGTTCCTGCTGTGACCTGAACAAAGAGACTTCAGGATCAAAATATGGAAATGGATGGGGGTGAGACATGAGGAAAAGGTCATGTAGTTCCCCAAGTAGCAAGTCCTCTGGACAGTGACCAGTAGTTTTTCCACCTGTCCCCTCCTTCAGTCTCTCTTGCAGCTGTGGTAGAAGAATAAAATCTCCATTTCCTGCATTCACATGGCATGACAGTGAAGCCATCACCAGCTTGCTGCAAAGAAATGTCCCACCGAGTCGTGTACAACAGTTAGGTCAGGAATGAGCAAAGTCTATGTTTGTAGGAAGACAAAACTGTGCCTGCTAGTATATAGTTCCTAGCCCACAAATCCAATCAGTTGTTGGAGAATTAGGTCCACAGTTACGCTGCTGTGTAACTCCCACACCAGGTATATAGCTCTCTTGCTGCCAGACACCAGCAACAATTTCAAAGTCAGCGCTGCAGGAGCTTCGCTCAACTC
>VXBO01000359.1:526211-625713 GCA_013400135.1 Rhinoptilus africanus
TCACTGGCCTCCAACTAGACTCTGCGCCCCTAATCACAACCCTCTGGGCTCTGTACCAACTCTGAAACCAACTCCTTGGTTTCCAGATCAGGGGTACTGGATAGGAGCTCACAGCCGTGCGACCTCACTGCAGCCACCCTCCACCCCACCGCTCTTAGTGAGTACAAACTCATACTGCAAAACATCAGGCCCTCATCACCCAGTAACCACCACAAAGAATGCAGAAGTCAAATGCTGAGCTGGAAATCATCCGCCAAAGGTTAGATCTATCAACCAGAAGCAGATCCTGTAAGGTTGAGACTTCACACACCTACTAATGCTTCATTTTTTCTTCAAAAGCAGCATGCCTTGGCTTAGCTATCCCTTTTGAAGATGGAGAGTTGAGAAACAGAAGAAGATGGGGCAGGTGGAGAGGGAAGTAGGAGAGAGAGGCAGAAATGAATTCTTTCAAAGTCCATGGGAAAAAAAAAAAAAAGAGAGAGAACACACTCATCCCCAAAGCTAAGAAAGGAGAAACACTTCACAAAGTACTGTGTCCTGCCTCTTCCTATACATCCCTGTATTGTCCTAAGACTTTGGCCTTCCAAGAGCTTTGCTTCCTGCATGTTTTTCCAGACTGACAGTAAGAGATGACAGGCCACTGTGGATGTTAAGAGAGGTGCAGATCAACCTGAAAAAATGAATCTCAAGCTGTTTTATGGCACAAACACAATGAAATTCCTGGCAGCACCTAAGTCCAGCCCTCCACACAGCACTGAGGCTCCTGTACTTCTTCAGAAACAGTGATCCTAATGCAGAGATCTATCTTCTAAACCTCTTCCAGTGAGAAAAGCACAGCCCATTTTTCTTAGCGCACTGGGATGAGAAGATAAAGTTAGCATGAAAGAAGCTACACAAAAATACTTCCGATTTTTTGTAAGGCTTTATAACTGAGGCCAAACGGGGGGAAAAAACACCCCAGAACATCCAGGAAGCCACTGTTCTGAAAAAAAGTTGATGGCAGCTTGTTAGGTGTGGGACGTCACCTTACAAAGTGCAAACCCATGCACACCCAAAGCATGCAGCCTACCCTCCAGGCTGCACTTAACACCCAGGTCATCCATCATACTCTTCCTCAGCCAGCAGGCTAAAGACAACCTAGTATCATGTTTGCTAGTCCAGAATCACACAGCATTTTTCTCCAGGGCAGAGTCCCAAGGAAATACGAGGCAGAAGACTTAGCCTAAGCGTTTTTCACAGCTCTTTCTCAGATGAAGGTATCTGACATACCGAGCTTCTGGCACACGCTCGTGTCTGGTGGCCACTTAACCAACTGCCCTTCCCTGGAAGACTGGCCTGCCCTTCCCAGAGCCCCAGGTACCACAGTCAACTCCTGCCCCTCCTTCCCCTCCTGCTGCCAGCCAGCATCATGCTCACTGGGCAGGCTAGGATCCTCGGCAATTCACAGCGGTACAGCTCAAGTTAAGAGAGGCCAATTCACCTAAAAAGGTGCCAGGCCCTTCTTAAGATCTATGTAACACAATTAGTTTTGGCACAGCAGTTGGCAGCGCTTCCTGAGCTAGACAAGAGACAGACAGACAGGCACAAACAACACAGGGTGCAAGAGAATGAAAACAGACCAGTGATCATATCGCTAGGGACACACATTTCTAGCCAACTAAAAGAAAATAAGTACCAACACATGGGCCACCTCTGGTTATTTAGCCACCTTCATTGCTTCCATGTTCTCTCAAGGCTGACACTTACAAGGTTTGCATATCCCAGCTGCTTTAAAACAACAAGCAGAGGGAATTTAAGTTTTGCTGGCAGTGAGCAGAAAAGAAGGGCAAGAAAGGCACAAGGAACTCCTGTCCTGGAGTTTCACAAGGGCAGGGCTGGTGAAAAGTCAGTCCCTCACATCAGATCTTCCAAGCAGTTCTTCAGGATTACTGTTTTGTGTTTACATAGTTTTAAATGGCCACTGAAGGAGGAAGAAGAGAAATATCTTCCACATTGTAATGTAGAAACAAATTATTCTGCTTTCTCAGCACTATAACATTCCTGCTCCTACCTGCAATAGGGAAGAAATATTTTCTCTTCTTTTCCTGTGTAAAGGAGAAAATGCAACAACTAATTTTTGTACTTTAGATAGCATTCATATCTCAGTGTCAGAGACAAAGGCATCATCTCATGGGCTGTGCATGACTCCTCACAATATGGCACTGGCCAATTTTCTCTTTGCTCCCTTGAGAGTGGATTTGACTACTTTTTCTGATGAATTCTATGAATGTCAAACATCTGGATGGATGAAAAAAGGAAATGAGTAAGACAGGGGAGGCAGTTACTGGGTATTTGGTCATGCTGGGATACATAAACAAGATCAGGACAAAAGGAAATTTTTGATTATAAAGGCTCTGACAAACCTTTTCAGTAAGTACACTAAAAAAAGAAGTGACCGGCAGCTCTGAGCTGCCCGGCGGTGCTGTGCCCACACATTTCATCTGAACAGTGGAGCCCCATCAGTCTCTGCCACATTTGGAGCGACTCCCAGTTTGTTCTACACTGCAGGGCTCCCACCAAGGATGACGGCACCAACACCAGGCAAAGCACCTGCTCCTCTTTTTGGCACTTCTGCAACAGAATGACAAAGCCCCATGTCCAGGCAAGGCACACACCTGCTCTGCTGAGCCCAGGAGAACCACTGCCTTGTTCCGTTTCACACTCGGAGCAGGCAAGGTCAAACGGCATTGCCAGCAGAATGGGAGCTGTACGACTGGCCAGGGGCCAGACAATCACGGGGCCCTTTTAGTGAGGACATGGACCTTTCGGTGCACAATGATCCCCCCCGCCACCGCCCCCCTGCACAGACATGCTATGTAGGGTGATGAGCACAAGCCGAGCGTGCATGGCATGAGAATGGCGGACGCACGAATCGCAGGCAGCTTACGGGAGGTGCTCACCATCAAATGCACACTGGAGCTCGACTTCCTTTTCTGGACACACCATTGAGAGAGGGAAAGAGAAGGGAAGAGAGGAGATGAGAAGAAAAGCACAGAAACTATTCACACATTAGTGTGCCAGCAAGGGCCCCCCTGCCAATAATGCTCCCCTAGGGGCAGGTATAAGCAGCAGCAGAAACGCACAGACACACGAGAAGGTGCAGAGAGAAGTCACCATTAAAGAACATGACTACACACCAGGGGAAAGGGCAGGGCTGAAGACTCCCCATCACTCAAACATCGAGGTCAGAACACAGGTGCCTCACACACTGATATAAGGAGAGGAGAAGAGGGAGGAATACATTGCCACAAGATGCGGGATGCAAGGGAGTGCCTCTGCGTGCTCTCCTGCCTCAGAAAACTGCAGCTTCCCCAGCCACATTTGAAGAGGTAGGCAGAAACCTCCTGTGTGTTCACATTTGGAGGAAGCAGAGGTGTGTGTGTGTTTGCAACTAGAAGCAGAGGGTAGGGAGGAGGGCACAACAGGAGGGGCATCCCCAAGGGCTAAAGAAAAAAAGGGGAACATCTCTGCATAGCATGGGGAGGAGAAAGGCTCCCTCACATGGAAACTTGGGCTGATCCGAGAGGCAAGGTACACCCACGCTCAGACATAGAGGAAAGGCAAGGAAGGCAAAGAGGCACTCAACAGCCAGAACACCTTGCGCTCTCACATATTGGGAGAAGAACAAACAGGGAGCAATGCTCAAACACTACCCAACCTTCTTGGACTCTACTGTTGCTCAAAGGCATCTTCAGTCATCTTCAAAGACACCTTTACACCAAACTGCACTCTCCAGTAAACCAGGCTCAGCATGCATTTCTCTGCTCTTTCACTATAATCTTACTGTCATCTGGCATTACAACGCTGCTCCTTTCCCCTGCTGTCTCCACGTACATTTTCCATCTGCCCTCCTCCTTTGGGCCTATCTAAGCTATTTCGCTGACGCTTACTTCTCATGGGGAGGTACTACAGAGTCTAGCTCAGAGTACTGTAGGACAGCACATCCCAGTCAGAAATCTCGATGGTGTGGGCTCAGCTACGTAGCTCTGGACACTACCTAGCACTAGCACACTACCATGGCTCCCAAAGGGAGCAGCCCCTGAACTCAGTACAGGCTGTGGAGTTGTACCTCCCCATTTCATACACTTACTGAGTCTTCACAGCTTTCATCTTGAATATTGTTTTTGTCCCTGCTATCCTCACATCAGAGCTCAAGCACACATACAAACTGGCATGTCTTTGAGAGCAGAAGTGCCCACATTCAACTTATACCCAGAGCCACATTCCTAATCACACCACACAGCCCAGAATCACACAGCCACCGCATGAACAGACTCAAACTAGCAAAGCTTCTGCCTCATCTGATCTTTAACTCGAATATGGACAGACTGATCTGTTCAGCGTTGGCTCACTAATCTTCCACTTCATGGAGGCACAACACAGGGCTTGCCACTACCTGGTTTACAAACTTGTGATTCCTCTCATCTTCTTTTAGGACAATCTAGCTTCTCCACAGGCTTTTTCTCAAGACAGAGCTAAAACAGGACGTACTACCGGTGCATGAATACAATGCACCAATAACCCAGAGGAATCTCTGTACCCAGTCACAACAGCAAATTTTTAACTGTGAGAAGTCGAAACTCACACCAGCTGAGAAACTGATCCAAAACTTCAGGTTTTATTTTTAATGCATCCTGTGAGTTGCAGCAGACACAGAGAGGCCATGTGGATACTGCAGAGAAACTTCTAAGGAAGACAGTCTCATTTGAAGTTCATATAGATTTCCAATGAGTTACAGAAATAAGAAAAGTGGCAGAAAACTCTTAGAGAAAAGCAAAAAGTTCAATATGAAAGGAGAGTCAACCAAGCCATACAGAAAACAATCACTCTCCTATATTAGAGGTACAAGTAACACTGACACAGGAGGAAACAGAACCCTCTGCAGATCAGAATTTAATTAGAGCACAATCTAAATTTAAAACAGCGTTGGTCTATTAACATGACATGATGTATTGTAGAAATCCCAGAAAGCACATTATTACTGGCTACTATAATAACAGGGGGAAGAAAAGCTAGCTAGACAGGATGAACAGGGCAGGGAGTGAGGTCTGTGTTAACACCACAGCATGAAAGTACTATTACAACTCAAGACAGGTTGGATAATGCCAACATGAGGCACAGCAGTAAGTGCTAAAGCAACAAAACTTAAGTCAAAACATACACAGGTAAATTACTAAAATGAGATCAGTCTCCCAATCCCCTCTGTAAAAGCTGCATCAGAGCCATCTACGTCACCTTCCCAAGGTGACCACTTGAATGAGCAAAACTTTTTGGTTTTCTTGTAATGTGACTGCAACGCAGCAAAGTAAATAAGATAACAGTAGTTTACTTACAGAGAGAATTCTCTTTCCCTTCCATAACACTGCTACGTCTCTAAGTATTTCTAGGCAGTGCAGAGATGGTCCAGGGGATGCAAAAAATTGTCTCCCAAAGCAGTAAAGGCAACATTTTCCCCTCTCAAACCCTGGGATGAATGTTTGTTAAAGCTCTATTTCTGTATTTGTGTGAAATTCAGGTGTTCGTCTCAAGAGGAGCAGGTTCTCTACAGTGAAACTTAAGGAAGACACTTGCTTTAGGTAACAATAAATAGAAGTCAGCAGGTGACAGAAGACAACCTGAAGAATCACCGTCCCTTCAGCACAGCAGCAATACTAGAAGTGGCAAGTGTAAATCGTTCTGAGCACCTATAGAAAATATAAAACATACTAGAAGATGCTATAGGAAGTAGAGTGCTTCCAGGCACAGTCCCATTCACAGGTCTGGGCACTTAACACGGATTTTTTTTTTACAGCAGCTTTTTGCATTCCTGTCGTCTTCACGCAGTTCTCCCCTAGTTTGGTACTGACGGTATATTTATGTTAAAATATCATGCTTGCTGCAACTCATATCCCGGTAGAGAGTATTGCCATTTCAGGACTTAAGGTAGGGAAAAAAAATATAGGACTCAAAGTAGATCAGGGAGAGGCAGCCTGAACTAGCAGATTTGAGGTCCTCTTTCTACTTCTGCTTTATTCTTTTTTTATGATGCCGAGCAAATCGTTTCATCTTTGTCAATCCATCTTCTCTCCTGCCCTTTGTCAGCTTGCCCATTTAAATTGTAAGCTAAGAGGCAGGGATTTTCTGCTTAGGCATCACTGCAGTGCTAAGCACACTGGACCCTTGATCTCAGTTGGAGTTTCAAGGCATTACAACAATGCAGTGAAAAAAGTGAATTCATCAAAGGTGGGCAGAATGTGTTACTGGATGTCAGCACTTAAACAGATCTGAAGTGCTCCACACGCATCTTGCGTAAAACAGTTCAGCACAAAACTGTGATGTTCAGGTGAACGTGGGTTCTCCTCATTTAGCTTCACCATAACAATCTTTAAGCAGTATGGCTTTAAGATCATAAAAAGTGCAGATACAGAAACAGGAGCATTAACTTCTGTTGGTCACTGCATGGATGTTACCTGACCCTTGCAGATTTTCTAAGGATTCCCTGTTGGTTCACCTTGCTACTGTGCCTTCTCTGTCTAAGGCCTGCTTTCACAAACTGCTTTCTCAGCAGCCACGCCAGCTTATGGAGCACCCTGCCTTCCCCACAAGCTCTTTACCGGGCAAAGGGCAGGGAAAGCTGGTACCCACTAGGCATAAAATGTACCCTTACCACAATATTCCTTACAAACAGTAGAACAAATGGCATTTGGTGCTTCTTTGCAGTTATGTAAGATGAAGGGCAGGTTTTATAATGTTGACCTTGTCACACCAGAACTCTGGATTTTTGCTTTCAGCTGAATTCTCCTTTCAGCTATGCTATTCTGCTTTTACTGATAAAGAAAACAGCATGCATGCAGCAGACAAGGTAGAAAACGAAAAAAAATTTTGCAGAGCATTGCAAGTGAATGCTGTTAAAGTTTTCTGCATTCCATAGCATTCTCCACAAGTTACTATGTAGGTAGAGTGTTACACTGGGCCTGAAAACATTATGACACCATTTTGTGTCCCCCAATCACAAACCAAAGTGCCCAGAAAAAAAATAGAAAGAAAAGAAGAAGAAACTGACAAAGAGCTTAGAGAAGAACTAATTTTAAAATACTTGTAATTACATACTTAACTAAAAATAGCACTTTGGGCATTAACAAATTCTGATTATAAAGATGGATCTGACAGGTCCTGCTAGAACTGGAAACACGCTCATCCGCTCATCCTCTCTCTCAACACCAGTAGGAAGGGAAATTCCCCTTTGGGAAAAAAGGGAACAGGGCTGTTTGAAGTGCTGCCCAGAGACAGAAAATCAACAGTAGGGCTGTAACACTAACTACAGGGAGCCCAGACCCTGATGAGGTGAGAGAAAGGACATTGAGCATAAAGTGTCCTTAATCTTCACCCAGGTGTCTGCCCCAGCCCATTCCTTAACCCCTCCCTCACCTTGCAGTGGAGGCAAGCCCAGATTACAGGCAGAGAGGGGAACAAGACAGCAAGTAGATTTGACATGAAACTATCTAAATTTTAAAACGGCAGCTGCACAACATAGGTCATTAAATTTAGAATCTTAAAAATAATACCTGGGACCTACAGTGCTGGCCACAAGACACGTGGTATGTTACATGGCTCTGCAATTCGTCACCCAGTATCTTCTAGCCTCACTTTCTGGATTTGAAAGCAGAAAAGCATGTTCCTTGGAGATAAAAACTGGGCATTCCTTGTTGCTACTTCATCAGCTTGGATCCAAATTCTGCCTGACGAAAGTGAGTGCAGCACTACCAAAGGTTTGGTGAGCAGGGACAATTTAAGATTCACGGCAGTTTAAATCATTCATTATTTAAGATAATGGAAAAGTTCTCAAGTGCCAAGCTGATGAAATATCTACCAATTAGCAGAATTAGTACTTGAAATAGAAGCAGCAGTGCAAAATGAAAATCAGGAATGCTTCAAATAGATTTTGGAAAGGAATTTGCTAGAGGAAAGGGTCATACACATGGAAATTTATCAAAATAACCCCAGTGTGGACACACCTATATTGGAATAAAAAATGTTTCCTTCCTGTCCTCCCCTCCTGATTTAAGTTTCCCCTCCCCACTTTCAAAATGGTCTGATGCAAGAAAAATGCATGCATCCCCGTTGCTTTAGTAAAGGATTAAAGCCAATTCTATAGAAACAAAAATTGTGGTTTCTTTCTTACAGCTCCACACAACTGACACTAGACACTCATACCACCCCATATGACTAACGTATCATTCATCTCTCATTTACGCTAAATCAGCAACAACATGCTGCACCTTGCTTCAGATATTCACCAACATGCATTTTCGTGGAGTTCTTGAGAATAAACATGAGAAAGCTGTAAAGGCCTCACTCAAACTTGCCTAATACTATGTAATAGAAATTTCTACTGTATTTGTCAAGTAATGCAGGATTCTAGCACAGAGAGATCTGAATACTAGCCAAAAGGATGTGAAAGTTACCTTGAACAGAAAGTAAATTAAAACAAACTGGCAATGTTTTGGATTTTTTTTTTTCAATGGGCTTAAAGCCATTAACTTTTACATTAGTGTAATCATCATTTTGTTGAAGAAATACTCTTTCCATTCTCATCTACTGCGTGGATATTTGTGGCAAAACTCTCATAAAGCAGTCACCCTAGACCAGATAAAGTCAGTGAAGAAACTCAAACATATTTTCTCTCAAATCTCCATAAGGAATTAATTTCCAAGAAGGCTTTAAAAAAAACCCCACAACAGAACAACAAACCCAAGCCAACAAAAAAAAAAAACCAAACCAAAAACCCAAACCAACCAAACAAAACACACTCACACCAAAAAAACCCCAAAAAACATCCAATCACCAAACAAACCAGGAATCTCCATATCTGTAGGGAACAAGGGAAACAGACCAACCACATGGCATGTGCTCAGCAGCAGACCACAGTTAAAAATACAGCACACAATGCTTGTTCTACAGCTACATCTGATGTAAAATGATTTACATAGGAAGTGGGACTGAAAAGGATACCACAAAGCTGAAAATCTGTTCAGTGTTCAAGTCATGGTATCTGCACTCCGCACTACGCTACAGGGAATGCAAGACCAGATTCTCTTAATTCAACAAGTCACTGGCACAAGTTGTTTGTCAGAACTACCTAGGAAAAAATCAGTGGAGCTAAAATCACAAGTTTCCTGCATAAGGAGCAATGCATGAAAAGCAGGCTGGTAACAATGGTGAGGCCATCAACCAGACAGTGACCAGCTCAGAGACTGCTGCACAGCAGTCAAGTGTGCCAAGTACTGCTCCGATAAACAAGTGGAAGTGGGAAAAGGCTACACTGCCATGGGATGACTAACGGGAAGCAGCACTGTGCATGTAGACAGTAGGAGCAAGGAAGGAGATAAGTATGTAGCCACAGAAGTCCTACAACAGAACTGTTAAGGTTGTACTACCAGAGCACTACCTGCTCTCTATCTTGTCCAAACTTAGCACTGGGGGGAGAATCGACCTATACTCTTAAAAGTCCGCATTATTGAGCAAGAGAGTTACTCAAAACAGCAGCTTTAAGAAGAAATATATGATTTCTTCCTGAGTTTTAAAGCTTATAGAAATGAGGACTCAAAAGCCACACCTGAAGATAGATGCCATTTGGGGAAAACAGGAAGCTTAAAAAAAACCAACTCAGCCCTGGTTGAAAGCAAGTGATACCCTCCGTGGACACCATACGGGGTCATGCTGCAGAGCAACACTGCTCTGATACTTTGGAGCAAGGAAGTTGCACGCAGACGCTTGACTGCAGGTCTCTGATATCATATAGAAGTAGAGAAGAAGTTCCCAGAGGGCAACCCCATTCTCACCATCCCCAAAGACTCGTGTGTCATTAGGGCAGAACACAGCAGAACTACAAGAATGGACATTTTAACTAGAGCAGTCCTCCAATGAACACAACTGCTCTGAAAACACCTCTTTTTCCAACAGCTTGCTTGTATTGTGAGCCCTCTGGCAACAGAGTCTGAGTAAAATGGAAAAGGGCTAAGAGAGCAGGAGAGAACAAGTGTGCTGGTCCTGCAATGTGCATGTCACCCCCCAGCATGGGGAGAACGAGGACTATTCACAATGCAAAACCTGGAGATGAACCACCTAATGGCTGTGGAGAAAGGTTTGGACTTCAAATTGAAATGCAAGCAAATAAACCAAACTCTACTTTCCCATGTGGAGGAGAGTTATCCTTTGGAACAGTTAGGGGGAAAGACAATGCTCTAGCCTGTTAACTGTCTCTACTCCAGTACCAGATGGTAAAGGGCTACTGCCTGCAAAGACATACAGCCTTGGGAATGGCCTATTTGTCCTCCAGATGACCACGCACACAAAGAGTGAAACTGAAGCAGGGGAAAAAAATAATTCCCCTCAGAAGGGAACAGAAGAGTGCCTGGCCCTCAGGAACATGGACCTAACACAAGATTCAGTTTCCATTCTATCCAAACATGAACATCTGGGGACTCTTCCTTCTCCATCCCTTTTCCCAGCCCAACTTTCAGCATCTGTCCAAGAGGGGAGACAAAGAGATTCTCATGGGGCCTGCTGGGTATCATCAGCCACTGACAATTGCTCTGTGCAATTTTGATACCCAGAACCATTCTGCACTGAACCAAACAGAAGAGTCAGAGGCACATGTCACACTTGAGCAAGTCCTTGGTCTTTCTATTCCACAGCATTAACCAGTTCTCCATATTTCAGAGAAAGGGGGGAAAGAAATCTTGCTGGTACAACAGTGCACTTCAATGGTTGTGTGATGAATAAGGTGCATGTAAGGAACATTAAGATCCCACCCGGGGCTTCACTATGACACACTAAACATAACAATCCCAGCCATGAGACAGGTTTTACCCTGGAAGGGAATGGGCACCAGAGAAAGTGGTTGCCTTCTGTTCAGGTGGTGGGAGAGACAGTGAAATGGAAAAGCAAGAACTTACCTTCACTCCATCTGACTTCTTGTTCAGCAGGCTTTTGGCAGCTGTGGAGACAAGCAGAAGTAGGTGAGATTTGGTTTCAAGGCTATTCTCTCTCTCTTTCCCCACTTCCCTCAAAACTGCACAAGACTCCAGAAGGACAACCATCCTGCTACTTCCTCTCTAACAGCAAGAGACCTGGAAAACAAAGCCAAGTCACTCATCAAATCCATCCTGACAGCAGAGGGTCACCCATCCTATCTATTGTTCACCTAATTAGGCAAAAATGCTCCCACTTTCACCATCTCAGAAAGTCTGAAATGAGACTTTAGAGTTCTTCTATTTCAATCTTCCACTCACACACTGTGACACCATCCAGTGCCAACAGTTACAGAGGGAAAAGCTAAAGAACTCTGCCAGATCTTTGCAACAGGATAAAGGCTTTACCCTCAAGTGCAGTCATTCACATAACGGACTTTGCTTATAAAGGGGGCACTGATAACACCATAACGGACTTTGCTTATAAAGGGGGCACTGATAACACCATAACGGACTTTGCTTATAAAGGGGGCACTGATAACACCATAACGGACTTTGCTTATAAAGGGGGCACTGATAACACCATAACGGACTTTGCTTATAAAGGGGGCACTGATAACACCATAACGGACTTTGCTTATAAAGGGGGCACTGATAACACCATAACGGACTTTGCTTATAAAGGGGGCACTGATAACACCATAACGGACTTTGCTTATAAAGGGGGCACTGATAACACCATAACGGACTTTGCTTATAAAGGGGGCACTGATAACACCATAACGGACTTTGCTTATAAAGGGGGCACTGATAACACCATAACGGACTTTGCTTATAAAGGGGGCACTGATAACACCATAACGGACTTTGCTTATAAAGGGGGCACTGATAACACCATAACGGACTTTGCTTATAAAGGGGGCACTGATAACACCATAACGGACTTTGCTTATAAAGGGGGCACTGATAACACCATAACGGACTTTGCTTATAAAGGGGGCACTGATAACACCATAACGGACTTTGCTTATAAAGGGGGCACTGATAACACAGAGGCCTCCTAATTACTGCTATTCACAGTTACTCTGGGGAAACAACTGGATAGCTGAAAGGAAGAGACTGGAGAAGTGCAAAAGGCAGCATCTGATAACTGTTAAAAAAAAAATGAGAAGAGAGATAGGAACTGGGCTGAATTTCTCCACTGAAAGATAAAGATGGTCTGCTGTGCTCAACTTGAACAACTGCCACTAGCAATGAAAGTGAGAGCATGATAAGCACAGACAGGGAGTCCACAACCAATGCCTGGCAGAATGCACACTTGGGACTGAGGATGGAGCTGCTCCATCTGTTACAGAAAAGTGTACGTTGACAACAACTGTCAACAGTAAGTCCCCATCTACAACCCCAACAGATACAAAACATAGCTTGCCTACTCATGAAGGATGTATTCAGTTGTTTCAACTTCTGTAAACAGTATGCTAGAGACCTACTGGACCAACACATTCATACACCTCTCCTAAACAGCTACTGGGAAGCACACGGGTCTGGGTACTTGACTGAGATTTTAGCTCCAGCAAAGACAAAGCCTAGAGAAAAGGCAAGTCCTAAGACAATGCTCATATGACTGTTGAAATATTTCACTTGCAAAGACACACTGACCAACTCATGCACAGAGTGCTCAGTCTCCCTCTCAGCAGCAACATTAGGAAAAAATGTTCTTGCAATATCCAAGCAACTGTTGAAGATTTATGTCACCCTGAGTTTCCTACCACATGACCCTACAGATATGGATTAACTAGTCAACATCAGCTGAACCAATGAAAATGACTGTCTCCTCACAATAAAGAAGTGACACTCTATATAAGTCTATTACAATTTCTGAATTGGTCTTCCTAATTCTACTGCCTAATGCAAATACAAAGCTAGATCAGGAACTGGTCTTCATTCCTGCTCTCAGAAACCACCCAAGAACACTGAAGAACCTCGTGCAGACATTTTCTGAATGTGGTGTATCAAAACACAGTGCTCCAATGTGCACACATAAAGGTGAGCAGACAAATTGTCCCAAGCAACTCATCTGCCCTGCAACAGTTTCTTTGCTGAGTGTATACATACTAAAATATTGCAGGACCGAACCTAACAGATAAGTTCTTGCCACCTTCAAGGCACGATGAAGGAGACCAGCTTGATTCCACATGCAAGTGAGGAGAATAAAGGTGACCATGGGGTCAAAAAGGCTCCACCCTTTACACTACACATATATCGAGGCATCTCACAACAACTGTTGAAAACAAGAAACAGTTATAGCCTTACAGCACTTGAGAAGGAGTAAAGGATTCTGCAACTTAAAAAATATCAAAAATGGGACATTGCTGAAGTTAAAAAAAAAATACGAGAGAAGGGAAACAGCACCACCATATGTTCTGGGAATGACCCAGACACAAACTGGGAAGCAATGTTTTTCACACTATCTGCAGTTTCCCCAGAAGCTCACATTTGTCTTTGAGGACAAAAGACAGCTAAAAACATGTTCTACAGCGTTAAAGCTAATTCAGCTGAGAGCCCTTCCATATGGCCCAGTGCCATGTAATGCTGACCCAGTGCTCACCTCGCAGCCAGCCCACATAGCCCCATCCTCTGCTTGTACCTCTGCACAGCACACACCGCTCTCCCATCGGCCTGCCAGCACCCCGGCACACTGCAGGAGGAAACTGGGTCTGTGGTGTATTTAGCTCATGCATCACACTGTGGTTTGCAAGGGCAACTGGAGAGCCCATGAAGTACATTCATCTGCAAAGATGACCGCAGACAGCTCAAACAAAAGGGAGGCATGCAGATTTAACCACAGGTCAACCTGTACATGGTATGAGACAGAAATTAAAGGGGATGCAAGCGGAATTTCTGCAGTAAGCCACAGACAAGACTTTCTGTAACAAGAATAATTTTAGAAGACAGGCAGCACNAATAAATAATACTAATAATACTAAAAATAAAAAATAATAATAATTTTAAAAAGTCAAGCTCATATTACACACAGTCCTGCAAAGAAAACAAAGAGTAGCAGGTCTCCCCACTTTCAAAACACATGAAAATACTAGGAATAGCTACTATCCACAGAGGCTATAAATGCCTTGCATCTAAATTCACAGCATTTCTTTCTGGACAGTTTTTCAGAGCATCTCATTTCCTGGGATCACAGCTTATATTCAAAGCAGAACTCAGTGATACTGAGAACCCTGCACTCACTATGGGCCACCTAGGATTTCCTCTTCTTCAGCTGCTAACTGAAGTGGATCCAGCAGCTTCAGCNGGACATCTATTAAGGACAAGATAGAGCAAAGACTAATGCTTAACTCTGCCATGGTGGTTGTTTAGGCCACCAAGACAAGGCACTCTAGCAGCAGCCGCTTAAACACAGCAGTGTGATTTCACAGAAAAGAGAGGAGTTGTCTTGGGTTCTCTACTCTCACTTTGGTTTCTGTCTCGGCAGTCCCCCTTCTCTTGGATTCTCCAGTGACTTGCTATGGGAACTTGTTACAATAGCAACTGCACAGGAACGCTGTGCACTAAGTGACAGACCAATAGAAAGACAACCAAAGACAGACCAAAACAAAGACAACTGCTTGGCAGGATGTACAGCATGGACTCTTCCTCTTGCTGAGAAGTTGGTTGGTTTTTTTTTTTAATCCTGATTTGCTGTTAACTCCCTCTGCCCCCTAAATGACACCACTGTTCCAGAAACACACCCAAGCAATAGATGAGCAGCAACATTTAACATTCCCTCCTCTCAAGGAAGAGCCTTCCATGAGGGCTTCTGTTCCTCAACAAGACTAGAGTCATTCTGTTCAAAGAACTGCTACAGGATAAACAAAGGGTCATGAAAAGCAGTCAGACGCTTCAAAACACTCCTTTTAAAACAAGCAGAGAGAGAAGGGTAGAAACAGGTGGAAAGGCAGGTAAAACCCCCAAACCATTAGGCAATCAGTGCAAGCTGTTACATGACCTGGACCCACAGGATTTCTAGACATAGCAGACACTTTCTTTCCTTCTCAATTCATCTGACCAGGCACAGCCTATACCCAGCCCTGTGCACATACTTCCCATGATTTGGGAAAATCTCAAGGGTAGATTGTGTTTGAAGATGCACACCCACCTCCCAGACACACTCCAATGGTTTTCAGAGAAAGATTAAAAGAGGGAGCATTCATTAAAACTAAAGTCTGAAATACACAACCCAGTGGTGTCCCCTTGGCATCAGCCAGAGAGCTCCCAGCTCTCCCACTAGTGAATAATGCAGAAATTGTGTGGGAGCCAGGTGATTACTTTCTGTTTTTTTCACCTCTGCCAGCCTCAGAAAACCACAACATTCTCCAGAAAGACTATGTAGAAAAAGCCAAAAAACAGGAGGCAGTCTGATAATTTGTGGTATTTCAATTAATGTTTTCAATGCCTTCCCACCAACACAGAAATTTCACATCTGGAAAGACACCCTCTCTGCAGGTATGCGTACATACACACACAAACGGGAGCAGAACTTTAAAGGGTCAAAACAGTGTGAACACCCATCCTAGACTTTCGAGCCTGAATGCCCCAGTCTGTCACAAATTCGAGTTGATAAAAAAAATGAGATCACTTCTCTTGCAGTATCACAGAATCCCCTCCATTTCCTGACAAACCATGAAATGAAGGCGTGAAGGGCAAACACTGCAAAGTAAGTCATTCACAGACTTCTCCTGGACTTTAGGGAGAGGAAGATCAAGGTAAAAGGAATTATTATAATAATTTAAATCTACTTTTGATAATAAACAAGACTCTCAGGCCATAGCAATAAGCATTTAAATGCAGCAATGAAATCCATGTGATTCTGGGAAGCTGCAAAATGGAAGTTTACTTACTGATGTACACTACTTCAGCAGAGCCACACTGTCCTAAGTTGAGCATCAATTCTCTGAACCCCCTAACTATTTCTTAAGTAACTAAGTAGATACAAAGAAATCACTTAAAAACAACTTAGTGACCTCGTCTTCTGCTTGGGAAATGTGCTTCCCAGCAATCACATAATCATTTATTCAAAGCCCTCTGGAAACATCTTGATAAATTTTTCCCTCCAGATTTTCATCCTTTGAATTCATACCAGGAAGGTAGTGTTCCCATGAGTCAGGTGATACAAATTTTTGGTCCTGAATGAAAATCTATGTAAACACAACATAGCAGAAACTTCAAATATATTACTCACACAATTTTAACTTTACTTTGCTTAAAGGAAAGAACCCAAACTCTAATCTGAGTATAAACATACAGATGTATACACATAGAAAAGAGCAAAAATTCAGTTTCACAAGTGCTTCTGGAAGGCAGTTATAACAGGACAGTGAAAAATTTCAGTATTAGTATTATTTCTTCCTTCTTGCTCTTTAATCATCTCAAAAACATCTCTGTACAGGTTACACCAAACATGCAGAGGGATATTCAGCTCTTCTTCACTTAGAAAGCACTCTGCTCCCTCGATCTGCCTCCAGCCTCTCTCAAAGCAGAACTGCACATCGGGGAGTTAATAAGAATCTGTAGAGACACGTAATGAATCCCAGCTATTGTCATAAGCTGCCATAATAGCTCCCTCACAAAACTGACTTGAGCAAGCAGTGACAATTCCCAAGCAAAAAGGTTCAGCACCAGTTAAAGATAGAGGTTTCAGGCAGAAGGCTTAATTACATGCAATGTCCGCCTTAGGATCTATTTTGAACACAGGGTAGCACGCAGGACTTAAGCTGACCCACTTGAGAGAAGTGAATTTCAGAGAGCGTGAAAGCTTGTTGAACAACTCTTCCCCAAATTAACAGTTGCAATCCAGTTAGGAAAAGTGCTAAGAATTTCATGTAAGTCTTGCATAAAAATTAACTTACGGAGCTTCTCAGCACTTTGTGAAGATGGCTGTTTCTAAGATGAAAACCAATTTTGCCCATCCTTTCACTCAATTTACAGCAGGCTTACTTTCACCCTTAAATACTGCAGCTATTAGGAATCCTTGAAAACCTTGCCAACTTTCTCATGGTAATAAATTTACATTTACTTCTCAGAAGGTGACTTAGGAGTTTCTTACATATGATCTAATGAATCGATTTACCTGACTGTACTTCTGTAAGTGAACGCAGATCAGATCAGTTTTCGCTTGGATCATCCAAACACCAAAAGCCGTAAGTGAGCACCCAAATCATCCCGGCGTGACTCTAAAGATCCCACAGCGAAGTCTAGATTGCAATGTTCTCTCTCGCAGCTGAGTGAATACCCACCAGAGTGTGGACAGCAGCTACAAACCCCTTATTATAACCAGGTCTCAATTTCCTGACTTACACTGAAGGAAGTGCAACTCTATCTGCTTTTAACAAATAGCCTACAGCTGACCCGAGACATAACCTTTTAGAAGAACCTCAAACGGCCAATATTAAGTTGTTGAATATACCATAACTGGGGAAAGGAGCCAGATCACATCCTTTTATCTTTAGGAAGTGACCTGGGACAAAAGACACCTAGCAAACAACAGATAACTCACAAAAGAACAGAAACTCTTTGTAAAGTATGATTTTTTTGATGGGGACAAAAGAGAGAAAGTGCTGCTACAAACTCTTCAAGTGTACAACTTGTCACAAGCTAAAGCCACGCCACCAAATGAAGGAACTCCACACTACAAAATGTGTGACAGCAGAGACAGTAACAACAACAGGATTAAAGAAGTCTTCTCATATTTCCTGTAGATAGTACTATCATGCCTAATTAATTGATATCAGGGTCATATGAGCCTTTGTTTTCATCTGGGTTCAAAACATCTGTGAAGAAGCTTTTAAAAGATCTCATCCCCAGACAGGAAGAAGTTTCTCTCTTCATAAATCTGGTTCCCTGTCTGCTGGGAATGAGGCTTTTAGAGGCCCGCAAAAACAGTGTCACCCAATTAGAGAAAATAAAAACCCCTTAAGGTCTTTAGAGAAAGAAACAAGTAGTATTTCAGAACTTTTCAAGCGCAATTAGATGACCTGTCATGATAGGAAAAGTCTGAGCTCTACCCAAAGTTCCCACATGGACTTAACAACTGTCTTACTTTCAGTTAGCATGTACTTATTCTTCATTTCTATCAGATTTATCAATTTCAACTGCAGCAATTAAAAAACCTAAGTAAATTAAATAACAATAATAAATAATAATAAATAATACTAATAATACTAAAAATAAAAAATAATAATAATTTTAAAAAGTCAAGCTCATATTACACACAGTCCTGCAAAGAAAACAAAGAGTAGCAGGTCTCCCCACTTTCAAAACACATGAAAATACTAGGAATAGCTACTATCCACAGAGGCTATAAATGCCTTGCATCTAAATTCACAGCATTTCTTTCTGGACAGTTTTTCAGAGCATCTCATTTCCTGGGATCACAGCTTATATTCAAAGCAGAACTCAGTGATACTGAGAACCCTGCACTCACTATGGGCCACCTAGGATTTCCTCTTCTTCAGCTGCTAACTGAAGTGGATCCAGCAGCTTCAGCCCTTGAGACAGAGAAGAATGAGCAGAGCGAGCCCTTTCCTCCTTGATACTAGCTCAGGGAATAAGTGGATGTATAGGTCACACACCATTAAGAAGAACCCTTCTCTCAGGCATTTCATGTTCTCAAAATCTGGGCCACAGGAGATTTTCTTACCCAAGCACTTCTGCAGCTTCATTAGAAGTGACAACATTTGCAGACTAAAAATGAATTTAAAACTGCTGTTTAAAAAAACCCAAATACCCTGACTATTTCAGAATAATCAATTAAGTGAAATAAAAGCTATCTGTGTGAATAGATCAAAAACCATTCATACTAGCAGAAAGCCCAAGAAACTGTTAAGTTCCGTACAGTCCTGCAGAAGCTCTGTCATTGTGCCATAGCTCCTCAAATAGTTATTCAGAATCATTCTCAGAAAACAATGTATAATTTTTAAAGTCCTGTAATATCTTGGGACAGGTGAATTGAGAAATTTGTTCTCTCCCTTTAAGGCCGAACTGTCAGAAATGCAGTGAAGAGAAATCACTGTAGCCACAAAGTAGCCCTGACATACTGGCACAGGTTCACCTGAAAGCAAGAACCAAGGAAAAACCATGCTGAAGTTGCTGAGGGTTGTCCATTAATTGCAGCTTGATTTCACATCCTTTTTTTTTTTTTTTTTTTCAAATCACCATACAGGAGGTTAAAAATGCTGCCTTGATTTCACAAAAGAATGTATGCATGAATGCGCATTTTGAATGCTAGGATGATCATTTCACAGAGGTTTTCATTCGAATTACAGGTTTATTGTAACATCACCCAGAATATAAGTATTGGTATCCATCATTAGTAAATGGCCAGATGAAATTAATACATTTTCATTTAATTCATCATCACTTATAATCCATACAGCAGACTTTCACTTGAAAGTAACTGCAGTCAGGTCCAATAAAAATGTGACTCATGCATTCAATGATTGCCCTTTTTAAAAGAGAAAAAAAAATGGCAAAGAGGGCAAAGCAAGCAAGCAATACCATATAACAAAAGCACTTGCAAATAGAGGTTTTCCACCCAAAGGGAAATTAATACAGATAAGACTGCATCACCTAGATGTGCTGAGACAAGACAATCATCTTCCAAAAAGCACTGATTTGCATGTTGAGATTTGCATTTTCAGTAAGTGCACTACGTAATGCAGTTGGGTAGGAGCCAGACTACCAGTTATTAAGCTTAAAAGGATGAAAAATAATTCTGAGACTCCAAGAAGGAAAACTCTAATAGCCAGACGCTTCAGATCCATTTTTGATGAGTCAAAGTAATGCAATATCTAAATAGCTCCTGTCTCACCAATATTCTGTTCCCACTTTCCCACTGTTCTCACTTGCCCTGTGTCCCTGCCTGAGGTCTAAAGGCATCACTGCTATCTAGTAAGAGTTCTTGACTCCTGGCTTAAGACAACAAATGCCAGCTAGAATTTCCCAAAAATAATCTCATAACAAAATATCATGAGAGGATCATGACAGCTCACTTTATTTCTGTTTTATACCAGACTACAGCACCAGGTGCTTCTCCCCCCCCAGAATCACTTCCTATTTCACACTGGTCATCCGCCAAGGCAAAGCGATCACCATTACACCATGATGAATTGTGAGCATGTTTCCTGTCCTCCTACTCAACCCCCAAATGGTCAACATGTCCCCTAACTCGCTCACACCAAACAAAACCAAAGGAAGGAATGGGAACAGAGAGAACTTACCTGAAAAATTCCGAGACACGAGCATCGTGGTGAGGATTGCACCCTGTGGGGAAGAGAAAGCAGGGATAACAGAGAGTGTCCCTCACCTCAGAAAGGGCCTGCGCTGACCCTCGGAGAACACAGCATGTCAGGTGCCAAAGAGGAGGTATCCCAATGCCAACCTGGAAAGTCCTAGTGTATCCAGGATACAGCCAGTGTATCCACAGTTGGAGCTGACAGGGGACCACTTGGAGTCCCACCTTTCTAGAGCAGCAGCTAAAGGCCAGGCAGGATGGCCTAGCTAATCTAAAACGGCACTAAGAGTTACATTCAGACACAGAGTTGCTTCCTAACTTTCAAATCGCAGACAGCTGCCTCATGCACAGGCCAGAGACTGCCCTAGCTACAGGGAACCAAGACACTATTACTGGGAGGCAGAGAGCTGTCAGCACTAAAAGCCCCAGGATTTAAGAACTAGTTGCTCCGTTTCAACTCTCTTGCAGTAAGTGGAAGGGGTAATTATGTAGCAGAAGACACACGAGGAAACTTACAGGTTTGGAGAAAGAAACTACCCAGCTTCTCCACACACTACTTTAGTACCCTGTACCAGAGGGCCACATAAGGTACTTCACTAACATTACTGAGATGAACATAAAAAAAAAATAGTATTGTCGCTAGGAAAGCATAAATCTGAAATTCAGAGGATTAAAAACAAAATTAGGGCAAAGTAACATATACCTACCTTTAGCTTCCTTCTAGCATTGAACTTTCTCAAGCATTCCACAGTCTCCTGCCTGTGCATCATTGAAGCGACAGTGGATCGTTGCTGAAAAACAGGAAAAGCAAAAGATAAGAACATTCTGCAACCAAACCAGCCAGGGGAGTTCGCTCCACTTGCACACAGCCATGACGTGCGAGCTGACAGGGCCAAGCCTCTCACCACGGCATGGCTGCAGAACACTGCAACTGGTTCACAACTTAATAACTTCCCAATACAGCACGACATGTTAATTCAAGGTTGTCTATTACAGGACTGTGCCCAAGAAACTCTACAACTGAGGTACAGGTGAGAGTCAATGCTCCCTGTTTCTCATGCACACAAATGGATCAAGACAGTGAGAAAACAAAGTCCAATGAACAAGCATACCCATGGGGGACTGAGTTACAGGCACTACAGAAAAGATCTGAGTTGCATTAGCTATGGCTCTAAGGGGAAATCCCAAGCAGTGAATGAACACTAGCGAGCGGTAGCCTTCCTGGACGTGGCAACTCCCTGAACTAGCAGAGGCCTCAGCATCTTTGCATCAGTTTTGCAGAAACAGATTTTTGAAGCGTAAGAGAAAAGATCATATAGCTCTATTGTACCAATGCAAAACCCTCAGCATAACCTCCAGCCAATGACGCACACGTGTCACCCACAGAAGATGGGGATCCCACCAGCTGCAAAAAGAACTTCCCAGAAGTGTTGCCAGTCATCGAGTGTACATGAGGAAACCAGAGACTGATGCTGCCAGGCATTTAGAGCACATGAGGAAACAAGAGACTGATGCCAAAGTAGCTGTTGCTCTTGCATAGAGCCACAAGCCTGAATTCCCTTTACAAGGACAGTGGGTGAACCACTAACTTGGCAGATCAGTGTGTACAAACCCTTCATTACCCTTCTCCTGCTTGGAAAAAATGTGGCAATACCCAAAAGAACTGCAAACCGTGCTCATATTCAGCTAGTTTCATGGGAAGTCTCCGCTTTGATCCTGTCATCAAAACTAGTCATCTGCTGCAGTACACTGCTGGCAGCTGGAGGGAGAATGTAGCTAAACTATCCTGAACGTTGTTGGTGGCCACTGTTCATCCAGCCTCTTTAGGAATGACAGTGATGTCCAGTTGTTCCATGTGGGCTTGCAAGAGTCAGGACACGTACTTCAGAAGTTCAGTAATGCTGAGAAACTCAGTGTCTCAGATAAACTTTTAACATTTCCTACCATGTTTACTTCAGAGAGGCAATATATCTCCAGAAAGAAAACTCACGTTGCACATACAGAGACTGCAGAGCAAACGGAAACAACTCAACAGGAGGCAGTTTGGGTGAGAGGTTGAAAAGGCTGTGAAGTGAAATCAAACTCCCCGTAATTCAGAGAAGGAAAGCCTCTCTTGAACTGTTCTGTATTACGTTGCCACAGGGAGCGAGCTATCATAATACGTACAGTTTTGGTTACAGGCATTGGGAGAAAAGTTAAATACACAGGAACTGCTATGGATTACAAGCATGCAAGGAGAAAAACAACACAGAGATGCAAAGTCTCAGACAGCGCGAAGTTTTGACTTTCAAGGAACTTGCACCACTTTACAGCAGACACTACACTCCCATCACACAGATGTTCACATAAGTATATTTAAATTGCTAATTTTTTTTTTGTGGCAGAAGGAAAAAACCACTACAGTTTCTGAATAACAAATGGACGAAGGAACACACTAGAGACGTGCTAGAAAGTACAAGTATGCCATGGTATTACAAGAGCATCTGGTTAGACTTAGGTGAAACTCTTTTATTCTGCAGAGATAAAAGTTCACCATTTCTGCCTTCCTCTATGACTACTCCCAGCTGCATTCTGGGATTTCCTTGCCAACTTTGCAAAAGATTCAAAATACTTGTATGGGGTCTGGCAAGGCAGAAACTACATACACAGTAACAGCAAAAATTTTTTGCTGATTTCAAGTTTACAGCCAGCTAAGCTGCAGCACAGCAGAAATGTTCCAACATCACAAAGATGCAATGAGATAAACTGAAGTAGAGATGAAGAAAAAAATAATCCTAAAATATTTTATCTGATGCCAAACTCCATTTGACATTTTAGGATGATACAGATTGGAACAGGAGGTGTGGGGAAAACCAGAAACTATGGACATTCACAAAACTTCTAAAAGAATAAGGGATTTTTTTTTCCTTATAGTGGTGATAACACCACCACAACGTGACACAACTGGTTTGTTGAAGGTCATCCTCCAAAGAAAAATCACGATTTTAAATACTTAAAATATTCTGGGTTTCTCTGCAGCTAAGTCTTCTTGACATGTCAGTTCAGGCTAAACCACAAATCAATCTGTATTAGAGGAAAACACTTACGCAGACCCATGGATGTTTGAGAGCCTGGTCAGCTGTGATGCGCTTTGCTGGGTTTATCGTCAGCATCTGGTTGATCAAATTCTTTGCTTCGGGAGTTACAGTGTCCCACTCGGGTGATGGGAACTGAAAGAGGAAGAAGGAGCATACGATGAACTGAAAATATCTTCTACTAGCAGAAAAGATTCTCCCTCCTACATAGCTGCATTCCAGCTTTTCCCCTTTTGATACCAGGGTTAACATATTTGCAAAAACCATCAATTTTTGTGAAAACCCACACTGAAGGAAAATAGTACAGAATCCAGCAAATGAATGGTACCAGACAGCAGGACACACCTGTACCATTCACGAGACACAGGCAGGAAGATTAATAGTTTAAAAGCCTTTAGGAATCACTTAGACCTTTGAATTTCTTTCACATTCAACAGTCAAAAAAGTCACAGATTTTTTTCAACTGAGTTCTGACATGAGAAACATAAGCACTATCTTTTTTGCCCCACCTTGCTCTTTCTCCAGCATGCTAAAAAGCTGTAACAGCGTATGCAAAATGACAAACACATAACTACAGCAAAACCTTGTGAAAGTGAAAACTGCTAACAGAGAACATCCCATCAGGTATTACTTTCCCCACTGTAAAGCTCAATATCCTGGAACAATACAAATCACTCAGTAACCAGGAAGTTGTTAGCAAGTACCTATCATACCAGAAACCATTACTTGGGGAGCAAGAGAGATGTAACAGTGGACGGGAATACAGAAGCATGGAAACAAAGAGAAGAATCTCAAGTATTTCAGTTGCTGATCATCCACAAGGGGTAACTGCTCTCTCCTACAATTCCACTAATGATAAAGATGAGATATTTATGCCATCCGCTAGATGCTTGCATATGGTATAGATGACAGCATGCTGAAATGAAATGCAGTACATCTCACTCCTATGATTCTACTGTACAAATACAGTGAACTTGAGAACAGAAAGATAGGTGTGCTGTTGGGATAAAAGTCTCCTGTCTTTAAGGTGCGGGGGGGGTTGGCCAGGGGGGAGATTGAACTATCCTGAGAATATTTCCTTACAGTACTACTAACTTCAGAAAAAGTTGATACCATCTCTTTTCTCCAGCATTTTGTGCTTTGCTCCAGTTGGGTCACAAAAATACACCCACCATTATTTGATTTACATATGATCTTATTTCTGCATTCACAGGCATTAGCAAGGCATTATACAATTTGTTCTGCAAACATTGCAAGAGACTACTGAAAAATTATGATACTGTCTTGAGGTTTCAGCCAGGACAGTTTCCCATCACTCCACCCTAAATCATGGTAATGCCTTGCAAAACCCCTACCCAACAGCACAAACTCCAATTCACAGTTGCCACTTCCTCTATGGTCAAGAGATACCAACAGACCAGTCCGGTGCATTCTCGGTGCTGGGGTAAGGACACCAGGGACAGATACGCCAGTAAAACTTGAGCTGTTTTCTACCAGGCAAAATGGGGGAGGAATGTACTGCAACTTGTTCATTGGAGGTAAGAATTCAAAAACAACAAGTAGACAGGAGGCATCAGGCACTTCACTCCTCATGACTTACAGAAAGAGTCAGACATTTAACCCCTGAAGTATTTTGAAAATCCCCATCGATATAATTAGTGCAAAAACATTTCAAGTGACAACAAGCGGCACAGAAACAAGAGGGGCAGGAAGGTAAGAGAAGAACACAAGTCCATTTAAGGCTATCAAGTACAAAGACGTCACTTTCCTTTCACTCAGGAAGCCACTGAGCCAGGACAGGGGGTTATGCAGGCCTTTGTTCTCACCAGTAGAGCCGCTCTCATGGTCTCAGGCAGAGAAGCTGGGAGGTAACTGGGGTCCAGCAGAACCCTCGCTAGTTTTCCTTTTTCTTTATTTTTTTTGAAATGCAAACCACAAGACAGTCTAAAAAAATGAACTCCTCAACTTCCTCTTGTGATATTCACGCCCACAGGTTTTGAGCCAGGATTTCCAGGAGTTCCTTCTTCCCTCCCAAGCCTCTCCTTACATGAAAGAATTTATGTCAAACATTCAAACTGTGGTACCCAAACCACATTTTGCACCATCTTCGCTCCCCAGTACTAAGCTCCTTGCTATTCCTCTCTTTCAGGCACCTTTTTACACCACAGTTTTGCCATGCTCTGAGAACTGTCCCATGAATTGCCTGGCTTTTTACCACAGTCTCCAACCCACCATGCTGATACCCACCACAAAGCCACCCCTCCAAAGGCCCCTGCCATTCAGTCTGCTCACTGGGCTCCACACTTTCCACAGCTGGAAGAAATTCCACTACGGCACTGAGGAGACCAGAGTCCGTAATTTAAGCTATTATTGTACAGATTACTTCCCCATACTTTTAACTAGGTCTTGATAAAGACAGGCTCCTGCATTCCACCTTTCCTCTGCTCTCCTGAAAGTTAGCATTGGCTACATCTACAGCACTTTATGGTAAATGCACTAGAAGATGCCGTTTCCCACTACTTGCATTTCCAGATCTGTATTTCCCTAACAACCAGTAACGTCTTGGTGCCCACTGCGATGCTTTCCACATATCCTTTCTGTAGCCCCCAAACAGGACTGTATCCCAGGCAGCGAAGACAACGAGGTGTATGAACACGCCAAACATCACTTTGCACAGTAGCTTGGGGCCTGCTGCTGGACACCAAGTAAGACAGTGCCATGTTTTGGATGGCTTCTACACCCATGCAGGTACTCAGCAAGAAAGTGCCCTTACGTCATAGGCTCCGGCTTTGATCTGCTGATAGAGTTTGTGCTGATCTTCATCCCAAAAGGGAGGGTACCCCACTAGCAATATGTACAGAATCACTCCTGGGAGGGAGAGACACAGATACACTATGGTTAGGCTAATACGCCAATTATTCCTTCAGCCCCTCTTCCTTCCCTCTTGACAGTCCCCAAGGCAATGATTGCTCTATATCTTCATTTGCCATAATATTTAGCCTTCCAAGGTAGAAAAAGACAGTACAAACCTCTCCTCTGCTGAACCTCAACCTGGCACTTCATGTTCAGCTCAACATCAGCTGCCAGGAGCTAGAACAAGGTGCATGATGTCCTTCTACCCTTCTCTGGCTATCATGGCTGGTGAGCCACAACTCCCAGCTGCTCTCAGAACAAAATAAAGCCACATCCCTTGGGGCTGCTGGGCAGTAAGGGACTTTTTAGGAAGGGCTAGGCTTTTAGATGCTTACTGTGCACAATCTTGGGACAAAAATGCCACTGACAAAGCTAACATTCCTGGCCTGCAGAGAATCATTTAGCCCATGTCAGGCAACGCTGATATCACATATCTTTAAACTTATGGATCCCAGATATATTTATACTTCTTTTTTTTTCCTTAAAAAAAGCCAGCTCTCTTCAGTATTTCATCTTCTACATAGTTGGTGTAATAGGAAATTGTTATCTAAACAACTGACTCTTCAAAGCATAGACAGGTCCTATCTCTTGAGTCTCAAACATCTGACAGATGGCCTGAGGAACAGATTAGGACCCAGAATCAAATGAGTTCAGGCTCCAGCATTAACTCCATCTACACAAGGTTCTTATCCTCAAGTGTGCCTTCACCTCTCCACCCAATAAGAAGGAGCACTGCACACCCTCCCAGCAATAGGTTATAAGGAATTGCTCTTCTACATGAAACAGTGTTGTTTAAATGTAAAAACGTTTTGACAGAATCTTACCACATGCCCATATATCCACTGGTTTTCCATAAGGATCTTTTCTTAAGACTTCAGGGGAGAGGTAGCCTGGAGTGCCAGCAAACCCTGCAAGGAAATGGATGACGTGAAGTACTTACAGTACCCATGCAGAAGAGATCTTGCCATATCACAAAATTCACTAGTGGTAACCCGCAAATTCCAAGAGCCATTTCCCACCCTTCATCCCATATTTGCTAGAGCTACATCTTGGTAAACAAACAGAAAGAGAAAACAAAAAAACAAACAAAAAATAAAATCAGATGGGATCAAGTGTCTGTGTATTTTGCAGGAAAAACAGAAAAGAAAGAGGGATCGTGTCAACCAGCTGAGCACAAACTCATACGCCAGGCCTTATATCATTGTTACATATAATGGCTTGGAGTTTGAAAACACAAGACGCAGATGGGACATATCCGACTGCCAAATAGTGTGGGCAGACCAAGAGAAGCAGTCATGTCTCCAGAATTTCTGCAGCACTGTAGAGTCTCAGAGCTGATGTTTAGCCTGAGAAGGTCTCATTTCTAATTATGTTTTAGCTAAACAAAGATAAGGCCAGATCCAAATGTGCCTGAGGAAGGCCAGGTCAAATGCATTTCTGCAAAATGACCAAACAAAATTCCAGATGTCTACACTCCTGAGCAGTAGGAAAGTTCAGATCAGGGTCTAAACTTAGCAGCTACATTCATCTCTGACACTGGCATATGCTGTAAACGGAGAAGAAAAATAGAGAAATACATAGGCTTTTTTCCTGTCTTTATTTATCATATTCTTTCCTCTATTGCACCTAGGCTCATGCCCAAGGACCCAGAGGCTGAGATGCTTGGAAAGGAAGCAGCAATGCCAAATACACACAAGCGTGCCGGAAGAACTGAGAGAAAGTACTCAGGGAGGATGCAACTCAACCAGCCACCAGGAAAGGGGGGAGCAAAAGCGGGAAAGCTCAAACACTCTTACCAAACCAGGCCTGCTGCTCTCCCTGGACTTCTATAGCCAGTCCAAAGTCAGCCAGTTTGACAGCAGCACCCTTACATTTACTTGCCAGTAGTAAATTCTCAGGCTGGGGAGAAAAAAGAAAAAAAGGAGGTAAGAATGAAAGACTGACATCCTTGTTAAAGTCTCCTTCCTCAGTATTCACATCATTAAATTGAATCTGCTGACTGAATTTAGGAGGCATGTACTAAAGCTGTTCAGGTGAAGGCAAGGCAAAGCAACAGCAACAAATGGCCTTGACTTAGAGTGGCAGAAAATCCTCAAGTCTAACACAAATGCTCTGTGGGAGCCAGTCTCTCACAGCCCAGCCCATACGTTAAACGCTGACACCAGAGGGCAGTGGCAGTACAGTTCCTGCAGTACAGAACCCAAAATTCATTTCTGTCATCCCTGCAGAGACCAAGTGGGGGGGNAGTAGATACAATCCGCAGTGATGTTTCTCCCCATGAACATTACACAGTCCCCAAGGCACTGGAAAAGTAAACATGATGCTAATAAAGGCTGCCAAATACAGCACCGCAATGTGGGAAGGCATCATCTGGATAGGCAGTAGCTTTCATCCCTTACAGAAAAAGCATCAGCCTCAAATTGGCATAAGCAGCACAGCAATGAGTATTCTTGTAAGCTGTTTTTTCATGCTACATATTTACAGCAGCATAAAATACGCTGTCTTGCTACTGCCACTGTCACCTATATGACAACCAGCCATGTCACCTCCCCCATGCGCCAGGAAAGGGAGACAGACTTTTGCCCCTCACATTTCCACCTCACATGAATCTCACTCGAATCACAGTTCTGTTGTGTCCCAGCAGAGGACTTCAGCAGAAGGCTTAATGCAATTCCAAAAACTGTACTGAGAGTCAGCAGCTTTCTCTGAAGCACCAGAGCAGCCAGTTACATGGGACCCTCTGAAGCCCCAAAACCTTTCAGGTGGTGGCTATTACAGCTCTGCAGGAAACCCAACCTGTAGACAGGCAGGACAAATGTGATTTCTCATCCTACCCCCTTCTTGTCATTTGTGCAACTTGTATCAACTTGAGTTTTTAACAGAGCAAGATGAAAGCCTGGAAATCCAGAAGCAGGAGCTTGTCTCATTTTCACAAATCTGACAAAGGTCTTTTTTGCAGCCTGCTCACCAGTTTCATCCCACAGCAACCTCCTATCCCTGTTCTGCCTGCCAGGAACAAGATGCTTTGCTCATTCACCTGCCTTAATGTGCTGGGCATGTGTCTTGCTTCTGCTCTGAATGAAGGGAGAGCAGCCTTGCCCATCACACTCCTTGCTGTAAGCAGCACGGAAAGAAGGTGAACTGGGTCTCAATACATGTTGGTGCCACTAACTTTTCACTACATGGGAAGCGGAAAAGAATGTGTTAATCAAGCTACAGTGACGAAAATTAACCAGTGTAAAGAAGCCCTTAAGCAGATGACCAATGAAGTCTCCTGAAAATTCCTCCCAACTTCAGATCACACCTGGGCTTGGCTTGATTAAGAAACAGTGAAATTTAGGCCAGGCTTGTGCTAGCTAAGCATTTTTGCTTCTAAAATACAGCTACAAACACCTTAAGGCTAACGGTGCTTATCCATGTGCATGTTTGCCAACATATGGGTTGTTTCAGGTTTCAAATACTTTTTGGTAAGGATGTGAATGCATTCCCTAATTTCTTACTGTCCCTATGGGCAGCTCAACACTTGAAGTTCTTTAAGAGTATGTCAGCCAAAAGACAGGTTTATGAGAGGGAGGTGCAAAAGACAAAACTTCACTTGAAGCAAGCTCTGCAGTTATTACACACTGATCCTAAAGGCCAAGCTTTTGGCAAGGAGCTAAATATTAAATAAAGAGCACAGGATCTTTTATTGCAAAACGGAATGGCTACTCCTCAGGCCTGGATAGTTTCAGTGAATCAGAGCAAGCGACAGAAGAAACACATTAACTACAGTGGGGAGTGTCTAGCAGCTGATAAGTTCTAAACAAGTTCACAACTTCCACAAAAACAGAACTTGGAAAGCAAACCAGATTATACCTGAACACAGGATGCGAAGGAAAACCTAAACCTTCCTGTACTGGAAAACACTACTGATTTTCATAAAGGCCCTAATTTTGGGCAGTAGTGCCTCTTGGAGGCTGCCTTCTCAAGAGCAGGTGTCAGCTCTAACCCAGAGCAGCCATTCCGCAGTACATCACTTGCATCTTTTCATAGTGCTCTGAATCAGAAAGCCAAAAGTGGAAGCACCAAGGGTTAACAGCTGTCCAGTAGATTAAAACCCTGGGGGAACACAGCAGCCAAGCTTGCAACATGCTTTTACCTTGCTCTCTACAAAATATTTCTATATTTTTCTCTTTATGCATTGTATAAAAAAAATCAAAACCAACACTAGTAGCAGGTGTCATCCTGCATTAATTTAACTGGACCACTGGTGGCCATTACCATTCTCACTTTAGACAGAGAGGGCTGCAGGGCAGGCAGATCTTCCTGCACAAACCTCTTCATTGTGGAGCCTGCCCAGCTCCCAGTACAGCTGGCACTGCGTGAGAAGGGAGTTTAGGTAACTACACTGTGGGGGTTCTGGGTCTATAAATGTGTTATAATGTGGCAAAGAGTTGATTCATCCAGTGTGTAACTGACAGCAGTTTTGGTTTGAGACTAAAAGCGCTTCTACTGATGAGAGAAGAAAAACAAACATGAAAAATTCCTGTTGTGTGTTTCTGACCTAGACCAATGGCACGTGTTTGGCAACAGCACAGAATAAAAATATACATGCTCTGTGCAGACAAACTCATCCTGGCAGATTGAACAGAGATTGCCCCAGGTCTCCAGAGATCCATCAATGGCAGACTAGAAAGTGTCCCTCATTATAATGAATCCTACACAAATTTCTCTGAAAGCCTACTGCACTCCAAGGTTCACAACTACTCCATCCTGGAGCTGTCTCAGAGATGCTGAGAGCTGGCAAGGTTCATGAAGACTGAAAACTTCATCGAGAGTTCAGCACACCCTCTAGAAAACTCCAAAGGAACAGATTTGTGCTTCAGGAACCCCTGAGCCCAGTTCAAGTAAAAAAAACCCCTGCCAGCTGGCAACACAGTATTCCTGTCTTGCCTCTTCCAATGATCCCCTGGCTGCTCTCCTCAGCCTCTGTGGCATGGAGGAAATATTACCTTCAAGTCCCTGTGCACGATATCATGCTGGTGAATGTGATTCACACTCTCCAGTATCTGATGAATACAGTGGCTGCAAGACAAAGGGAGAGACACACAGTTATTCAAAAATACACATACACTTGGCATCTCATCTTATCCCAACACTATCTCCCTAACTTTTATATTTGTACCAGAGAGAGTTCAAGACCCCAAGCTGAATCTTTTCATCATGCCCACTGGATGCCACAGCTCCATACGGACACAGCTGGACATCCCCAGTCCCCTCAGCAACAGGATGCTAAACTTCCTTCTTATAGCAGGACTACAAAGCCTCTCTCCTACCTGCCATCACCTCCTTGCTTTCCTCCCCATCACAATAAGCATCTCACTTGTTCCTTCAGCCAACAGTACCCACCCCACGCAGGAGAAGAGACGGACTCCAGTATCTGCAAACAGCTGGCAAGATGGGCAAGCAAGACCCAACTGCTCCAGGAAACATTCAGCTGGGCTAGTCCCGAGCAAAGAATAAACTTTTAAGAGAGCAGCAGCCTCCCCTGGCAAATTCAGGATGACTACTCCTGGGTGCCTGCCAGTTTGCAAAGCTTTCAGAGCAGCATCTCAAGCACTTTACATACACAATGTGCACACACACCCGCTTGCCTTTTAAGTACAGATCCCACTTAAGGGGTTAGTGATCTGAAAAGCAGACTCATTCCCTGTTAAGTGCAGTGTGCTGCACTCAGCTCACAGAAAACCCTGTGGCTGCCACTCTCACTGCTGTAACCACAGGGGCAAATGCAAGATTTTATTTACACCTGTCACATAAGGACAGCACAACACACCCATGGTGTTTTCAGGCTGAAAATATCTCTTCTGCTAAACATTTACTCAGCTCCCAGGGGCGAATGTGGAATGGAGTAGGGATTTCGACAACTAGGGCTGGGCAGTAAGCACCCAGATGTGGGCAACTGAGATGGCTCTGGGTCCTCGCTGCCGGATCTGTCAGCCCCTCACCGAATTCTACAAATCCCAGAGGAACAAATTTGAAATGAGTGAAATATTTGAGGTAAGGGAAATTGGCGACTGGAGAAGATGAGAAGAGGGTGAGGGGAGGAAGAGGAGAGGAGGTGAAGCACTGTGTATTTGTTACCCCCACCCCTCTGGAGCTGGCAGTACAATCCTCAGGGTCGGAGTCCATGAATATCTCCCCGCTCCCAAAACAAAAATGTATAATTAGAACAGAGTCGAGTCTGAGCGAGAGAGATTTTCTGGCCAAAAATGGCAAAAGTGTGAGGTGTCCCAGGCGAGCCAAGCGCGGCGGATTGGCACGGACCTCCCTCCCTCGCTCTCCCAGCCTGCTCTGGAATTCAGCTCTGCATGGGGAGAGAAAGGGAGGAGTTTCACTCTGTCATCTTGTGGGCACTGGAGACTTGACCGGCCTACAGTCAGAGGGGCTGAGCACCCTGAGGAAAGGTCACAGAGCAACAGACAGTTCACCTTTTCCCCTAATCCTGCCGTGATTTTCCTGAGCATTGTCTGTCACTACCAGCTCTTGACCATTTCAGGGAACTGGCACTGTCAAGAGGGACATGGGGAAGGATGATGATCGATAACCTCAAAACTTCCCAACTTCAAGGCAGAACGGCTTGCGTCACTGTGTATCTGTCCGCAATGCTGTGCCTACAACACCTGTACACCCCACTGAAAGCTCCTACAGGTCTCTCAGACCTCTCTGCCAGCAGCACCATCAGAAACGAGCCCCCTGGTCTTCCCTATCAGCAGACGGCTCATGGCAGAGCACATGCAGCGCAATGCCTCATTTGAAAGCATCATGCAATGCCCAGAAGACAAAGGTTGTAAGTGTACCACAGGGAAAACAAATAAGCACCCACAGGCTCCACAACAGCACCTACACTAACACACCGGGTCATACTCTTCCCTTCCCTGCACTCAGTATGATCTTCCTCGCAGCACTGCCTACCAAGCTCACCCTAAGCAGCACCCACTACTCCCTTCTTACCTCTCTCCTTCCCACAGCCCCCCTAATCCCTGCTCCAGCAAGGTTTAGGATGGGATAAGAACATGGCTGCAGAATAAGCAGGGGTGAAATGTCACCATCAGGCCACTCCCAAGCCATGCTAAAGCAGAACAGGAGTTGCCTAATCCCAGCTTTGATTCCAAATGCTGCATGTCCAGCAGACGCACAGGTCAGAGAACACCCTTCAGCTACTGCTGCATAAACCACAAAGGGACAAGCACAGGCCACTGCAGGAAGCTCACACATGGGAGAGAGGAAACACGCTCAGAAAAAGAAGGGTATAACTCTAAATCTTTTTAACATGAAAATATGAAGGTTGCTTTCACATACTGTGCCTTTCCTCACTGTGCCAGCCAGCTCGCAGTCAGAGAGGGCTTCCACAGAAACGCTGCCTTCAAACTCCCCTCTCCCCCCTGCCCCATAAACCATCACCTAGTCAAAGGCCAACTGAACACGCTGCCCAAGAGCAACGGCACATCGCTGGAACCCCTACTAGGAGAAGGCATAGGCCAAGCAGGCAGTGCTCTCACAGCCACAGGACAGCTCTCTCCCACGTTTTCTTGCTAAGGACACACTATCACCTCCCACCAGAAAGGTCAGGCAGACAAAGCTGCCAGCTACGGGTCTCCCAGCAAAGAGCACAGCGTCTGCAAGTGGCAAAGAGCAGCGTCTGCAAGCAGCAAGGGCCAGAGCTGCGGTGCGTCAGGCTGACCGGTGACAACAGTTTATGCTAACAGCAGAAAGAGGAATTGTTTTTTCCAGATGGGGAGCAAAAGTGTCAGAACAAAGCCATGCACAGAACAGCAGTCAGGAAACTCATTCCACTTGCCAACACACGTGGCACATACACAGAAGGGTCTGGAAACAGTCTTACCTGGCATCTGCTTCACTGTAGTACTCCCTGGCAACAATATCCTCAAAGAGCTCCCCACCAGTAACCCTGGAGTGCAAGAGAGCAAGGGAGGTTACAGAGCCCGTGCACATCTAGCTCAAAGCTGTATGGGATGTATATGGCCACCTGTCTGGCAGCCTGTGCGGGGACCTGAGGCACAGGGGAGCCAGGGCACAGCTCCACCACCATGGCGCCAGCACTGGTACGTCCATGTGACTGTCCCCTCCGTTCTGCCATTTCACCGACGGTGTACAGGATGCTGCTGACACACTGGGCATGAATTGCCACTGCACTCTACAGAGCTTAGTCTATGCTGAGCTTGAGCAGAACTCCTCCTCTGACCCCCTCCCAACTGCCTCAGAGACAAAAGTCAAACAGCCTCCCTACACAGGATAGCCGCCCTTTGTCATCCCACGCCTACACCTGCTGCCAGGAGCCTTCCTGGTCCATCCCCTATCACACAGTCAATGGATTTATGTCAAATAGGCCAGAGGTATCTACAGGTCTCAAAAGAGAAATTATATTAATGCAGGTGTTTTTTATCCCACTCTTAGTAAACCGTCTATGTGTCTGTATCACTGGTGAAGCATCAAAGCCAGAGAAAGACACTTACAGATCAAAGACGAGGTAATGGAAACCTTCTTCTGAAATACTGTCATGGAGCCGCACTGCAAAAACATAATCAAGAAATGTAGATTTACAGAGAATGTAACAAATACGAGACTTCACAAATCAAACCCATGCACACAGCCAAGCTCTCCCTCAACCCAATCAGTCTATTAATTCCCCATGCCCTTCGCTTTGTGGGCTCACTTAGTGACCTATTTCCTTCCGTTATCTCAAAGGAACAGATGGGTGTCCTTCACATACACCCACCCCTCCCCAGCGTCAAAACAAACTCTAAATATCTTTGACCTCCTGTTCGTTCTCCTTCTCTAATGCTTCAGTACCCTCCCTTTCACATCTGCCTACTCTTTCCTCCATGCTCATGTTTTGCCATCTCTCCCCATCCACTTTTATTTCCCAAAACAAACCCTTTTCAGAATCTCTAAAGGAGTCCCCAACCCAAAAATTTACTTCTTACCCCACCTGCATGTCAGTGCTATTGATCTCCCTTCTGCACTTCATATGTAAGGCTCCATGAAGCTCCCTCTCTGTACTTCCTTTGCCTCACTTCATTCTGACTTATAGCCCAAATCCTTACCCAAAATTCAGAACCAGTTTCTTCTCCTATTTTTTTTCTGTTGTTACCACTGACATATCTGATCACATTCCCCTTCTCAAAATGTCATCCTCCTTCAGCTTCCTTACCTATGCCCCCCTAGTTCTGCTCCTATTGCCTAAATTAACCTTATCTTTTCCCTTTCCTTGTCCCCTTTAACCTGCAGGACTGGGGTTCCCCCCATGATGCCCCATACCTATCCCCTGGTATTCTGGTGTCTCTGGGGCTCTGTCCTCCCTTCCTCATGTTACACATGGGGAATAACTATTGTATCTATGCAGCCAGCACAGTGCCATTTCCTCCTGTCTGAATCAAAACCTCAATTTCCTTGATGTTTCTTGGATACCTAGGCACTAATTCTAACCCCAGAGGAGAAACTAGGCCCTTCGTTTCATATTGCTACTTACCGCTTACTTTTTGCTTTTTGCCCCTGCCGGAAAACTTCACTATTTTCCCTGCCAACCAGAGTCACAAGCTTGCAATCCTATTTGACTCAGTTCCTAAGCCTTCACACTCTGACTAGGACGAGTTGTCTTCCTCAAATGACTGTCTTACAGTCTTTCCCTATTGATTCACCCAACTAAAGCAACTAGCCGAGACTAGACTGGATCTCAGTCACTGTAACACCTTGTGATTGAGTACTAACCAAAGTAACAGTACTGTTCTTGTCCCTACAAGAGAAATCTCGTTACCCTGCTGTCACTTTAATTGTACCTTTGCCTCTCTTCCCTGCCTTCCATTCTCTTCCACATAAAACACAGGTGACCTGTCTTGACTTTTCCCCAACATCATGATTTTCTCTCTGCCAGTATCAAGAGGTCAGTTTGCACCTCTTATTGGTGCATGACGTCAGCTACCATCACCGTCTTGGGAATGTTTCAGACTAGCACTTGGCACATGCTCCTACCTCATATGGAACAGCTTTTGCAAGCGTTCTTAGTGCTCTCCTCTAATCCTCCTTGCAACTCTCCTTTGCTAAGACACCCTTCCACACGCACGCAAACACACACAAACTCAAAATTGAGAGTAGCAATGATGTGCAGAGACCACTGCCACTGCCTTTCCTAAAAGGATCTCATTCTTTCCTCATTCTTTCTTCCTGTACTTTCTTGTATTTTTTCTCTGCCTTTATTTACAACTCTCTGGGCTGGTCCCTTGATCAATTTCCTTTCCTTAGCATTTCTACTGCATCAAACTGGAAGGGTTTGGGAGGAGCACTCCCAATCCTGCAAACAAGCAAGTACAGTCAGAGTACCAGTAGAGTGGGTGTTTCAGGTACAACATGCTGTTCTTACAGCACGAAAACAGAGACACATCACCTTTAAGAACTACTGCAATACAACTTTGTGTTTACAAGAAAACTTGCCTCCTGAGCACTTGGCAGAAACCAGCAGAGGCAGCAGTACAAAAACGCAAGCAAGAAGGGTATTTCCTACAAGAAAAATTTCCATTCAAGACCGGAGACAAGATGGGAAGCGGCTGAAACAGACACTTGGATTTCCAGTGCAGGGCAGTTTTCACCCCAGTGCACAAGACTATTTGAGGTGAATGCAGGAGAGAGGCACAAGAACAAGAGCTGAAGCCCGGGACATAGGCAAAAGTCTGTGGATAGACCTTATGAAGAGGGAACAGATGGAGAAACTTCAAGGAAAGCTGAATGTGCTAATAAGGTCATGTCTGGTGACACTTGGTATGCACGAAAAAGCATTCTCCTTCCTTTGGCACCTGAAAGGTCATCGAAGCGCTGCAAGAAACACTAAGCAGAGAGGAGAGCAGCACGAATGAAATCCTGCCAGAGGAGAAGCACAGCCACCAGCAGGCTGAGAGCAGTGGCCATGAAGAGGGAACAGCAAACACGTCTGCAGGTAAAAGTGAGAAATACTGAACGACAAACTTTGACAGAAAGATGTGGGCAGCAAATTACATCAGAAAATAAAACATAAATTAGCTGATTGGTGCTAGTTTGTTGTCCTGAGGAAAGCAATTTTGTCAGATACATTATGAAAAGGGAAGGAAGTAGCAATTCAGCTGGCAGAGACTGGCAGAGGCAGCAGAAAGAGCCTTCAAGGACGGTAAAACACTATTTGCGTCCATAGGTGAGGAACCATGACAGGAGGACCGAGACAGTTCATAAATACTGACGCTGTACATCACTCTAGGGTTGCACAGCAAAAGAAGGCCTTGGAGGCAGGACGCAGGTCATTAACTTAACAAGGGAGCTGCTTCCTCACGACGGCCCAGAGCGATGCTGGAACAAAATCTGCCCAGGATTTAATCTGCTGAGGTAACAGAGCTCAGGGAGCAACGGCAGAACAGCAAAACCCAGAAAAGCTATAGGAAAGATGACCGTGGGCCCTACCACACTGCATGGGAATAATTAGCAGCAGCTCAAAAATATTAGGCTTAGAGTGTGGAAGGGGGCAGCAATAAGGGGAGTCAAAAAGGATTAAGAAAACTCTGAATATACTAAACCTTCTAACTTTCAATTCCAGCTCACACCTATTTCATACTGATGCCGATGGGAAGAAACAAAAGCAATACTCAGCAGCAGAACAGCAAGACCACCTTCACCCTAATGCTTTGCTCACCTCCCCTCATCCTGAGTCTTCCTGACCAGTGAAGATACTGCAATCAGCAGCTCTGATGCCACAGTTAACTCTGCTGACATACAAGTTCAAATGCTCTGCTCTCCAATACAATGCTAACTATCAGGGACTGTCAGCTTAAAAAACATGATCTGCCTTTTCCAAAACCATTCAGCCAGACCACGAAATGGCATATATTCAGAAGTAACTCCACCACCTTTAGCTCATGTCAAGGATAAAAGCATTTTAAAAGTTTCTTGGCCTCCTCTCTACTTCGGTTCACAAATATGATCCGCATTTTGTTAACATTCATCATAAATATACGCAAACGTCAGATACCATCTGATATCTCCACCTTCCAGACAGTATAGAGCCCTCTTTGCTTTAAAGATGTCCTATGTGAGTACCCTCCAAAGGCAGGACACAGGTTCCCAAATGGCCAGTTCCAAGAGCAGGTACCAGGAACCCAAGTACTGGGCTTTGTCCTCTGTTTCAGACGTTTTCAGGTGAAAAGGAGATCCCATTTGTTCCACAGTCTGCTGATCCTGACATACCATCTAACATCTCCATTACTACCACAAGTCCAGCTTCAACCAAGCACTTCAGCAGAGTGCACACAGGCTGCTCATACCTGTGTAACCTGTTGACATGAGAGGGTGAAAAATATAATCCTACGTAGATGCTGAAGGGTAAAGGATTCCCAAAAACTGACTACCCATGATAAGTAAAATGGAGAATTAAAAATAACAGTATTTATCCAGTTAACTTTTCCTTAAAAATATGACAGAACACCCTTTTTTTTTTTTCTCTCATCAGGGGAACAGTGACATCTATGTCTAGCGCAGCAGGCCAGCCAAACACACACATCACAAAAAGAGTTTCAAGTGGCAGCAACAGGGAAGTTGCACAACAGCAACACAGGGTCTTCCAAAAGACTACCAAACTACAAAAGAATCCAGTACTTGCCAAGGAACCTGATCTCAGTCTATTCACCAGAAGATGAGGTAGATTATTTCTATTAACTGATTCTGTCGCCCAGAAGCAGCAATTCAAGCCATTTTTCTTTCCTAGCCAAAAACTCTTAACACAGGGGTTCTTAGAGATGTAGGAAATCAGTCCCTGCCAACACCACGGCACAGCCAGGGTCAACTGATGACTGTTCCCATGTCAAAGTTCTCTGATGGATGAAAGGGCACTTGCTACAATGGTTAGCAAGAACAGATGAGGAGAGGCGAGTAAGAAAGAAAACAGAAGCAAGTCAGACAACGAGGCACTAAACCAGTTACAGGATATGGCGAAAGACTTTACCCAAGGTTTTAGTCAGAGCACAGAAAAAAAGTCCCATCCACACAAACAGAGGGCTCTTAAGAGTTCATAAGCACATCTGATTTTGTAAGACTGTCAAGTATCACAGATAACTTCAGAAATAATAAATTAAAACCCACAGCATTAGTAAGCGGTGACAAAACAAATGCTATCTGAAGGAGCAGAATCAGTTGCAGACTGTTAGGTAGAAACACCTTCTTCAATAATACCAGCTGGCTGCTCAGCAGAAAGTTTGCATCACCACTTGGACAATATCACCAAGAAGCACGTACATTCTGGGAGAAATAAGCAGTGGTTTCTGTGCAGCATCTTGATGAAACAATGTTTTCATCATGACACAAAAAAAGAATCTGAATCTGGTACTGTATCGGTACTCCACCAAAGGCAATGAGAGACTGTTACCTAAAACTGCCCCTCCAATTTTAAATGCATCCCTGTAACCTGCACAGTTAAAGAGCTGCGATGCATCACTACGCACAAGGCACAACCTAACTGGTTTAAGCATCTCTTTCTGCCCCCAGTCTCCTCTCCAGGTACAGGTAAATTGGTCTTAGCTGTATAGGAAGCATCTCCCACAAAGCTGGCCTTTTGAAAAAATAACTAACAACAGAAAAACAGTGAGACCAAACCACTCCCCTTCCCCAAAAACTCAGATCTTCAACACCGCCTGATGCAAGTTAAGCAAATTATTGTCTGTCTTGTGTGGGTGTGTGTGTCAGGTCTGAGGCCCTAACACAATCCAGAGCGTTTGCAAAGAGCCTGACACCACAGTGAGTGGCTTAAGGGGATGTGCTGCAGTTACTGAACATAACAGCAGCTGGGTACCAGGAGTTCAAGCACTTTCTAAGAACATCTGCTGTGAATGTTACTTTTCTCTGCCTGCTGTCTTCAGAGTCTCACTGGAAATCCTCCCTCAAGAACAAAACTTCAAGCTGATACTTCAGAAGTGTTTCAAAATCCTCATGCACATACAATCTTCATTTTAGAAAGAAATAACAATAAGCTATGATATTAACTATAGAAAATTAAGCATTTCAATGAGAAACAGAAATACAGTGACAGTCATGCCACGTGGTTTGCATTCCCTGCCTGAATAAAGTAAGCCTGTGCAGGCGGCCACAGCTCTCAGATGCCTGAGCATGATATGAAGCAACTGAGCGTAAGAGGAAAGTCTCCCTCATAACACACTGTACCAGCCTCACGACCAATGCAAAGCGCTGCTGAGTCATGTATAGCAAGACTCTGCGAACACAAAAGTTGAAGTGAATCCTGAAGAAATCAGAAAAGAGCTTTCAAGTTTTATAAAAGTCCACCTGAACTACAGGAACGTAAAAAGTCATTAGAAAGCAACAGGCATGTCATTTTTAAAAGGTCACATGTAAAAACCCAACTGATATTGGAGCCACAAACACAGATTATGCCCAGCCTAGATTTGACCCACATCGTCCCTCCACTCTGCCCGGTGTGCTGAATATTATTATCTTTTTACTCTTATGTCAAGCATAATAGGCCAGGAGCACTTATGCCTGCCACACAAGCCCCAGGGTGAACACTGCCCTGTATCCCACATCCACGGCAAACAGCAGAGCAGGGCTGCACGGGGGCTCAGCCCGTGGTTGGGGCAGGCAGGCTCTTGTAACACAAGGCAGTTGCTGGCAACCTGCTGCAAGTAAATCTCTGCAGGCAAAGTAGTTACCAAAGTCACAGCAAAAGGCAAGTACACAAGCAGAAGAAGAATTTCAAGGGACAACTCCCAGTATCTTCACTTTGCAGTTACTCATCTCTGCTTATGAAAAGGTAACATGGGCTAAAATATGCGTATTCCTACATACCAGTGGTCTTTGCCTATCCTTAGGGACAATATTCAAGCTACAGGGTAGGGTAATCTTGTCTGCTAAATCCAGGTTCACTGGTTTTCCTAACTGTAAAGCATCTGGATATTATGGGAACACAAAGGACGTTGCTAGCCAACAAGACCCCACTTGGAGCGCTGCATCCAGCTCTGGAGCTCCAATATAAGAAGGACATGGACTTGTTGGAGTGAGTCTAGAGGAGGGCCACAACGATGCTCTGAGGGCTGGAGCACCTCTCCTATGAGGACAGGCTGAGAGAGTTGAGGTTGTTCAGTCTGGAGAAGAGAAGGCTCCAGGGAAACCTTACAGCAGCCTTCCAGTACCTGAAGGGGGCCTATAGGAGAGATGGGGAGGAACTCTATCAGGGAGTGTAGTGAGAGGACATGGGGTAACGGTTTTAAACTGAAAGATTTAGATTAGATATTAGGAAGAAATTCTTTCCTGTGAGGGTGGTGAGACACTGGAACAGGTTGCCCAGAGAAGCTGTGGCTGTCCCATCCCTGGAGGTGTCCAAGGCCAGGCTGGATGGGGCTTTGAGCAGCCTGGTCTAGTGGGAGGTGCCCCTGCCCAGGGCAGGGGGCTTGGAACTAGATGACCTTTAAGGTCCCTGCCAACCTGAACCATTCTATAAACGACCTCTGCACCAACACACATCACGTGATGTGATTATATAGTATTTGGGGCTCTCAAATTAAGCTGCCTGTGCTGCAGTACCTGCAGCAGAGCCAACACAAGGCAAGAGAGATTCTGGTTGTCTCCTGGATCATGGTAATTGCAACGCAGTAACTCTTTCACACAGCCTTAGTAGTGCAAACTCAAAATTGCTCTGCAATCTTCTGGACTGAACAGTGCTATTTAAAGGTCAGCCTCTCATTAGAAACAGCCACAGCTTCACTTCTCAGCAGTTTCCAACCAGACATCAGACATTTGCCTATATCACGGAGAAAGGGAGGAGGTAAGAGATACCACAGGGGGAATATTTCAAAGGACAGTTCACGCCAGAAGCAGCAGAGTAAAATTGGAGGCTAAAACCTTGTCTGATGCCCTCTTCCAAAGATACTGTCCAACGTGACAGGAGATGCTGAAACTATAGATACAAACACACACGGCTCAACAGACTGCAAACTGAGCACTATCGTCTGTGGCAGCACAAGTGACAAGTGAACTGACGCAGATGGCTACCACCCACACCCCACGTCCCCAGCTGCTCACCAGCCTGGGCAGCCAAGATGGGGATTGTCCCACCACCTCCGAGCCCGGCTGTATGCCAGGATGCTTCCCGCCCAGTGCGCATCACTCAGGACGCCTGTCCCATGAGGAGCCACCACCAACCTGTGACTGCCTGCGAGCTGGGTGCTCAGCTCCCACCCCAGATGTTTCTCTAATTACATTAAACACGCAGAATTCAGCTGCAGCTGCTCAGGCTGCTTCCAAAAGGACTCTTCTTTTAATTAAAAATGTGCTATTAAAAAGCATTAAATTCTGTAATGCAAATAATCCTCTAGAAATCATCTGTTCCAGCAGCTAATGACCAGCTTTGTTCGAGCAGTAACTAACCGCAGCAGGACAGTTAGCTAACAGGACACAGCACGCTGCTGTTAACCAGTCCCTTAGGAACGTGGACTCTTTCCCTCCTCCTCCTTCCAAATCTGACACAGAGAGGTTACAGTATGCTGGATATATACCAGCTTGCTGTAAACTCCCCGAGCCCACAGCATTTCACACCAACTGCAATTTTAAAGCTTTGGAAAATGGAAGAGAAGAAGGGCTTGTTAACACTCTGCTCCGGTTCAGGCAGAACCAAGCTGCTGCGGGCTCTGCAAACGCAGACAAGGAACAGTCCTAAGGGAGTATGAAAAGGCACACACAGAGGTGTGGGTTTCTCTTCCCCTCACCATTGTTCTCACCGTAACCTTTTTAACACTCTGTCCCTAAAAAATGAGGCTAAAGCAGTGCACTTTCTGCCATACATGGTGCCAAGTCCGGGGAAATTCCCTTACGCACAGAAATTCACAGCCTGAAAAGAAATTGCAGGGAGAACAGTATCTTTCCTGTTAAGGAACTGATCCTTCTGCAGAAGTAAAAAGAGAAAGTAAAAAAAAGAAAAACACAAAGGGTTTTTTTTAAAACATTTCAGTGCCAACTAAATGTTATTTTTCCTTTGATTTTGCAATGTCTGTATTGAAGGCTGAAGTTCAGCATATGATACATAACATTTAGTATGCCCTACTTAAACATTACATGAGCCAAAAAAGTGCATTAGCAGGAGTATTTCCTACTCTCCTGATAACAGTACAATCACAACCATCCAGAATTGTTATTAATAATTTCCGATTATCCACATACCAGATAAGCAAAGTCCTTTTGATAACCACTAGTATTATACGAGAGCTTTTCCTAAAAACCCCCAAAATAATAACAAGCCAACTTTATTGGCATCTCAAAGAAAACACAGAGAGAACACTCACTTTATTAGAATTAATAAAATAAAGATAGAGGCCATGAAAAATTTTAGATGTCTCACACAGGCTTTGCAGCTTTGTTACACACGTTTCTGCCACCAGGGAGGAATCACCCCTTGGTGCTGCAAAGCAGGGCTCCTGCCCAGGCAGGCAGGTGTCTTGCCTGACATCCTCCCAGCCTTGCTGTATTAATCTGATTTTCACAACTCCTTGCTGGCATTGCCCAGGACAGTCACAAAACCTTGCCACAGAGGTGAGCTCTGGTCAAATGGCAGGTTGTTGCTCGCACGATTTCCCCAGAGAGCAGCCGTCCCTCTGTTCTGCTCAGTGCTCAGGCAGGGGGAACCTCAACGGAAGTGCTTTCCATTTCCTCAATCCTATTCTAACCGGAGAGGTGAGGGAAAAAAAAAAAAAGAAAAAAATAGGGGAATCCTTCGCCTCTGACTTTTGCCGTACCTTTGAATGCACTGAGTCTGGCCACCACCCCACTTTTTGTTTGTTTTGTTTTTTTTTTTAAGGCATTGCTTGCATACAGATAAATCTTGCAGCTAAATAGATGAATAACGTAATCAAAATACCTCTCTAGTACAGACCACAAAGACATACAGAATAACTATATCCCCTGGCAAGGAAGAAAATGCAATTGTTACTCCATTCCCAAATTGAGGGGGGTCACGGAGAAACATTTTTCTTAAAACTACAGGAAAAGCTTCAGGAAGAAGATGCAGAAAAAGGAGAAAACAAGAAGAGGTAAACAAACAATAGTGGAAGAAGTAACTGGGTGAATCAGAGTAGGAAATAAAAAGCTGGGCTGTCTGGGGTTTTGGGGAGCCTCCTTTCAGCAAGACATCCACAAGCACCCACCTAAATCCCTAACAGTGCAGGGACCGGGAATGATAAAGGCTAACTTGCAGCTCAAAGACTCAGACTTTCCATCAAGAATGCACTCTAGCTGATATTCTGTTTGGTTGGGTTTTTTCTGGTGTGTTTTTTTTTTTTTCCAGGGGGGGATGACAGGGGAGGAGAGCAGGTTAAAGGCGTAAGGCCAAGAACATCATTGTTTGACCTCTTAGGAAGCACAACAACTTGCTGTCCTCTCAGACAGCCCCATGACACTCCCAAGGAAAAGCTGCTCAGTAAGTGAGAAAGTCATAAAGAGTAACTCTTGCTACAAGGTCTCTTCTCCCCCATTCCCCCTTCTCACACCATCCTCTCTCACACCAGTTTCATCCAAGAAAAGGATCAGCCCCCCAGCAACAGAAATCACAGGGCACCAGCTTTAAACAGCGGGTCAGACAGGGGAGCATCCCACTTGGAAACTGCTGAGTTTCCATAGGGCAGCAAGCGTGGCCAAAACACTGGAGAATCCCCAGCATGTTAACTATTCTTTGCACATAACATCCTTTTTGTCCCAATTGCAAAGGCAGTCTGGATGTCTGCAGCCAAATGAAAACAAGGAAATCTGCTGTTTACAGCAAAACACAGCCTACGTTTTTTTCTTGTTCACCAAGGAAGCAATTCGAATCTCCTGTTAAGGAAAAGGTGATAAGAAAACATTCCAAGTGGCAGCAGGGGGAGGAAAAGCGAAGGTCTGCTTATCAAGAGTAGTATCTCAAAATGAGGAATAAGCCAACCTGAAGTTATGGCTCATACCTCTAAGACAACAAATCCAGGATTAGGTCTGCAGACATGATCAACTCATCCCATTTCCCACCCAGGTTAGTTATGAGTGTTGTGGGATTCTCCAGCTGGGCTGCACACAGAAGCACAGCATCCTTCTTGGTCCTTGCAGCAATTTACACCTTGATTGTAACCATCACTTAAGGGCACACAAACTGGAGGCCTTTTTTATACATATCCATCAAAATCATTCCCATGAGACAGAGGTACTAGGAGGACAGACCACTTGTCAAAGGATATGAAACCAAACTAGGTCAAAATAAATTCTTCTAATTCACAGGAGAATTCTATACCATTTTCTCTCCATTTTAAATATGGATGCATCCAAAATTCTGCTTTATGCTGAGAGAAGCCAACAGATAGAAGTTAAAATAAAAATAAGTGCAAGTATATTTTGGAGAAAAAGTCAAAAGTAGGAAAAACCTGAAAAAGCAATAATTCTGATAGATGCTGAGGACAGCATTTCCCTACTGCTATAAATTGCCTCAAAGAAATTAACTCTGAAGCAATTCAGCAAAGGCTATGAAGGCAGAAATCAGAAACAGAGTTTGGCTCTGGCTCTTGGGCTACTACCAGCCTCTCTTAAAATATGTACTTTTATTATTCTAGACCTCAGTGGATGCATTTCTTCACAGCAAAGGCTGCCATGAGCTGGGGCACAACAACTGACCAGAAGCACTCAGTTTGAACTATGAACTAAAGATATTCAAGAACTACTTTTGTCCAGTTGGGTTAAAAAAAAAAAAATCTAAGAGAGAGATCACCTGGTGACATACCCAAAGAGAAGGCACATATTTAGACTGGTAGAACAAAGAAAATTTAGAAGGAAGAGAAGGGCAAAATCTAACAACACAGTGGACGCAATCCATGCACAGAGCAGACTTCATGATGCACAGAACAAGCCACAATCCTACTCTTGTAGGAAAACACGGGAATGCTAGAGAAGAGTTTTCAAAACTATGAATAAGAATTTTTATCAAATTTTGCGTCACAATTGCTTTGGGAGTCCTAGGACAGGAAAGGTCATAGTTCAGCGCTGTGCTGAACTTCACACCTGCACTGAACAAGCCTGCAGGAAGATACCGGGGTTCCCAGCTCTGTCACTGCTCTAGTATTCCATGGGTAACAGGAAGCACGGGAAAAACTGAATTCTCCACAAGAGAATCCCTATACAGTGAATTAATTACAGGACTTAAAAACCAAATACACAGACTGACTGAAATTAAGTTTACAACGAAGACGATGACAGAAAGAGCTGTTCCAGCAAGCAAAAGTAGATACTCAACATACTGGAAGTTTAGCTCCACAACAAACAGAAGGCAACGGTGAAGTTTATCTTATCCATTGCACAAGCTTCAGTAGCGCAATCAGGGAAGTGTCTGCTTTGAAGGTCCAGGGCTATCTGCATGCTTATAGAAACGGGCTTCTTCCCTGCAATGCAGGGGCCAAGGGAGAAGAGAGCCATATCATTCTCTTCTACGTGTTCCCAAATACATCCATATCAAATGCCCGTAAGATTTATAGATAAGTGAATCACTGGAACAGCAAGTTATTAAGAAAGTGGAATTCCCCACAGAGTTGTGACTCTTGCCAACTTCCACAGGCATTTTATCTGCTTAGACAGCGGGTTTTAACGATGTTGCCTTCTGCCTCTTTTGAACACTCCCATATCCTCAGTAACGAGTGCATCTTTTTTGCCTTTAAAACAGGATGGAGCGAACAGATCACTGACTGATCTCTGTCCAGTCCTGCTGTATTTGCTGAGCATGGCTGGCTGGCAAATGGTTTATCTGGACCAGAACACAAAATTCTCTAGAAAGCTGTCACGAGGAAAAAAAAAAAACAAGCTGAAGGTTAGGTAAAGAACTCCTTCCTCTACTGAACTGAAGTCTGAGGTGACCAGCTGTGATGGCACATTCAGATGTATGGTGTGCAATGAGAACACGTCACATACCGTCAGCCAGAAATCAGAAAATTGCCTCAAGTCAACTTTCTTCCATCCAGACAAAAAACTTATTGCAACACTACGCTCTTAGAAGGTTTACTCCACTGTGATTACCTTGGCCATAATGTGCATCCAACGACAAGACAAAACACCCAATTACAGAGCGATAGCCTATAATTAGTACTGAGATTTGATGAAGGCATGTTAGGATAACTCAGAAAGCAGTCATTTCACAGAGAGCAACAGCAAATGGAAACATCACCATTATTTTGTACCTAGAGCAACCTTTACTTTTTCTGAGTAGCAGTGTTACGGTCAGTACATTGCAGTCCAGAATCTCCACAGCCGAATCATCTGTCTTGTAGCAAATGGATAAGAAGCACAAATTCAACAATAGCTTTCCTTTATATCCTGTGTACAGGCAGGCGAGAAAAGCAGCCCACCTCACAGAGTCCTAATTTTCAATCCTCTGCCCCAAACTCACTGGAGGCTCAGGTCACTGCAGAAGAGCAGGACAGGCTGCAACGCAGTTTGCAACAAAACCAGTAACAACAAAATGGGGAAATTAAAACAAGTGCAATATCTACAGAATTCTTCAGGATTGGTGCAGTGCTCCTAGCACAGCTCACACTGAGGCAACACACCAAGTATTCATCCAGAGAGTTTACAGCAGAGAATGGCAGTAACGAGGTGATTACTAAGTGCTAATACACATTTCACGGGAAAAACCTACTGCCGTGTCAGAACAACATGTTTCCCTTATAAGAAGTCCAAGGAATATGGAAGCAGCAATGCGTGTAGCAGCTGGACTTCAGCAAGGCTTCTGACAGCATCTTGCATGCTCTTTCCATAAGCAATTTTAAAAAAATGTGTATCCAGCTTCCAATGGTGCAGACAACTTACTGAAAAAACATACTCCAAATTGCTCACTGTCAAACTGGAACAATGTATCAAGTATCCAAGAGTTTGTCCGGAGTCCAACAGCATGCAACAGTGTTACCAGTTATCTACGTCATGCAATATATGGCAACTTTGTTACACTATCCCAAGATAAATGAAGATGGTCTTGACAAATATGGGGGGAACCCGCAGAGTGAATTTCTTCTATTTGTTTTAACAAAGTCACACACTTTGATAGGAATCCTCATCTATACAAGATGGAAAAATTATTTGCTTGCCAGAAGTTGTGCAGGAAGTAGTCTGGAGCAACAATGCGTCAGAAAACAAATGCGCATCAACAAGATATTTAAACGACAAGTTTCAGAGGCTGATGTACAAAACAAGAGTATCTTTAGTAGGGCAGGTGAAGCAATTCTTCCCCCTTCAGTCAAAACTGACGTGGCCTTGGAATCTTACGTACAGTTTTGGGCATCACATTTCTAAAAAGATATGAAGTAACTGGAGAGAGCCCAGAGAAGGAAAAGCAGGGGGAGGGGTAGGGGGGAAGGCTGGAGGTCTAGAAAACATGATGTAATGAAGTGTGAGAAAAGATTGAAAGAACTGGGTTTGTTTAGTCTGAAGAAAAAGAAGACTAAAAAGAGACATGATAGCAGTCTTCAAGTATGTAAAAGATTGTTACAAGAAAGAAAAACTACTTTCCACATATACTCCAGATAGAATTAGAAACAACAAGCTAAGATAGCAGCAAAATATGTTTTTTCTGATGTCTAACCGACAGAAAAATTAAACATTTGAAAGATTGCCACTAGGGGCTATGGAAGCATTAAATGTTTTTGAGAACAAACGTGCCGGGAACCAGCCAGGTTCAAAAGGTTTTCAGAGGACTGCTGAATGGATTGTATGAGTTCCCGAGGTCTTATTCAACACACTTTGATTCTCTGTTGTAGGCACAAAATTTAATTCCTTAATTGCTATTTGTGAGCACTTGTTGAGTTCAGAATGACGAGTCGCTTTATCTTAGCTGGAAAACTGTTTTTTCTAGCAAGACAGAAATGCTCTGTAGAAAATTCAAGAACCACTGACATTCCCCCAAATTGTCTTTTCCAAACCACAATACAACAGAAGACGAGCATCACCACTCCTTCCAGATGAGAAACAAGCTGTAGAACTGAACCAGGAATGTGATACTTTTCTGTTTTCGGTGTGGTTTACTTATAAAAGTGGTTTTCCTCTTGTGGGTAAGAATTACTCTGTGAGAGGCCTGGCAAGAAAAGATGTAAGAAATTATAAAAAGGAGAGATGATGAAAGTGAAGGGAAGGCCAAAATAAAAAGTGACATAACCTACTAAATTAAGTCCAACAAGTCTTACGGGGCAAATGAAGCTCGATAACTAGCTAATATGAGTTCTAGTCATTCTGAATATTGCCAAGCAATAAATTTACCAGCCAATATATTCATCAGTGCAAATTACTGCAGAAGGTGGCCACTGCTCCTCTCCTCATGCCATACCTCCACAACTACACTCAGATGCAACAAAGCTCTTTCTTGCTGAAAAGCTGCTACTAAGGTGCTCTGCATTTTGTGCGGTCACGAGCTTGTGGTAATTTCTTCTTCAGCACATACAGAACAGGCTACAGATGTTAGTCCACGGGGTATGCTGTAAGGCACCTTTCCTCTCCCGGGTCTTCAGACGATAGGAACAAATGGTTATGAAGCTGCAAGTCAGGAGACCAGACAGATGCTCTTAAAATGTTATCTATACTGACAGATAGGGTTATGCAAAAGAAAGACAATGTAATTCATCACAGGTCTCCCAGACAGGGATATTTAAGAGTGGTTTGGTTGAAGGTGGCAGTTTGGTATTTCTTAATGCTTTCTTAAATAAATTAACTTGAATTAGACCTTATCTAGGATCCTAGAGGCTTTATTTATTTAAAGATCTTGAAATGGGGATTATTAATGGTCCAAATCTTTTGCTCAAAGCAACTTTCAGCAATGTGAAGTTTCTGTAAAATAAAACTTAGGACAAACTTCCACGGTGCTTTGGAACCAGATAAAAATCCATACCCTATCTCTACAGTTCAGCAAATAATGTAGTTTTGAAGTTGTGCCTTATTCTGCCCCTTTCTGTAAATCTAGACAAAACTATTCCCTTTACTCCTTTTTTTTTGTTGTTGTTGGTTTTTTTTGATGACTGCCAAAATGGGCAATTTGGTTTTGGTCTCTTGTTTTTAGAGTTAGTGGCCACTGTAATGAGAAGACCTGACACAGCAGCCCACCCTCCTTTAACTTTGGGCATGTCACGGAATACAGCACTTAAACAGATAGGTCAAAAAGTGCCAAGAAGAAACAGAAGACAAGCGTGGAGAAAACAAACCCAGCAGCTTATTCCCATTGCAGAATGTCAGATGAGCAGACAAGAGTCGTGCATCACGCAAGGAGCAGGGACACCTCTGCATGCTGTCACAGCACACTTTGGTGAACATCTGGGCAAGGATGCTAAGGAATGGACAGGGTCGTACGAAGAATTTGTCAAAGAGAGAAACTGAGGCAATTTCAACACGCAAGTGCGACAAGTTGTGAACATTCAGAATACATTTGCTCTCATACAGCACGCTAGATGAGACACATTACTCCCGTCTCACCCCCATCCCTCTGAGGCCCAAGGAGGTTTACCAATGTTTGGATGCTTTAGAAGTCGGCAGATTCGAGCTTCACGTTCCAGTTTCTGGTGATCTGAAAGAGAATAAGAAACAAGGCATTAAGCACCACAACTCTGAACTAAGCTCTTGTTCATAGTCAACGGAGAACGGAACACAGTGACCCAGCAGACATCCAGAGAGCTGGGAACTTCTGGAACACGACTGTTTCCCAAAACCTCACAGCCATTTCAGGCAAGGGCTCTGCAGCTGAGACTGCAGGAGGACCTCTGCTCCTTCTGTAGGGCTAGCACTAAACTGATATTCCCTCCTTGGATTCAAAGTGAGTAGCAGACGAGTCAAAGACACCACTCCCCCATCAGCCTCACAAACATGCAAAGCCACTTCCAGTGACACCACTTCCAAGACTTACCCCGTTCTCCAAGGCTGGAGAGGAAGAGGAAAAGTCTCTGAAGAAATAGCCCACATGAATCGGGAAAAGGACCTGCTTCCACTCCAGAGAAACACTGGGTAAGAAGGGCAAAGTAGGGGAGAAATACACAGCTCTTGCTAGCGCACAGTCACCACATGAAATAGGGAACTCTGCCAGCTCCAGTGAACCGTAAAGGTAACCATACTTCAGTACCCATGGAGGGACTCGCTGGTGAAATGCTGATTAAGCACTTTGAGATCTCCAGGCGAGAAGTTCTGCCCAAATGCTAAGTATGCTTATTTCAGCCCAAAGGCAACGTCAGTTTGAGCATGACTGTCATCTGGATTAAAGAAGAAAATATCAAGGAGAGTAAAAAATGGTTTCTCCTCCCTAGAAATGTAACAAGCATAAGTGCAAGGATGGAAGGGGGACCCAGAGCAACTCTGCCCATCTCAGCCAAGAAGCAGGGGGCCTTTTAGCCTCCTATGCTCAGACAGGAGATGTTTCACTACAGCAGTGATTGAGTCCTGAACTTTCACTACAAAGCCCCCAACCTCTCAAGTGAAATGCTCACATTGGACAAGCAGAGATTCACTGAAAGGATCCGAGGGAGGCAAATCTTTTAGTCAGCCCTGGCAGCTGCTAAACTCTTGGGGATGCAGATGCCTAGAAAGAGGCAAGAAGCAAGGACTGCCCTTCCTCCCCAGTCCAGCCATCAAAAGAACACAGGGGCAAGCAAGCAGCAGTCCCTGCTTGCTCTTGACATTTCTTCTATAGCAGATCTTCAGCACACAGGCTTGGAAACACACCTTCTCTGCATCCCCTGTGACACACGTCTTCTCTACAGGAGTAAGCGGGACCCTTGGCTGGTTGGGTTACTCAGCAGATCACTGGTAGGAATGCAGGATCCTCCAATTTATAGGAACTCCACTACAGAACCACTATAGAAGTCACGTTGCACTGCTTTGCCTGAGAACAGCCTGTGCAGCATCATGGGCTCTGCAAGGTCTTTCCTTCCCTTTGTAAAGGAAGGCTTCGGACAACTGTTCTCTTCCCCACGAGCAGAAGACAGAGACTGAGCCAGATCTCAGCTCAGAACACTTTTCTCTCCCAGTCTGGGAATAGCAGCTCAGGGCACTGCAGGATTTCTGTCTTCTTTCCCACTGCTGAACTGTAGAAAATGTCCCAATTAATATTTTATAGGTCTGAGATGTGCTTACATCCTCATCTGCTCCTGTTCAGGGGTGGGGGAAGGTAAATTACTCCTTTCATCTTTCCTTCCTTCTCAGTCCTGGAAATTATTGTTGTTGTTGCATATATTTTACAGTTCTATGCCAGAACGGCTCTCCAATAAAGTAGGAGGAGAGCCTGGAGAGCTTCCACACTCCCGAGGCCTTGGTGCAGTGCAAGCGCTTTCTCACCTGCATTGCTGGGGAGCGGTGGGGGTGCCTTGGCTTCCCTTCTAGCAGCATCTCTCACAAATGAAGTTTTGCAAAACACAGTTGCAAGGTAACAGGCTGCGCTGCATACTCTGCACTCCGGCCAGATTCTCACAGCAGGACAACAGTTCGAGATAAACTATCCATAGCCAGCTCACACGCGTAGGTCTTGCAAATTCCCCACTTACCCTCCCAGCTCTACTTGGAACTCCTACAGAAGGGGATCCTTCACCCACCCGGATCACGTTGCCCTCGTGCACAGTTACACTTGCTGAGAATCTGTTCCCAAGTACAAGGACACAGGGAAGCAGACAGCAAAAACAGCTGAGCAAAGGGGGAAGGAGAGGTAAGAGCTTACCACGTGCTACTCAGCCACCGAGTCCTGACAGCCAGGACAGACAGCTGACAGGAGCAAGGCTCAAACAAAATGACATAACCGTCAAAATGCCATGGGAGATGTAAATCAAGAGCAATTGCTCCCCTGAAATCCTACACCATCGTGCAGAGGGAGGGGAGCGGGCAGGGCAGCTAGTGATCATGGGCAGCAGCCACACCAGAACTTGTGACAAGAGGTCATCACCCCATACCCCATCCCTCCAGCACCACACAGCCTGGCCGGAGACCAGAGGAGGAGCACAGCGCTCCGGTCACAAGGTACAGGAAACTATTTCTGGTCAGGGGGAAAGCATACCACACTCTTCTGTCTCCAGGGCAACAAAACAGGCAAACTCAAGCACAACTCCCAGGGAGAAAGCACACACCAGTCCAGGGAGCAGCCAGCCGCCACAACCGAGAGCAGAGAAAGGTCAGGCTGGGCAGGTTTCCTGCCACAGGTCCTGAAGGATCATGGGTCCTGTTCCTGCAGGATCACCTGTCCCCATGCAGGCCGCACCCGAACACAGCCCTACCTGTGACTTCAAATGGGCGCCCCGACTCCATGCCCAAAGAGAGCCACTTTTTACATCTTCCCTCATCGTCCGGCAGCCTTTGGCACAGTGCAGGCATTTGACTCTCATTCCAGGGATCAGTGGCAGAGTCGATTTGGTACTTGTTGGAAACAACCCGCTACCTAAATGTGTGAGGAATAAACATAGACTGCAATTTTTCTAACTTTCCCTGGTCTAACAGCGGTTATTGCCAGAAGGAGAGAAGAAAAACAAAATTTTGTCAGTCCAGCAGAGCAGTCAAAGGCTGGGCTTTAACGTGTCATTTATATGGGTTCTCACCAAACCTTAGAAATGCAAAGTATTCTTAACTGTATTAGAACAATGATGAAAAGACTATATGGGTTCAGACCCCTGCCCTAACAAGAGCTTGCGAAGCAGGTCATTTCTCCTCCCTCTGCCCAAAAGATCAAACTTATTTCTGCAAGCCATTTGTGGTGTGAAGGTGTTTATTCTTAATGCACAGTGGAAGGACGCCTCGTAGCTAACAGAGACACGGCAACACATCTGACCTACCTTACAGGATATGCCCACCTTCCACACACTATGAAACTCAATCAGCAATTTCCATAACTTGCCTAAAACACAGTATATCCTCTAGAAAACATAAGGGTTCACATTCAAGACTTGAAGTGATAAATACAGCCATACACCCACAGAAGTCACTCCAAATGCTACTTATCCTTCCCGTTAAAATTTAGCACTGTTGTTCCAAGTCTGAATTCATCTACCTCCTGCTTCCAAATATTGGATTTCATTAAGCTCTTTTCCTGCTACGTTACAGAGCTGTCTAGCCCTGAACAATAGCTGATGCTTAAAACTTAAGTACAGGATATTACAAACACTCATCTAATATTCATTTACTGTTTTCCAGCCAAAAAAAAAGAAAAGAGAAACTTGCTATTTGGACAATTCTTCTGTATACAGTGTGAGGCAATGAGTACCTACACAGACAGAAATGTGTAGTCTACATAGCTCTTTTGTAGCAAAATTTAAAATGTAAGTGCTTAAGGAGATGCTGCTTAAAAACAGCAGGAGAAAACTTTCTCATGTTTGATACACAAACTAAGGTGTGAAGATCTATTTATTAGTCCTTTACGTGCTATGATTTCTGCATCTTGGTTCAGCATGTGAGACTACATTTAACCCAAGTACCTTTAAAATTATTGCCTGCAAATACTGTGCTGTCATTCTAGCAACGTTAATACTGGGTTTCCTCAGAACATACCTGATAAGAAACTGCCTGTTCAGAGAACTGAGATTTCTTTGGGTTGGGTTTTGATTTGTCTAGGGGTTTACTTTAACAGAAAACAAGAATGTGTTAGCATCATTAGTGAGAGTAAAGGACCTGTAAAGATGAAATTGCTTTATTTCTGAATGCATAAATGTGCAGCCCATTCACTGGGACAAGACTGCTCGTGCACAGTGGATGGACAGAAGTGGCTGTGCACAATGAATAAGAGCTGTAAGAATCTCTAACTGAGCAGATTAAAACAAAAACAACCCTGCCTGAAAACAGAAGACAGCAGATCAAAACCATGATAGTTCGGCCTGCATGTCCTAAATGCATCAAACTTCAGCAGATAAACAGCATAACAGGATGCAAAAGAAAGGTGTATCCAAAAGAAATAAAAAAATCTGCACAGCTTTGCTTCATGAAAACCTGGCAATCTCCAGCAGGGTGGGGAATATGACTAGTTTTATACTGATGCACATTTCTTCCTCTTTTGTAAGAAAACCCTTTCATTCTCTGACAACTTCAGTCTGGTACCCCAAAGACGCAGCGTCAGAGATGGACAAGTAATGCAACTTCTGGCCTCCACTCTTCTGCAGGGAATCAGTGCTTGGTTTCCTACTCTAGACACTACTCGCACAGCTGCTTTGCAGGTTTTTCCTCACCAGGTCTTACTTCTCCAAGGGTACCTGAGGCCTGGAGAACATTTTCAGACACACAGACAGGGCATAGGATATCTACAAATCCCAGTAATCTACACAGGACATCTACAAATCCCAGTAGTCCACAGCTGCCAAGTGAGAACATTTACATAACAACAAAAGATGAAGAAAAAGGTCACTGTGCCTAATCAGCCTGTTTGGAAGCTGTGCTGAGCAGAAGGGGCTGCCAGGGAAGCACAGGGAGACCTGTCTGGGTGGTACGCTTGCAAAAGGCAGAGTGTGGAGAAAGACACCCGCAACAAACCCCAAAAGGAGATGAGTCCCAAACGAGCAGGGTGAGGGCCGAACTTGAGCCAGGGAGCAGGAGAAGATGGTTAGGTGTCAGGTGCCGACGCTGCCACCCTGCAAAGGCAGCACAGCACAAAACCCTCCCGGCTTCAGACATAGTTACGATGCCCTGACTGACTCCCGCTCCCGAGAGATGTGGAGAGGGGTTTTGTTTCAGCTGCAGGCAGCTGCCACGCAAACACGTTTTCCAGCCAGAGTCTTGCCACAGGCTCCTCAAAGGACCAGCGACCGGAGAGGCTGATAGAGATGTGCCCTTGGCGCCCCATCCCCTCCGCCTGCCCAAGGAGCACTGACATTTGTTGCTGTAGGAACATCAGCAAAACCACACCTATTTCAGATAGTTCCTTCTCCTGGCAAGCAGGAGTGGAAGACAGCATTAAAAACTAACTGAAAGAATGGACAAACAGTTATTGAAATAAATCAAACCAAGATTTGTCAGTTAAATAGGCATGATTCATTTCATGCCTACCAGAAAACAAGGTGGAAAAAGTTAATTCTACCATACTTTCTTCAAAAAGCATTAGAAACACAGCACTGTTTCAAAACCATTCCACATGCAAAGGAGCACACCCACTGCAGCGTTTACTGGCTAACTACCAAACTGCAGCTATACTGAGGTCCTGTGGCTAAAGCTCGCTCTCTATTTAGCACACTTGCCTTAAGAAGAAAAAAAAAAAGGGGAGGGGAGGAAGGATCAGACAATGGGACAGTACAACTTTAAGCAGCCTGAAAGTTTAGCCACTCCAATGGAAAGGCAGATTCTAAACCAGCAAAAAGCAGCAGCAACAAAACTAACGCTTCATTGTGAATCATCTCTGATGAGAAACGGTGTCATGGAGGGAAAAAAGATTGCTCCTCCCTTTACCAGTACATAATCTTCCCGCCCTCAACTGGAATATACAATCTGGCTGCTCAATACTACAGTCCACCTGCCTTCGTCCTGCACTAGGACCACGCTCTGTCGTTGCTGTTAAAGGAGGCTTGAAGCTATCATTCCTGTGGGAACACATTTTAGATTACATTTCTGAGAATGGGAAGAGTCCGGAAGAGGAATCAAACCCAAAGCAATAAATTCAGTTTGATTGCTGTCATCATGCCAATTCCGGGAGATAGTCAATTGGTGCCAGCTGCTAAGATACCATTTCACTTGCTTAAGACAGAAATCGAATTTGCACCAAATACATTTTGTAGTGCAAGACTAGTCTGAGCTTTCGGGTTCCTTCATGCTTTTCTTTGCTTGTTTAAATTTGAACTTCCTCTCTAAGATATTCCCAGCAGAACTAGTAGCTCCATCATCCCGCACTTCAAGCCACAGATTTTCCCCCATATTCTCTTGTTTTTCCAACAAGGGTTTTGCACTACGGTGCCACAGGACAGTATGCCATGCCACACCACCACTTTAAACATGAATACCAGCAAGTCTCAGATCATCACCATTTCCCCTTCTGCAGAAGTTAGTAGGAACACAAAAAATCATCCTCGGCCTCAAGAATGACCAGAGGCCCCTGTAGATTCAATATATCCTTTCTGACAAGAGCTAACAGCAGATGCCTAAAGAAAAATACAAGAAAATAAGCATATAATGACACTTCCCAAACACTCCCTCCCTCCAGCTATTTGCAGCTCAGGACTTCGACGTTTCCACTTCAGCCTTCGTACACTGCCATTTCAAAGACCAGCCAAAATTAATAAAACTGTAACAGTACACTACTCCCACTGCAGGTGACATTTCTGAAAGCCAAAGTCTGCTTTCCAGCCTCCCAGTGCAGAATGACCCCAGCAGCACAACACCGCGAGCACCCTACCACCAGCACCGCTGCTGCAGCAACTGCGCAAGAGTCAAAAAGTCACCAGGCAGAAGATGCAGCTGGAGCCAGCAAGTGAGGACGAAAAAGCAAGCCACCACTTCTCTCACCCAGTGAAAGCCTGAGAAACAAGGCAGCAGTGAAATCCTCTTCGCTTGCCTTCAGCTACTGACAGAGGAGGTTCAAGTGCCAACAGGACACAATAAACAAATACAAGACTTCTTTCAAGAAATGCTGGCAGACCTACTTTATGACAAAGCCTTTCCTCTAGCAAAACCACTAATATTATTACCTTGTAACAGCCTTTTCCCATGCTTTCCCTACGTCCCAGAAACAAACAACTCCAAGCGTAAAAGCGTAATACCACCCCTAAAAGTACATACACACATGGATCTTAAAGACGGACAGAAAGCTCACACAGCTGGTAACAAGCTGTGTTTCCACACACTAGTATCTGTGAACTCTTTGGTATTACTGGACTGGAAAAAAAACCCAAATGAAATAAAAGGAACAAACTGCACAAACTTCAACAGAGTTTCTTCTTTTGAGTTCACGTAATGCAAAAATTAGACTATCAACACCACAGAGTAGAAGTCAAGATGGTTGATGTAATTGTATCTCTGATGAGCACCCTGAAGAGTGGGCCAGGGAAATTTATTCTCTTTTCCAGTATTTAATTACCTCATACATACTGTGCAAAGATAATCTAACTGAGAGCAGATATGAACATGCGTACAAGAGTGGCAAAAGGAGAGAAGGTATTAAAAATAACTAAAAGGGATCTTTTAAAAGAAGTAAACGTGCACCTTTGACATTGCAGTTTCTATTGCTCAGTGTCATTCAAAGCTGCTTTTTCTTTTCAGATGCATATTTTTCAGTTTATCAGCAAACAACTTGTCTGATAGTTTTCTTTGAGGTTTCCAGCAGGTGGACTTGGTAAGGGAAGGAGAATTCCTGTCTCCTTGCTTTCAACAGCAATGCATACCCTGAGTATTACCTATGGTACACATTATAAAGCAAAAGAAAAGCAACCTGATGTGCACATTAAGAGGAAGCGGGGAGCTGGGCTCTCAGATACCAGCAACTTTCCAGGAACTTCAAGAGTCATAAGAGGTCAAATTACTGAATCAGTGCAGGCTCACAGCTATAGGTGAGAGTCATCTCCACCACAGTCACAACTGACTATGTGAACACATGGGGGTTGAGTGCATTCAAGCCTGACATGCCTTTCCTTGCCTACAACGGCACAGATAAAGCCAGATTGGGCGTGTTTTCTCACTCCAAGAGAACTCCCACCATTCAGCTTAGGTTCTTGCCTACAGCAGATCCCATGGTTTGACCAAAGCCAGCACTGCAAAGCAACGTGAAATTTGAATGTATGTGCATGCACCAGTATATAGGAAGAAGGAGCAAGCACCCCAGCCATCCACTGTAGGCATCCACTTGGCTTCACATTTGAGATCAACTCAGAATCTGTGCAAGGATCTCCATCTGAGCTTGCTACAGCACTCAGAGCAAGATTTATAAACCCCCTGATGAGAGAGACATCTCTCCACAGCATCCGCTGCCCCCTTCCTGTCGGACCCATCCTTCCCCACAAGCCACAGGCCCCCAGAGCTCTTCATGCCGTTTCAAAAGCTGTTCCCAGTCTTGTTCGGCCAAAAGCAATGGACAAGCAGAGCCCAGTGGATCCAGCCTGAAGCCTCAGTGTCAGTGCAGCCACTGAAAAACAAGCCAGCACCATGACTGCATAAGGAGGGCGGAGGATATCTGCCCTCGGAACAACCAGCACAGGCCAAAACGCCGTTTGGGCCTCAGTCAAAGTCTTCAATAAGCTCTGACACGACACGTGTGCCATCCCTTATGTTCAAGCCCTGCCTCTGGTCCAAATCTCCTCTCAGTGTATACCAGTTCCTCTTGCTGGCAAGATAAACATCTCTGCATCTCCCCTGGTCATCCTTCCCATGTTGCCAGTGGCATATACAAGGCCTGTGCCAACTGTGCTTTACTCTGAGTTTGCTTTTCTCATCAACTAGTTACTTCAGTTACTAAAAATCAAAGAAGAATTTCCAAGAGACTCCTATCTGAATGTCATTCCCCCTCCTTTTTCCTGCTAGCCATCAGCTTATTTGTGCCCCTGTGATGGAGGCAAGTCACAGAGGGATCATCCTTTCCAGGTTTGGGGTGAACGGATGGGAAGGAAATGTTTCGCCACTGAGGTTACCTTCTGAATGGTGTGCCAGGTTAACACCTACAGCCACAGAAGTCGGCACCTACAGCCTGCTGCAGTAATCAAGAATTCTACTAACTGACCATTAAAACTACACACCAATTCATCAACTCCATCTGCTCCACTAGCTACTTCAAAAAGAGTGCCATTTCTTGCTTCTAATAAGACTTCTTCCTTGCTCAGGGTGGGATGAAACACAAGGAAAGACGGTGCTACAGTGGAGGTACTGGGAACCATTCCTGCAGCAGTGCATTTTAGCTCCCCTCTGAAGCAATGCATCTTCCAGTTGACAACAACAAAAACGCAGCCACCTTCCTCCTGACCTGAAGCAATGGAGCTCACCAATTACAAACACTGACAGGCAGACATAAGCACAGCAAAGGGCAGGAATCCTTTTATCTCGTTTTATCTGCTGTGGCCAGGAGGCGTTAACTGCACCAGCCACGCTCCTGACACAGGAAGAAATGTGGTGTAATTGTACTCCCCATAAGAATGGTGCAACTGCCATGCTGTCCAGCCTGGCGGGGCATTTGCTTGAAGGTCCCCACCAGGTTTGTGATGAGTGTAATATTTTAGCTCTCCTTGGGCATACTGGGTCAGTGTCATTTCAAATGCTTAAGAGAGCCTACATCCCAGAGAAAGGAAGAACCGCAGGATATAAACACAGCTAGCAAAAGGAATGAAGTTTTCAAACCAGAAGATGCTGAATCCCAGAGCTCTGAATGGTCAAACAACTTCCCCTTTCTTGCAGCAAAGCAGAGCAAAAAGTAATGGTACTCTGTCTTGGTCACTTTAGACCTCATAGCCTGTAAGACGACCTTCAGTTCAGAGCACCTGTCTAGCCTAACCCTAAAAACAACAGCCCCCCATCCCACCTGCACCCCACCTCTACACCAGAGCCCTCCCCTTCCTTCCCCCTGCCCCACATGCAGCACCCTCCACCTCCTTCCCCGGTAGGGCTGCGGTTCAGCACGTTCCCCTCCATTTTGCTTCCCGCAGCTCGCACTTTCCTCTGCAGCCCCACATCCTGCAGCACACGTTCCCCCAAGCCCGTGTCCCCCAGCACCGCGTCCCCCCAGCTTCCTGCAGTGCAGCAGGGAGACGTATCCCCTCCCTTCCCCAGCTGCACACACGGCAGCCCAGTCCAGCCCTCCCATCCCTGGTTTCCCATCTGCAATGGCACCATTTTTTTTTAAACTGCATTTTACAAGTAAATCACGTGCTCAGCTGCTACTTTGGGTGCAGAGCCAAGAAACACTCCAGTGCATGGGGGAGGGGAGCTGATGTATTTTTTGTTTCATGCGACCAGCCTTCCAGCAACTTACTGAGACCACGAGCAGAATCTCCCCCCACACCCCTCCTTCACCACCAACCCCTTCCCCAAGCCACTCTCACAGCAGAGACACGGAGCAAGTGCGCGACAGGGGAGTCTGGCATCTCCTGTGACTACAGCCAACCTTCAAGTCAGAGAAGAGGCGAGAGAGCAGCCTCGCACCCCAGATGATCATCTGAAGGCTTATGTTCAAGGAGCTGATCTTTCCTATAAAACAGCAATGGGCTGTGGAAAGCTGGTGGTGGGAAAAATAAAAAAAATACAGTATTAAAAGTACAGTAATAAAGGTGTGCTGCTCCACAGGTGTTGAGGTGGTTCCTCCTACCCTGCTGGAAGCTTGAGAGCCCTAAGAAATGCCGCAGAGCAAACGATGTCTGATGTCTCCTGACACGGCAACTCCAGAGTCCATCTGCATCTCCCAGCACGAGGTGTGGGGCAGCGTTACAGACAGCATGCTACGGCCTCCCACGCACAGCAAGGCAGAAGTTGTGGGCTGGGGATTAAGAGGCAGGAGGCAGCGGTTACAATGCTAACTTCCACACACACATAACTATATTTTTCTGGTTAGAAAATTGGAGGGGCAGTGTTTCAGATCTAAGAGGCTGGCTGTAGAAGGTGTATTTAAATAAACAGCATTCCAACATGCTTTCGCAGAGATAAAGAAAGGGCAAGTGATTTCTGAAATAAACATACAGTCTAAATTTTAGAGGGGTTCCACACACTTTCTGCAATGAGATGGGCAGGACAATACACACGGCAGTGTCTCAGCCCTCACAGAGCTAAGCAATAATGCTTTTCTTAGTTGCCCTTTGGAGAGCAATTTTAATTGTCCCTAGACCTGCAGACTACAAGCAGAGATTTTTGGAAAATAGAAATTCCGGCAAATTTCTAGAATCCTGATACTTAAATGGGGGGGAACCCCCCAGATTTTAGAAAACAAACAAAAAAAAACCCCATAGAAGAACAAGTACTCACACAGTATCTTTTGTCGGAGGATCTTTAAGTGTGCAACAAACAGTTACTATGCAACCTGAAAACCCCTAAAGCACAGGGGTTTTTTTCCTATCTTTAAAGAGATGGTAGAGAAAAGCAAATGTACTGAAACCAGAGACCATGTCAGTGACAAATCTGTGCACAAACTCAGATCTTTGGAATTTGAGCCTCTCAATACCATGTTTATCATCCTTCTTCAGAAAGAGAAATGAAGATAGAAACAATGCAGTTCAAATCTAATGGATTTTGAGTAGACTCTCAAAGCAAAAACTGGTAACATTAGCACTGCTGCGATATCTCATCACAACTCACTCTGGGAAGCATGAAGTTCTACCTCAATGCCATACTAGGACATAACGGGTTCTTATTACAAGGTCCAGTGTTCAGAAGTTTTTAAAAAAAAAAAAATTAAAAAACCCCCCACATTTATCCTGCTTGGGTGGAACTGCTACCTGACAAAGCCTGCGTTGCTCTTGACAAGAGCATGGCCTGAAAACAGCTTCCTTCACGTGGAAGCTCCAGATCTAGCATGCCTGGCGAACACAACAGCTTGAAAGTAGTCACCCTGCCCCATCACCATGCCCGTTTTCAGATTTCCAGGAATAAGGGACTTGACTTGCATCTTTTCCAAAAAAGCAGCTGTTATGCTACAGCTTTGGTTTATTGTCTGGCTAAGTTTATTTCTTGTTTTGATGAATGTTTAATGCTCCTGGCTAGATCTGTTTAGATCTTGCTTGCCTGGGGGCATTTAATGCTGCTCCGTTACCGTAACACCAATTATAAAGCCACCTACAGCTTTTTTCCCCTGCCACAGGTCTTTTGCTATTGTTCGGATCTAAATTGCGTGGTGCATTTTGACACTGAATTCCACAGCACCATACCAAGACAACAGACACTTGGAGAATCTCAAGAGTTGTCCAGATTCACTGATTAACTGACAACATGCCCAGAAGAGCAATCCTCACTGATTAAATTCACCCCTTATACCGATCGACAAAGATGGAGGATGAGGGGTTGTAACTGTACCTCTCAAGTTATCTCAAAGCATGCAGATCTGTGAATTGCTGCCTATCCCAAGGAAAAAATGAGAGGGGAAAGGGAGGTGTATCAGAAGGAGAAAGAAAATGCAGCAAAACAGTTATTAAAAGCATTAACACTGATATCTACAAAGCAATTTTCTCTGTTGACAGCAGGTTTTAATGGGGTGGCTGTTAAGTAGTCAAGCCAATATGCCTTAAGAATAACCTCCCCGTTTTCTACAGAACACACAAATGAGGAATAGTGGCAGAGAAAGCTTCTCCTACGCTACCCACCAGACAGCCTCAGCTCTGACCTAAAAGGAGCACTTCCGTCCTACAAACATTACTTTGACCCACGCAAGTTGAATTTCAAACTAAAAAAAAAAAAAGACAGCGGAGCATGGCCAGTGTCTGAGAAGCCTCCACAGTCCTATACGAGCTCCGTGGAACGCAAAGGTGGGATCCAGACTGCAGCACCCCCTGTTGAAAGAGACTCCCCAACAGCCACTATTCCCAGCAAACAGCATGGGAAAAAAAAGTCTCCTTATGCTTCCTTTTTTGCCATCTCTACCTGGACAGAGCTGGTCCAGCCAGATGAGACTTGGGACCCTGCTCATCCTGTCACCAAAACTGCTATCTCCATTTCAAGGTGAATGCTAGCAAGTGATCCCTGCTCCTTCCTCAGCCTCTCTCCTCTTCTTCAGTTCTTCTGCCAAGCCGCATATCCAACTACTGCAGTCCTTCAGCACGGCAGGCAGAGGACAACTACAGACACCTGAATACGGTAATGCTGGGAAGATATTGCTGCAGCCCCAGCAGAGAAATACACAGCTCACACAGCTCACTGGAAAGCTGAGGAACTTGGCTAAAGAGAAGTACAGCCCTTTACCTAACAAATAAATAAATATTCTCCTGTACTGTAGGACTAGTCTCTGCAGCAAAAAGGGGTTCCCAAGTGCCGTGACCCAGCAGGGGAAGGGGGCAGTGGCAGGGCAGGCAGCACTGTCCAGGGCTTAGGGACAGCGAGTCTTCTGAGCTGGTTATATCTGACACATCCAGGATCGAAAGCGACAGCAGCCAGCGGGCAGGAAGGCCTAGAAAGCCTGTCCTCCAGGCCCTAGTAAATGCAAACATAAAATGTGCTTCTAAAAGAAAAACATTAACAGCACTTGTAGCCACAAACACAGACAGGAGACAAAGATGACTAAAGAAGTGTCCAGAGGGAAGCCAAAGCCACAAGAAAATGCATGGGAAGGACAGAGCACCCACCAAAAAGAGCAGCGCAAGGAAAATGGGATGACGTGAGAAGAGAAAGCCCAGCTCAGAGATGAGACTCGTTGGCCTTGGTGAAAGGGAGCAAGGACAGCACAGTGGCTGCCCAGGGCAGGCTGTTCTCCTTCACAGACCACAACCCTCAGCAGCAGCCTGGAGCATTACTGACCATGTATGTCACCCACAGTTCAACAGAAAGTAAGCCTGGTAACTTCTGATGAGTTTGCCAGCTGTTGTGATCACAAAGTAATCAGTTTTCCATTTTTCAATTATTTAAAGAATTTCCTGTACTTCACACTGTCCCCACATTTGTTCTTCCACCATATCATGAAACATGTTTCTCTGTTCAGCTGGAGCAAAGCCACCAGACCCTCCAGTCACCACAGCCACGCTGGCGCCCGGAGCGGGCATTTAGCCTAACAACATTAGCCACCATCCAAAACAGCAACCATGCTGTTGGCTGATCAGCTTAGGAAGTTTCTGCCTCCGGCCCATCTGCTTGTTCTCACCTCCTCAGCCGAGCCCAGTGCCAGATCAGCTGTTTGGGTGGCAGCCCTATGAGCAGGGAAGGAGAAGAGAAGCAGAAAAGGCAATTTCAAGTCTTCTCTGAACTCAGTTGAGCTTTCCAAAGCAGCTGATAAAATTAACAACCTTAACAGAAACTGCCCACTGCAAACAGCAACCAAATAAAGCTGCTAGTTCCCAAATGGCTGATGACCAAGTCACAGCTGCAACAGGGAGGGGGGGAGCACGCATGAATCCTTGAGTGAGTCACTCGCTCCCTGCATCCCTGCTGGCCTAGATAAATGCTGCTGCCAGTCCATGATGGGTGTTGCAAACCAACTCTTAAGCCCACAGCATCCCTGCTGCTCATCTCCTGGCGGGCACAGAGCCCACACTGAACAACGCAATCTCTGTGCAAGCAGGAGAGGTAGTCACAGTGGCTATTAGGTCTCCAAGGTTCCCGTACGGCTCCAACAGACTTTTATGTCTCTTCTTGTCCTTGCTCCTGCTTTTAGAAGACTCCCTCAAGGGCTGGGATCTCAGGCAGGTTGGGGAAAAGAACAGTGAAAGCAAAGAGCTAATAAAATAAAATCAGTGATGAAAACACTGTGCAGGGAGTTGCTCCTCATCCTGTACTGGCATTAGCTTGTTTACAGTGCTGGCTGCTCACTTGTATCATCCGAGCAACGAGTTCTGATGGATCACATCAGGATTGCCTTACCTCAAAGCTGAAGTTTAGGAAGAAGGCAGCAGTAAGCCTGCTAACTACCCAAAGCACAAAACATATCTGAATTAAAAGCAAATCATATCAAGTCTAAATCATTTGTGTAACGTCTCCCCTACAGATGCACCAAGGACAGGGAACTGGTTTAAAACAGCCACTCCAGCTAGCTAGATCTCTACAACACAAAACAAAGCCTCGAGTGCTGCAATACTGAGGCACCACAGCTGCAAATCCTGCAGTAAAGTCACTCAGTGTTTTAAGAATTTATGGTTTTAAGTAAGTCCTGTAGTGCCTAACACAATCCCTATGGGAGAGCTATTAAAAGTTTTAACTATCCTCACCCACTGAGTATGTGGCAGACTTCTTTCCCCCAGTTTGGTAAGTGTATGCACAAACACACCAGAAGGAAAGGGGGGAGAAAAGGAAAAGCACCTTAAGGAACAGAGAGTCTCCTTTTTCTGCATCCACAGTGCTGGTGTACACACTGGATGATGAGAATTTTAGTAGCAGAAGCCAGCTAGCTGATACACAAACCAAAAGGAAAGACCACAAACTCTGCATCTCAGGTTAATGATGTTAAATTTTGCAATTTGTAAATTCCATCTTCTTGGTCACACAGCTCTGAAAACTTCCCCCATGACTCTCGGTTGTGAAATGACAAAACACACAGGACCCTGGCTAAAACATGATTGTTCTCACAGTTATGATTGCCTGAGACAGCACTGGCATCTCCTCCAAACCGTAATCATAAGTACTTCAGGGAATGCAAAGAAATAAAAGAACAGCTTCTCCTTTGCCTAATCCATCTATTCTTCTGGCCTGGAGATGTATCTTACAGTGGTTTTCCCACTGCTTACCACAAAAAAAACCCCATCATTTAAGATGCACCTGCAAAGCTTCCTTGTCTGTAACTTTTAAGACAGGAGATGGAAGAATTACAGCGCTGTCACACTCAGCTAATCGCAAGGAATATGCACAGAAGAGAGAGCACGACGAGGCGGAAAGTAAGGTGGGGCAGCTGCCTCAACCAAGAGTATGGTAACAGCCAATGCTACCAAGTATATGTACATGCAATAGCTTCATAAAGGGTCACTGATATAACTCAATATCAAGAAAAGGTCAACAGTTTAAACCACTTGTGCAATCTTTTCTACAGCCCCCTAGACAGGCAGGATTGCTTGAATGCTTTGATGCCAGGTTTCCCTAAGGAAACTGGAGCCAAAGCAAGCATATCTGAACTTATTTACTGCAATACTAACAAGTGAAGAGGAAAGAGACGATCATTTCTGCAGCCTTCAGACCAACACAGCTCACAGTGAGAAAGAGAGCAAGAGAATGAACAAAACAGAGTGGTCGAGACATGAAGTCCTGCCTACCCTACCCTAGGACAGACAAGGCAGATTGATTACGCTAGTCACGAGAGTACTCTGCCCAGTCTCCAGCTGAGTACTCCTGAAGCACCCGATGCTGCTACCCCTTCCAAGCAACCATCTGTCTAGCAATGCCCATGTGCCAAGAAACAGGCCATCCCAAGACATGATGTATTCATAAGGCGTCTAAGGTCTCCTGAAAATGCAAACATGTCCCACCTTACAAAAGGCCTGTCTCCCACACAGCTCTGGCAAAGGTATCTTTTAACACAGCAAATCCCTGCTGTAAAATAAAGTGGTCCTACAGGAAGGATGGGGAGGGACCCTTTATCAGGGAGCGTAATGAGAGGACACAGGGTAACAGCCTCAAACAGAAAGAGAGTAGATTTAGACTGGATATCAGGACAAAATTCTTTCCTGTGAGGGTGGTGAGACACTGGAACAGGTTGCCCAGGGAAGTTGTGGATGCCTCATCCCTGGAAGTGTTCAAGGCCAGGCTGGATGAGGCTTTGAGCAATCTGGTCTAGTGGGAGGTGTCCCTGCCCAGGGCAGGGGGGTTGGAACTAGATGATCTTTAAGGTCCCTTCCAGCCCGAACCATTCTGTGACTCTGTGGTCCAGGGACTAAACGAACTATGCAGAGCCAGTGGAAAACAGCTTCCCATTCTACTGCGCTTCAAAACATCATGTAGAAACACAGCAACAGACAAATCAACCAGTGGACTCGGAGACCTGCTATCAGCCGACTTGGTCCGTCCAATACCACTCTAGTGTAATCTCTGCTTAACTTCCTTAAGCATCTGGCTCCTGAGCACAGAACATACATCACACGCCCCAGTGTTTTTACATCTGTGCTAGAGGCAGATTTGTATCAACTGTCTCAGGTCCTGCTTGTGCAATCAATCGTCCTTTGTCATATTTGAAAATGGCATCTCTTTAGCCAAACTTTGGGACCTGGGGCAAGAGATTCATCACTGACCTGTCCGGGAGCCCAAGAAATCAGAGATAAAAGGTCTCTAGGAGGAGGAAGTCACTAGGATTGTTGAGCCTGTGTGGAACAGAGCAGGGGTCTATGTTCTTCAGAGATAGAAACATATTCAGGAGGAACAGCTTGATGCTGTTCTGCTACCAGCAATTATGCTAGGTTTTAAACAGCAAGTATGCTTCCTTTTAGTGACCTGAGTTTGATTTAATATCCGATTCCAGCACAGATTTCTTGCTTTCAAAGTCCAAGTTTCCCTCTTACACGCCTCCCATCTCACCATACTTGTGGACTTCTTCCTTACTTCCCATTTTAACTAACAGATTTGTGTTCTTAAATAAAACAATTATTCATTTTAAAATGTAAACAACACACTGAAAAGGCCTATAGAAGAAAATGCATACTTTGGCTCTTTATAGTAAAGTCAGCAAGTAACTTCATATAAATCTTAATGCAGAAGGCACCCGGAAAGACAGCTGAGGGTCACTGCTGATGACCTGTGGAAGTCAGGCAGACACCCGGCAGTTGGCTATCTCCACTTCCACAAGCACCCAGGAGACCTGCGAGTGCAAGTGTAGGCAAAAGCAAACAGCCACTCTGCCACAGGAGTAGCAACTAAGGCCAGCTATAAGTTGGATAATAAAGAGAGGCTGGGGAAAGGCTGCAGTGAAGACCTGGTATCATAGCAGGACAGGCAGGGAGAGCAACTAAAGAGAACAGGTCATGATCTGGCTGGGGGGAAGGGCAGGGTGGGAGCTGCAGAGAGAGGGAAAAAAAAAAAGACACCCTTCTGCCAGCCAGAGGATTAAAAAAATATATATTAAAAAAAGTATAATAGTCAATTTCTTGAAAATTCTCTTTTGTAACATTGCAGTGACATGTAAACTACCACTCTAGCAGCCATAGAAATGACAGATGAATGTGACAGAGGCTGGTTTGCAAAGAGAGGGAAGGAGGAAGATGCACTTGGTGGCATCCTCCAAGGAGGACACATGGTCTCATCGAGCGTTGCTCTCCTTTGGTCCCTCCAGGAGGCTGACAAGGCAGAGCTGAAAGGACAGTATTCAACGACCAGTACTAACTCTGTCCTTTCTGCCTTGAAAATAGCAATATATTTGAGGTGTAGAACAAACTGACCAAACTTACAAGCAGTTTTCTAGATTTCTTTTCAGAAAAGGTCAACGTGACAAGCTCAGACAGGCTCTTATGGAATCTGCTTGCCAAATGCAAGACAGCACTCAATAGCATTCTTGTTCAAGTCCCTTACAGACCTGTCTCCGATGATGAATAACCTTTGGGACCATGGAAGCAATTACAGAGCAGGGTTCAGAGTTTGTGTGTTAGTTTTCCTATTTGATATACAATTGTCACCAAAAACTAAGCTTTCTATTGCGTTACAAGTCCTACCTTTTAATAATGCACTTAGCAAACATATGAGTAGTATCTCCATACACATCTTGCTGAATATTGTTTCTGGTTCTTTTGGGTAGCTTGTTAGCATACTGTGTGTTTCTGGGAGGGCCAGACAGCATGGCACTAGAACAGAAAGCTTTCTCCAAGAGCTTTTAGCAAGCCCACAAGCTTCCTAACCTGCAGGCTGGAAGCTGTCTGTTGGTAGAGTGCCAAGAGAAAAATGGGATGCCCCTTTGCAAGGGCCAGACACACAACCAGGAGCAAGCATCTCAGCACGGTCCAAATGCACAGAACTAACAGAATGCTGTCAAAAGTCTTATCAAAACAATTAAAGCAAGGTTTGATTCTCCTGCATCGTGGACAAGACACAGGTTCCAGTATGAGAAGCAAAGATCAGCATATGGAACAGAAGATTGCTTTAGGTGCATGTCGTGACCCTGACAAAAGCAAATACACAAATTACCATATGGAATTAAGTTTCACATAAGGAAAAAGGGCAAAAAGCTGCCTTTTGTAAAAGCCCTGCACCCCCTGCTACACCACTGATAAGAGTGAAATAAAACAAGAGGAAAGAGATCCCATCAGCAGCCCTGCTCTGAGCAACTGCTTTTATTTTAGTGAGACAGGAGGGGAAGGGGAAAAAAAAATAAAAGCAGCTTTCATTAGTCACTGATAGGATAAGTTGTATTTACAAAGAGTGCATTAGTCATCCACTGGTTTTGTTCCAGAGGGAGTAGAGGAGGGCTCTGCCTTCCCGGCTTCCACGGGAGACAAGGCCTCCGTGCCCAAAAGCACAGCCGCTGCTCACTTCATTCCAGAAAGCGCTCATGACGGCGAGGTCCCTGCATCCCTCCCACCCAGGCACTGCCTTCTGCTCTCTGACAGACACCGATGAGGAAGACGCAGGTGGAAAACAGATCCTTCTGATTAGTACTGGCCTACACTGCCTCTCAGGGCTCGGTCTATTAAACGCACATCAAAACAGCACCGCCAGCCCTGGTGGGAGGAAGAAGCAGGAAAATACTGAGGCTGCAGCTTCTCTAGTAGCTGTCACTGCTCATATGAAAGCTCATCCACAAAGGAAGATAAGAGTGCAAGGCAAGCAATTCAGAAGGATTACAAAGACAGCCGCTCCTCTTTTCCTCCCTAAAGTGGCAGCATGCCATGCAAAGCCTAAAATACACAAGAGACCCTGCCCTTGCCGGGGTAGTTCGAAGTGTCTGGACTACAATGTACTCCTGCACAGCTTCTGTGCGTGCCCCAGCTCTGGGAGCCCACCTCATGCCCAGCAGACTGACAGGAATTGCCTCTTCCCACACACCTCCTCCCTGTGTGCTGGCTACAGCCATCGGGGAAAGGCTGTGGCAAGCAGGGCCTGCCCCTTGGTACGGAGGGAGCACCGAGGAAAGGCAGCGGCTGCGTTTCCACTGGCACCTGCAGAGAGGTTCACGTGCTAGGGAGCCAGAGGGTCAGGCAGGCTGGGGAATGTGAGACTTGTCACAGAACAAAAATGCTGTCCCTTCAAATGCTGAGCTGTTATCAGCTCTTCAAGAGCTTCTGAGCTGTGGGGAATCTGCCTCCAGTTCATCTGAGAAATTCTGGGAAGTTCTCGAACCCCTGAGAAGAGGGCTGACAGCTTAGTGCATGTTTTACTGCTACTCTCCTACAAATCTCTTCATTCCTGTTAAAAAAAAAAAAATTAAAAAATCAAACCTGTAGCCACACTCCTATCTGCCCTGCTAACAGTGATTTTGCTGCCTCCTCCCCCCGCCCAGCCATTCATTCATCTTCACACAAAATAGCAACGGGATTATGCAGATGTTGCTTTGCTATCCTGACCTTCTTAACCTAGGCCCACGTGCCATCAGTGATGTTGCGCGTTCACCATCCCACCATCCATACGTCAGAGGCTAACTCCCTTCTGGCTGCAGCCTCATTCATAAGCTGGCTGGTAATTCTCATCTCCTGCTACACAGCTTCACAGGAGCAGAGGTAGGAACTACCACCCTCCCTGCATGAGGGAGAAGCAAAGTCCAGAGCACAACACTCGTAAACCACAGCTGAAAAGGAGAAGGACAACACAGGGCTGAATACCCAGAGTTGTATCTGAGTGAGAAGCAGCAGGAACACTGGAAAATTGAATGCTCAGTGAGGGGGTCCACAGCAGGGACAGTGTAGAGCATCTGTGGACGCGTGCCTGGGGAAGAATAAGGGGGGGAGGGAACTGCACTGTGAGGGACAGGATTTCACTCTAGCATCCAGCAGAAACAACAGCTCAAATGGAGCCAAGGCTACTGCAAAGGATCCACAGTTGGGTCATCAGTCTGCATATATGCTGTTTTCTACACCTAGATGAAAGCCTCTGCCTAATCCAGAAAGAAAGGTTACACAAGTCCTGCAGAAAAGGTCAGCAAGGATTTTCACAGTCATCACTTGACCACACTACGGACGCAGGAAAGTTGCATCCCATCCAGTGAGGATAAACTACCTTCACTATCCAACAACAACCTTCAGAAAGCCTGAGAAGAGATGCTAAGGGCATCATCCATTATGATGTCCAGAGTGAGAGAACAACCAACCTTACGATTCAGAACAGCAGCTCAACAGATCTACAGCTGGGAAGGTTCCAGGTGAACAGGAGGAAAGATTCTTAAATTTGCCCAGCAAACTGCAGCAAGCGTATACCAGACACAGGACCAGGTGGCAGAAGGTCTCTGGCAGGGAAGAGAGGATAACTTCTGCATGGCCATCAGTGCAACGATCACAAGCAGCATCACTGGTGAGCCTTGTGTCAAGACCCAAGCACTAGCAAAATGCAGCTGTCAACACCTGTCCACTATCACCCAAAACACACAGGGAAGTAGCAAGCATCTGTTATTTTGATTCCAAGAATCAGACAAAAGGTGGTCTTGGGCTCAGCCCTGCTGTGCCCATAGTTCTCCTCTATCTTCTGCAGCACTCCAGGCATCCGCCCTGAGGAGCTGCAAAGCTGACATCCACAGAGTAGAGCAGAGTCACCTTCCCAAGAACAACTTTTTTCTCGGGAGCTTTGTAAAAAAAATAACAAAATAATAAAGTCAAGGTCTCTTCAAACCAAAATCCCCCAGACAAACCACAACTCAGCTGCTGGGACTTAAAAACCAACATCACTAACAGCTCCCAGAGTTTTCCAGGGTGTGTAACTGCGGTTAGGAATACATCTGCCACAGCTACATTTCCATTCCGTTGGCAGGAAAGGTGTATGGAGGAGCAAAGCAAAGCATGCTGCAGCACACGTGGGTTACCGTGCTTTTTGGTCACTTTCCTAGTTTTTAGATTCCTTTTTGACATTTTAGAAGCCATGAAAGTCTCTGTAATTCCCCATGCACACCATAGCCATAGTACTAACTTTCTTGATGTTCGGGGCATTAAAAACAGCAGCATCCCTAACACACCACAGTTAGCACAGACGTAGGCTATCAAAACCCCAGGCTTTCCACTGCTCTCTCTCTGCGGCTCTGCCCTGAACAGACAGATGGGTGGCTCTCACCAGCATCTTCCATCCACCTGCGTCTTCACCACAACTAAAAGAGGGGACAGAAATCACCCTTCCCTAGGATCTGCTGATGACGCATCCAAGACTGCAGACAGGCTGTTGCCTATAAGGACTCAAGTGGTCACACAGGTTTTTCTCCATAGGGTTAGGGGCTGGAAAAGTTCCAGGAGGCTGGGCTTTAGTGAACAAGACCCTGTGCAAGGGGATACCATAAGCAGCTGTTCTCCGGGAAGCCAAGACCTTCGCTTTAAAAGTGTAGCAGCAGAGTGAGAGCTGAAGTAAAACTGAAGTGATAAGCAAACTGCGTAACAATTTCCTCTGGAGCTGGCACTCACAAGCAGGAGACAGACACCCAGCTTCTGATATTGTTCCTGCTGGGCACCTTCTGTCCTTGCAAAAGAGCCTCAAAGCTTTATGGAGATGTCTACACTGCAATCAAAGGTTTAATCGCAGCATGAATAGACATATCCATGTAAGCACTACACTCGCTAGCAGGAGAAGTAATCGTGGGATTCATGGACTTTAACACAAACTGTACAGTCCTGCTGGGGACCTACATATGTGCCTAAGTTGCTAGCCCACACTGAAATCCACAACACTGTGACTTCAATGCTGTTATCTCTACACTACTGAGAATAAAGTTAGTGAAGTATGTCCTTCATGCTGCAATCACACCTTCTGCTACACTGCCAGCAGAGAGACCAAGCTCTCTCTTCATCAGCTTCAGATACCCAGTACTTGTATACAGACTAGAAGCGGGATAAGAGGAATTGAGAGACAGAGGGGGAAAAAATACAGACACACAGTAAGAGATTTCTAATTACACTTTGTTTGTCCAGTTCTGTGCATTTTCCCGCTCAGACTCTGGATATACCCAGAGGCAAGTTCTACAGTAATAATAATAAAAAATAATAATAGAAAGACATATCAAAAGGGAGAAACCCATGAAGAGCAGCTCTGGGAACTCACAGCACATGTGGGTGAAGTGATTACACTTCCTATCACACAGCTCCACTGCCCACAGACAATTTCATTTCCAATGCAATGAGCAAGCAGCATCAAGTACCAATCTCCGGCTCAACGGGTGCAGAGATTTACAAATATGCACACAGCAGTTCCCAATACGGTGGTCTTTGAACACAAGCTACCGGCATCCAGAGGTGCCCTGCTCTCCCACACTAACTCTGCATTTCAAAACTAGCACTACAGGCAAGGAAACAAAAAGGAGTCAGCTCTGCGTGAGTTTTAAAACTATGGTCACCTTCTTCAGCTGCCTTTTACCACTGCATCACCCAGCAGATGGGACAACACCGGTAGTTACTTTGTTCATCTTATGCCTCAGCTCTCCACTTGAGCATGCTATCCCCAGGTTACCTCTCTCCCAGATCTGAAAGTCAGAAGTGCTTTCAAATTGTACCAGAAAAGAGACTGCCAAGAAAAACAGGAGGTCTCAAACACCCAGGACTTCATCCTTTCCCCTCCAAATGGCAGCTATCAGAAAGAAAACTGGTTTTCAACAATCTGTTTCTCAATTTTGTAAAGATTGGGCCACCCTCAAAGACACATGTGTGTACAAAAATGAGGGCACAGAACTGAAAGAGGCTTTGGACCAGGAAGGTCAGAAGAATGACAGCAACTGAGTCGTAATCAATGGGACTGAACTCCATTTGAGTTAAGCAAGTGCTTATTGCACTCACCAGCACACTGTCAGGAGCTTGGGAGTCTGAGCCTTACTCAAATTATGAGCTATGGTGCTACCTGAGGCCACTGAGCCAAGGAAACCGAGAAGCAGATCAGTCATAATCACACACTGCTACTGGCTTTGGATGTGTGTTTTGGGACCCCTGGAACAACAAGGTCCGCAAGGGCTCGGGCATACTGTAGCTGTAAGAGCAAGTCCCCACCCGTTGATTGTCTTTCCTTCATTTTTCTTCCACAAGGAAAACTCTCAAAATATGTAATTTAAAAAATAATTTACCAGCTGACCACACTCCTTTCTTCCCTTACAATTCACATGGTATACATCTGTGCAAAAGACAGCCCGAAGTCAGAGATGCACATACTAACAGAAAAAGCACAGAAAACAGAGCTTGAACCCTGGGATCTGCAAACCAGTTCATTTTGCAGGACCAGAGGTAGCTGGGAAAGAGGGCATGAGAAGGAAGGGGCAGAAAGAAACACCCTATTCAGTCTGCACCACCACCAGCCCACTACTGGGCAAAGAAGCACTCACCAGTACTCCCACATCCACTACCTTGCCACATCAGGAAAGCAAGTGAAAAAGGAAGCCTAAGAATGAATGCACAAATTATATTAGAGTCCTACAATATAACGGAGAGAGACCGGTGATCTCACACAAGAATTCAACAGGGTATTTTAAAAGCTCAACAAAGGGGACTTTCTCAATTGCTACAGAAAGCTGATGTAAAATAATCCTGGTAGTTTGTTTCAGGACTCTTCCTGAGGGAACAGAGGGAAAGATGCTGTAGGACACCAGGAAAGAATGGATATTCCCTGAAAAGCCCTGATGGCAAAGGTGCTGCTGTGGAAAGTACCAGTCTGCCCAGCTCGCCTTCATGTCAGACAGAGCACGCCGCCCGGCTTGTGCATGCAAACCCATTTGCACAGAGGGCATCCCTCCCAGCTCCAGCGCTTAGCGGTGAAAGGTTCTGAATGACATCCCACCAGGGTACGGAGGGGACACCTTCTGCCTGATGGTCCAGGAAAAGCTACATCTTGAGATGCACAAAGGCACAGAGGCAGCAGCTGAGGGGGAAGGCCTAAGGAGATTAATGTGTTTATCTCCTCGCTTAAGTCTCTTACCAGCCAATGGTTTCAGCCCGATGGCAGCAACAGGACTAAAAATAAGAACTCAGGCATTACCAGTGACTCACCGTGTGGGTAATGACACTGTGAGGGATCACAGAGAAACCCGCTCCCCCTCTTGCAGCCTAGCTCTCGAATTGTAGGAAATGACTTCTGAAAGAGACGAGGGAGACACAAGGTAGAGATCTCTTCATTCAAGCGATCTCTAAGGCTACGTGTCATTCTCTTCAGGCATGCAGTGGCTTTAAATAGATAACTGGAGCAGTCATAGACCCACATTTTGGGTTCAGTACCTGTGCCTCAGAGAATGAAACTGAGGCTTGTATGAGGGGCTGCAAACAACACCATCAGGTCAGGTCCACACTTTCAGAACATTAAAATTCCCTGCCAGATGCAATGTTAGCCACTGTTGGTCTTCGTTTCTGTCTGGATCATGTCTACCAGTAAACACATTTCACAGATGTGGCAACTCCTGTGTGTCGCATTAGAAGAGTTCCTACAGCAAGGACAAGCTCACACCAGCAAAGCTAGCACCACAGCAAGACATTGTTTGAACTGAAAAGCCTTCTGTTCCCTCCAAAAACCTGTCTACCCTTCAGATGGCATTTTAGTAATTCAGCTGTATAGAGATGCAGTGGCATCTCTAATTCTTTAGCTAAGCTACTGAAACTGAGGATTCCAGTAGTACAGTTGCTCGAACTAAAGCTCTCACCATAGCAGCGATTCCCCTCACCTGCTTCCCCACAAGGCCACATGTAAGATGAAGCCAGATTTTTCTGGAGTATCTCTAGGAAGAAAGAGATGGCTCTTATGGCACTGCCTGTGGTGCAGATCTGTTCAACAGCAGGTACAGGAGGTCCCTTTATTCTGACACTGGCAGTCACTGCGGTCCCATCCTTCCCCTGCCAGTTTCCTAATGGCCCTGCATCCTCTTTGCTTCTGATGCTGGCGCAAGCATTTGTGCAGCAGCGCAGTGAACTGGAGAGCTGAACTGATCCATCATTAACCTGGTTCACCATGTAACTATATAAAGAATTTGTGCTGGTGCAAGGAGGGACCAAATGATCAGAAGAAAGGCTGCCTCTTTCAGCAGCAGCACACAGCTCACACTGGCTCCAACTGCTCATGAAGCTACAGCGTACAACGCCACTCTCCTTTGCTATGACACTCCAACAAATCAGTGCCCACAAGTGGTTGATGTCAGACTGTATGAAGTTCTAGTCTTCTGACTGAATTAGTCTACCCCTAAGTTCTGATCCATCATGAGAAACAACCATTCACCAGAGCTCCCCCAACATTCTCTCTTTGTAACTCCTGGCACTCATGTAAGAGGTCATAACTTCTATGAGTACAGAATGCAGATCAGTCTTTACCATCCCCATAGCACATATTGAGGAAAAATATCCAGTTTCACAGCTTAAAAAACAGAGTGAGAACAAAGCAATTATTTGAAAATCACAAGGAGTCAGCAGACAGTCAGGACTTGCAGAGCCCTAGATCCTGTACCTAAAAGAAGAAAAATCCCACTCACATAATACCAGGATCTTGCATGAAATCTGGATTATAGCAAGGCAAATATGACATTACTATTGAGATAGCCCTGCTTCAGAGACGAGCCGTTCAGCAGCTAGTGAAGCACCCTGATTTCCCAAGAAGCAATTATGCAGATGGCTACTTACAGTCAGAACCAAGGACCTCACCAATGAGAACAACAGTGTCCAATACCCATCAGGTTGTCTACTGTCCTTTGACAGGGACAGCCAAAACCAGAGTGTACTAACCCCCAAATCTACACATAGCTCCCATCTATTCAATACACTGGAGAACTTGCAATGAGCAGCATCTCCTCCTGTGTCTATGAGAACACAGAACGATTTGCTCTCTAGCTCTAGCTGGTCACGAAACCGGCATGCCAGAGCAATGAAGAACTTACATGATCTGAAGTTAAAAACTGGAGACTGTTAAAACTCCCAGTTTGCCCTACAAGGACAGAATGGAGACCACACATCAAGAATTATTCAAATATTAGAACGATAGGACACTTGACTCAATGACTAAAAGAAATGGAAGTTTTAAGGAGAAAATAACTTGGCAACTTATCTAGAAAAGCACATCACTGACAGAGTATGGGAGAAACTTTTACTTATTACAGTCTATACATAACTCTGCACTCTAAGAGGAAAAATCACAAAGATAGCACCAGAGGAACAAAGAATGGCCTAGGGAAAGCGGTTATGAAATTGCCGTGGCAGGTACGGGAGGAAGGAGTTTCAGAAGGAAGAGCCAGGCGACGCCACCCACAGCCAGGGCTGGCAGGAGGCATCGCGCCAGCTTCACGCTGACGGCAGCCTGTGGGCTAAGATAAACCCGTCTTGGCCTCGCTGATCAGCAGCACAGGGAAGACAAGATAAGCATTCAGTCTAGAGAGGGAAAACATCCGGATTACCGGGGAAAGAGGGGATTTTGAGGAGTTAGTTTTTGTTTTTCAAACAAGCAGGTTCCCCATGTCAGCGGACCTGGGACAGATCAGTCTCGGAAGTCAGAGGAGGAAGAGGGCAGCATATCTCAGAAAACTAAACATCTGCAGCTCGAAGGTGCTTTTCCAGTCTTCTCTGCCTCCTGCTGTGTTTAAACATATTTTGCCCCATCCAATACAGCTATTCTTAGGGTTGCCTTCATGATACCAAGATGCATGCTTGAGTCTTAACCACTGGGCAAAATCAGTTTGTAGCTCTGTGGTCATCAGATGCTACCAGGTATATAATGCAGACAAGAGAAACAATGAGTCATATTTGTGCAGAAATACAGGGTAGGTCACAGATACTTCTTTGGCATCTTCCTGTGTTCATCAATACAAGTTAAACCTGGCTGCTTCTCTTTGTTCCTCACACTTTTAAAGGAGCAACAACTACCTCCCCTCCAAAAGGCAGCTTTACTGTTTCTTCTGATTTTATGCTGAAGAATCATATTCCCAACACGTTAACTGTCTTATTCATGTCTGAGTTACTCAACAGGATGATTCAGGTTCAGCTCCAATTTGAGATGCAGTCTTGTTCTGTGATTCCCCAACCTGACTGCAATTCAGTGGTCCCATCGGCACAGTCATCTTGGGACGTACTTTCAGGTCTTTCAGCGTATTATCTTATCACAAAGATAACATATTTGCTCCTGGTTTAGTTCATAAGATTCTGCTTAGTAAAGCTCTGTGGGCACCATTAGACCATCTCTAATGCTCAATCTCAATAGAGACTAGAGAGACCCAAAACATGACAGCTTATTAGCAAATATTTCACATGTACATTATAGGAAAGATCCTTCCGCTCAGCACATAAATTGTTAAAGTCTCCATTGATCAGGTAGAAAATACATGTTAACATACAGACAGGTCATGACTAAGCATCAAGAAGAACAATTTGAAATGCCCTTCAAATAAAATACAGATCCAGATTGTTCACACTGACTGCAAAAAGANTACTTCCTAAGTGTCTTTTACATAGACCTGCACCACACAGAACTTCTAAAACCAGCATCATGGGATGCTATGTTACTGGTTCTTGAGGCTTTTCGTTTGCTATCCACCTTCTCCCCTGCCCTCCACCAAAAAAAGTGCCCAACAAACTAGCAGAAAAATTCTTTGCAACCTGAAGGCCAAAAAGTTACATGCAACAGAGCTCGCATAGGTCCACACACCAGCGTTAGTTCTCAGCAGCATTACACGTTACACAAAGCTCAACTGCAAACAAAGACAAATGCAATTTCCAAAAGCGGAGAAAATCAAGTCATGATGGGCAGTACCATCAGCTCCTAAATCTAATATACACTCATTGCCAGACCACTAATTCATTTTGTCTCGCATTCCGTAATCAATGGTGGCTGAAACCTGCTAATTCAGGTAGAATAGCAACAATTCAACTTACAACATGCTGGAACATTAGGACGGCCAGATGGCAGAAGAGACAGACTGAAAAAGAACAATGGCTGGATGTCCTTGGTTGTGTTGTTTTCTGGGGGGGTTTTTTGTTTGTTTTATGGTGTTTTTTTTTTAAATCAACCCATAGGATGGATCGCTTCCAATGCTGGAGTGAAACCTCCACCCTTTCACCCCTTCCCTAATCTTCCACTCTCCTGCTGTGGTGCTAGGAAAGGGTGTATCTCCAAAGGGAAGCTTGTATTCTTCTCTGAAGTTATGGAGAAAACAACTGTCAATAAAAAAAATTTAAAAAAAGAAAAAAAGAGACAAGATCTATGTTTCAGGACTGCCCCAGTCATCCTGTACGAAAGGGAGAAGGGATTAATCTCCCAGTGCCAAACACAAATAACCTGAAGAAATAAGTCTGTAAGCCCTTTACTTTTAAAAAAAATTCCCCTCCAAGTATGCCCACTTTAATTACACACAAGTTTCTCATCCTTTTTTCCAATCTATGATATTTGTCTCAAGGCAGCAAGTTTGAAATGAATTATTGAAAAGATAAATTTTCAATTCGTTGCATAACCACATTTGTCTCTTATTACAGAAAGGGCACACAAGAACATCTAACTAGTTTTTACAGCACACTTTAATTAACCTTAATCCCATTCTCCTCTCCCTAGTATGTTCCCTTTCCCTCCGCTCCCCTCCCTCACATGGATACTCCTTCCAGCACCTCTGCAGCATGGTTTCAAACTGCCTTCTAAACAGAACCTGAATCACACTATTTGAAATGAGAGCAGTGCCCCTGGCACACACGCTATTAAGTGTACAATAGCTTTCTGGTCATTCCCTCCCATTTTTTATTCCCTCCCCTGAACCAGCTTTCAGTTAATGACAGGTCTTCAGGTCTGTCCCATAACTTCTCATTATTCCTTCTGATGAGCTAACAGTAATCTTCTTAAATACATGCAAGATTTTATTCCTCCCTGGGTGGCAGAAGATGTTCTGCTCTTGAAGACTTCATATTAGTTTGACATTATCGCATGATCAAGAGAGCTTGTAGCAGTATACCTTGCCCACGTACAGCCATTTCCTCTGGAAAAACTTCAAATGCCTTAACCATACATTAATGTGAATGTTTACAAATTCTCCAGGAGGTAGGAAACCTTTGCACAAACAGACTGATTAGTTAGCCAAAGAGACACAGTGAGTGGGGAGCAGGAACAGTTTCCTGACAGCATCCCATAAGCTAAATTTTCACAACCGACTCAATTATTTACTCAGATCCTGAAATGCAGTCAATTTTAGAATTTATCTAAGTTCTTGTCATAAGATTGCTCTTATTTTCACTCTTAGGTACAGTTGCTGATCCTAGAGATTTAAGTTTTCATTTTTGCCACCTTTTACCCACTTCAGAAAGCAACCCATTGCAGATGTTACCTGTAGTTAGGACTGATACAAGGAAATAATTTTATATCTATGTGATCTCCTTTGCTTTTTCTGATTAGTCTTCACTCATACACACACACAAAAATCCACGTGCTGTTTATTGTCATCTGTATAAAAGCCTTCTGTATCAACAGCAATTACTTCTAGTTTTCAAGCTGTCTCTTATCACCTGGATATATAACAGAAAGGTAAAGAGTCCAAAGGCAGGTGCCAACGTGGCATGCCCGGCAATGTATTTCAGAGCTGTATTCTATAAACAATAAGCAAATCAGAGGGAAAAGGAACACACCAAAATCTTATTCCTGAAACCAGCAAACTAGACTACAACTCCTCTTAATACTACATGCTTTAGCCCACGTTATTTTCCTGCCAAATGCTCACAGTCTTTTTTCTACCTACACTCTTCTTATCACCGTAATAGCAAACAATATGACTTGGACTCTTTTCCTAACTCGTCATGGCTCATTGCCAACTGTTCTGGAAAGCACTTTAAAATTTGCATCTCTCTCGGTATTTCCAAGTGTAAAATGGGGCTAATACTTTCCTGCCCAGTAGCAGTACAGGGAAGATAAAGGACACTTAATGAAAGCTATTGATGCATTACGTAGTTGATGGGGGGAACAACAAAGCAAGACTCAGGGTACATGGCTAAAAAAAAGCTGCAAGCTTTCCTGGTGGCACAGAGGAGCACAGTGCAATGGAAGGATCTTCTTTCAGGTAGTGGAACAAATTTTGGGAGGACAAGGCGTGGGTGGACTCAAACTCCTGGAGAACAAGACTAAACACCCATCCCTTTCCATAGGAAAGGGCAAATCCCTAACAAAACCTTGGAAACAATCTTACTTGGAAGAGGAAGTTCCTGGCATTGACTCCACCTTTACCAACATAAGAACAGAAACCATAAGGCTGTCCTGTGCAGGAAGGACTACGCAGGCTCCTTCCCACACAACCCCGACACACTTTGATTCAGCCATTGCTGTCAGGGCTGGCCAAGCCTGCAGACCTACTGCATCCAGCCCCCACTCTTCCAACAACACATCTGGATCATGTGGCCCTTTGAATAAATTGCTATATAATAAGGCAGACACTGGTCAACAAACAGTTGGATTTCTTTTGAATGAACCAAGGAAATATCTGTTTGAACCCAAATGATGGAAGCTTGGGAGGGAAACAACATCGGACTCTCGGCACGCTCCTAATACTGGTGTTCAGCAGAACACCATTCTTCACTGCACAAGACACATCAGAGGGCTGGTGTCCACGCAACAGCAAGCCTGATTTTTTTAGCTATTCCAACCAGTTGAGAGAGGGAAGGATGACGGAAATGCTGCCTTGATTTGGTATTTAAGGGACATGAACCAGAGGAGTAAACTAAATGGAAAATCTTCTTAAGGGCACAGATGAATGCTTCCGCACCCAAGTGCTGAATGAACTCCTCTCCAAGAGATAATACCTCTGCTGAAATACACTCTTCTGACAAGAAGAAACACCAAGCCTCAGAGGATTAGAATAATTGAAAAAAAAAAAAGGCCAAACCATCTATTTTAAGACTAAGTTCCCCTAGCGATATTAGGATAACTTTAATTTAAGCAGACCAAGCTGTAAATACAGAGCAGGCTACCAAGAAATTTCAGTGAGAGAAGACTTGAAACGCACCTTTGTGCCACGCCAGATATAACCTGTAGCAGAGCCACCAAAACACTTCCATATAAAAGGGCAAAATGCACCACATATCAGAAGTCTGCACAGCAGTTAGGAACATGAGGTGATAGGGAAAGAGACAGCGTGGCTGCCTCCAGCTCCCAACGAGTCCAAAAACTTGATCCTGTGTATGGAAAGTGCACAGGTACGTCTAGGTATTATAGAGAAACCAAACAGCGAGAAGACATTTTAAGAGGAAACGTTACCACTCACTAAAGCAACTTTGAATGTAAGGACTACTTCAAAACATACACAATACTGTTTCTAAGAGCTGATAACTCTGAAGACACTATCTAGTCAGAGAGGAGCGTTTCCCAACCTTTCTGTGACCAAGCCCCGCTTCGGGCAGCTGGCAAGGCTCCGCACTGCACGAGCACAGCTGCCACCCACTCGAGATTGCTGCCACCATCCCTGCGCTGCAGCCAGCCGGCTTCCCGGTCCCAACAGCATCAGGCTCAAAAACCAGGTTAACATTCTTGATATAATATAACTTGATCCAAAGCCACTCAGGAGTCTCTGCTCCCCATGCCCTCCTCTAGGAGTACAATACAGGCACACAAGAGCTACCTCCATACCACCAGTCTGGTGCACTAACGTACCACTCCACACACGCTTTTCTCAGTCCCAGTAGCAGGAGATCGTGGTTCCCGGAGCTTCATCCAAGCAACCACTTCCATGGCTGTTCTGAGAAACCTATATGGAAACCAAATGCCTTCCCATCCCCACAGCTTCAATAGTTCCTTACTGAAGGCTTCTTCTGAGCTTAGTTTCCTGATCCAAGGGACAAGACAAGAAAGGAAAGAGACCTGCTGTGATACAGAGAAGGGAACAGACATCTCCAGAGAAAGAGGCACCTGCCTCTCAGGCTCCTTCAGCCAACAACAGCATCAGAGACTGAGTATTGTCAGCCCATGGCCTCATTCAGCTGGGCTCTGTACTTTGCCCATATTACATTCATGCTTTGCTAGCTATAGCTGCCATAAAGATCAACTTTTTCAGCTGTTGCAAGCTGAAGATCTGGGGTGGGAGAGGTGTTTAAAAAGAATAAGCACACACCTTCTCCTCTAGTCTAGACCAGGCATTTGGCAGCAACCCAGTGCAACCTAATATGCCCAGTACAAGGAGCAAATTGCCTGTTAGGGACAGCCCTGTACACCGACACACAGCTCTGCAGCACTGACATCCCTACGTACAAAAAAGAAAATGGGTAGAAACAAACTCCAGTGCATCCAAATAAAAGCTTTTTTTTTTCTTACTTTCCTTTTTCTATTTTTTTTTCCCCTGGGCCAATTTAATTGCGACATAATCTATCACCCTGGAAGCTCAGTGTGCTTTTCACAGGGAACCATGCTGCACAGTCATTGTGGCTGCCGCCCTAATCACAGGTGATGTAGTGGGAAGGGACTCATGTCCCCCATGAACACCCTTACAACAGAAAGACCAGGCACGCTAGCAATGAGTTGGGAGTCCTTTCTGCATCTCAGTGACATTTTCATCACCATAACTGGCTATGGGTTGAATATCCCAGGAAGCAAACCCTAAAAATAACTTCTTACAACAAGTCAGCCAGTCCCCCAGCAAAAGGGGAGGGAACATTGCTTATACACGGTTAGCACAATTCGGTTATTACAAGAGGGAGAATGAATGCTCAGGCAAACAGGAGAGGCAGACAGGAAACAGAGGAGGAAAAACAAGTGGCGAATCATACACCAATTTCTCCTGTGTCACCAATGACTGCCAATAGGAGATGCTTTTCCAGGTGAAAATAAAGAAAGCAGAAACCCAGAACCAAGTCTGCCCAGAATACTTTTAAACGCAGTCAAGGAGGGAGCCTTCCTTGCCTGCTAAGCACCTGAGTGGAAACAAGCATGCACTCTCTCCAGCTACTGCCACCTTTAAGGAATGTCCCATGGGGCTCCCCTCCAACTCTGGCCCATGGAGCTCCAGGTATCCCTGTGGATCCCTGTGGAAAGGCATCACGCTTCCAGCTACTTGACACGTTTTACCATGGAGGACTTTCTTCATCAGAATATCCTCAGAAACTTGTGGTTGGGGAGCCAGCAAGCAATCCTACAAGCGCTCCCAGGCAGGGTTGATACCCAGGCTGCTGCTGCACGCTGGAGAAGCAGCGGGGCAGGGGAAGAGCACTACAGCGAGCTGCCTGCTCCTCGCCTGTGTGCTCAAAGCCACATGCTTCCCGGCCGGCCTCCCTGAGGTGCATTTGACCCTCACAGAGCTCCCCCTCAGACAGCACACCTGCCTCACTTGCAGCAGGACTTCCACAGCACGTGTCCCCTCTCCTTCTCCCGGTATGAAGTCACCCAGCAGCAGTCCCTAGCCTGCCAGGTACGGCACCTGCAGAGCTGTGGCACTCCATCTGACTCCATCACCTGTGGGCTTCCTCCGCAGAGTCACAGCATCCCCACAGGTCACTGGCATCATCCCCTTGCACCAGCCGGCGATGGCTCCGACAGCCCGTGCGACGGAGGAGGGGGGCACAGTAATAAACCTGCGACTCCTGAGGCCTCTGCGCGCTTCTGAGTCACAAGCAGAAGCTCACAAGCTCCGAATTGTAACAGGACATCCTGTGTGAGAAGGGAGTGTGCAATAAAGACATTCTGACAGGATCGGCCCTAGGCAAACACCTGGTTAGACTCTGTGACGGAGGTGCGAGGAGGGGAAAAGCATGACAGGATTTTCCAGTTCCAGAACTGCTGCCCCTTGTGCTTTTCCACACGTTTTCCAGCTCCTGAGATGATCGTGCAGACACAGGCACAGAAAGGAGGGGCTCCTAGCATCAGCACCGTGCTGCCATCCCTCCCTCCTCCTCCTCCCGCAAAAAGTCTTTCTGAACAAGTTTCCCTGTGCTGTGGGGAGGACCCAGCCACAACCGCAGACACCGGGCTCGCTTGCGCTCACTCCCTCTTGATTTACAGAACTTCCCCGCTAACAGCTGCATTGCAGATGAACCCTCTTAAAGTGGACACGCAGTAAGCGAGACAGCAGGGCACAGAGCTGCTCTGAAGGCGACGCAGCCATACCGGTGACCTCCCTGCCACACACACAGCGTCCGCAACCCATCCAAGAACTCCAGAGACTCTGCCTCAGTCCCGCTACGCACAGGTGGTCCTGAAGTGCACAGCTTAACAAAGAGAAAACCCACTAGTGAGCTCATTTCTGGGCACAAGCTCCTTTCTTCTCCTCACCAGCTGATCACGTCAGGTGCCGTTGGGTTTGGCTGAACCAGCTAAATAAATACCAGCCCACAGCTGGTTAGCAGACAAGGTAACAGCACGGCAAGGAGGCAGGTCTCAGCGGTGCCAAGTCACTGCAATGCAGGACTCAGGAATTCAGAGATGCAGAAGGAAGGATATAAATTCCTCTGGCTCAGTCAAGCTGCAGGTTTCCTTGTTCCCAAGCCGGCTCCCACCACCCCTTCAGATAAGCTAACTGCACCAGTGAGACCTGAGTTTTGTTTCTAAGATGGGGAAGGAGTTTTAGCTGTGTTTTTCAAACAGGAAAAAACTTCAGCAGTTAACATTTCATATTTCATCACGTACATGAGCAGGCTGAAAAGCCTAGGAAAGCTAAGAAACTTCCTGAGCATTTGTGAGGTGGTGTGAGGGAAAGCTTTTTAAGCTCAGCTTTGGTACTACTGAAGAAACTAAGTGTACGCAGCCACAAAGAGTTAACGAGGCATAATGTGCTTCCTTAAAGCTGGGTAACCAGCTCTGCAGCAACATAAACGGCTAGCAGCAGCCAGAGTCACCTGGACTTGTCAGCAATGTTTGATAATGCTTATCAAAAAAGCAAACTACCTTGTTCCTCTTTTTTCACATCTCTGATGCTGAACTGGGCTGCCTGGAGAAGACAAACAAGTGCGTTATGAGAGCTCAACTCCTATTCTGCTGCTGCAGAAGTGCTTCCACACAAAGGACAAGTCAGCCAACACTTCACTCCTCTACACCATCCTTATTAAGTGCGAGAGCAATTCAGACAGAAAAGGCTGTGGATCATTGCTCTGCACTGATCAGGCAACACTGAAAATTTTAAGCCGGGCAAATTCATAACAAGCAGTAGACGCAACACAATATCCTAATCTGCAGAGCTGGCAGATTCTAGGCCAGATGACACACAAGTCAAACAAAAATGGGCAGAGCTGGAAGTCACTTCTCAGTCCTACAGTCCAAAAATCAGAAATATTTAAAGTAACACAAGAGCTATGAATCACTACTTTAACTTGCACTGAAGAAGCACATCATGATCGAGCTTTGTCTCTGCAGTAGCACCAATTACAAAATAAAGCTATGCAACTTCAGCTCTTATAATCTCTCCAACACAATCTCAACAGAGGACATTCGATACCCAAAGCTTACATGAAGAGGCCCCAAGGCAGGCAAAACTGAATTTAACAGCATACCAACTCTTCAGGCAAATGAGAGAAAGAACTCCTGCTTGGCATCACCAGGCTAAACTCTCTATTAGCCTCCAAGAACAACCTTCTAGCAAGTCCCTGTGGGTTACAGGGGGCACTAAAGACAACTTCCTTCTTCCACATGTATTTTTAACTCCAGCCACCCTGGGTGATTTCTTGGCCCATCACCCCTGAGATGCTATATGCTTTGACACAATTGGGTAGGAGGGAAAAAAAAAAAAAAAACCAAACCAAAGAAAAAACCCAAGATATACATGGACATTTTCAGAATGGCAACTGCTCCGCTACAGTAAAAATGCTAAGTATATTTGGCAGGCACTGGAGACCAATACAAGACGTGGTTTAACAAGCTGTTCTCCCTGCAAAAGCTTCCAGGTCACCCATGCTATTTGAAATGTGTCTCCAGTAAGTGCGTCCCAGAGAAAGCACTGGCCTATCCCCTCTGAAGTCACATTTAAAGTCAGGTGTATGACATCAGGTCCCTAGCAGCAAGCACAGTGGCAGGATCTGCACACACATCTCACACCTCCAGAGCTGCAGAGAATTGTACACACCGATTACATTCTGCTGCACAGACAGGGGACTGCTCACTCAGAAGCAAGACCACCAACTGCAGACCCCTGCAGAACACACAGCAGATTTGGAACAAAGCAACAGGTTCAGGAAATAACCTCCTTCAAGAGAGAAGTCAGGGTAAAACTCACCTTCTTGAGCTGCCTTATGCTCAGTCCCACCTGTAAAAGAGGAGGACTCAGAAGAGGGGAAAAAAAATGGTGCACTTAAGTTCAAAGATTTCTAGCTCTCCTCCCTCTTTTTTCACCTCAGACTTCAGGCTGTGTCAGGCCACTTCTTCTCTCACTGTTCCCCTGGGATTGAAAAAACCTCCTCCTTCAAAGGAAAGTTGTCTTCACCATCAAGACATGACATCTCTCTCTTCACGGCTATTGCTTACCTCAGTCTACACCAACTGACTTACCGGAGATGACACAGTAACAGCAGAAGAGAAAGCACATCCAAACACCGAGTTACTCCACTAGACAAGCTGCAGCCTACAACAGCTAACTTAGGCGCCCAGAAGAGGAGTGGAAGTGAGGGCAGGAAAAGGAAAGCATTCTTTCCACAAGCTTTCAGGAACTGGCTTTGGAGCCTTAACATCGTTGTTCCTGTTCACGGCCTGTATTCACAAGGGCTTAAAAAGTCCTCAGGGGTTTGGGCGAGTGGGAAATACCTATACCATTAACTTCCATAGATATTAATGTCTCATTTCATAAATAAATGTTTTAAGTTGAAGAAGCCCTTCTAGAAAGAAGCCAATTTTAATTACCACAATTCTATCTTACTCAGTCTGCAGACAAACATTTTAGGCTAGCATGTGTATTGCTGCTCAGAGCTTTGCTGGGCACAACCAGGTAAGTCTTTCCTGAAGCAGCCTGCAAAAAGGCACCCCAGTAACTCGTAGTAAGTACTGCAAACAACCAAGTGGCACCACCTCTCGAGCTGTGGAGCACTGAGGGCAGAGACCTCCTCACCAGCTCCTCACTCCCCAGCCAACTGCACATCACTAATTCTTCTAGGATTCGTCCTTACAACGGTCAACCTCCACAAAGAAGGCTGCGGCACAGGGTAGTGACAGGGCTTCTCTCAAACTCCAGTGGAGGGGAATCTGCCCAAGCCTTGCCTCTCTCACGCACTACCTTCCCACCACGCTAGCAGCTCTGATATGCAGGGACAGCCCTGCAGCTCCGGGAGGGGAAACCGGCACGGACAACAGCAGTATGCAGGGTCAAGACCAGTACTATCCCTAATAGTGCTGACATGGTTTTGCATCACACATTTCCAATGACAACAGCCTTGCGTTATCGATAACACTAGTGCAGGCTGGTTAGCTTCCTATTCGATAGTCTGAAACCTGCAGGCAACACTGAAACTTGATTATTTGCACCAACTCTGATGCAGGAAAGCTCTAAGCATGAGGCAGAGAACTAGAGTTACTTATGAGTATAGAGAATGGGGAAAAAAAGGCCAAAAAAAGAAAGACACCATCTTTTCCCACTTGTTACATTTCATCTGCCAAAACAATGCAAATCCTGCCGATTTACCCAGTGAAAGCAGGGTGCATTCACCCCCTCTTCAAAGCAGGAATCTGTCAGAGTGGTGCTGCCCAGAGTTTAGACTGGAGGAAGAATGCCAGTCCGCATTCCCCCCTGCCATCCCAGTGGCTGTAGGAAAGTGAGCCTGGTATTTCTCACTAGGATGCTGTCCTTCGTTAATACATCATCACCCGCCCTCCTCCTCCTGCTCCCCTCCTATGAGAAAGTTTAATCCTTTGGCTCACACACATCTGGTAAATTTTTCAGTCCCTGTTTGCCACTGTCATCATGGCAACAGCCCCCAGAGATAACCCAGCAGCTCTTCCACAGCAGGCAGGCTGCTGCTCCCTGCCTTCTCACCATTTAGCCCTTGGCTCGGTGGGCCTACCAAGAGCTATGCCCACTCCCAGGCTCATCCTCACGGGCACCTTCCTTCCTTAGAGACATGTTTGCATGGGGTTTGTTTTGCTTTTAAATTAACTGAGTCTTCATTCCCACAATGCCTGCTCTTGTCTCCGAGACAGCTCTCAGCTCAATTTTTAGGGCTCTGACAAAATCACACTAACAATAGCACTCCAGAGAGAAATGGTACCTTTGCTGCCCTGGAGAAAAAGTGTCTTGTTTTTAACAGCCAAATCACCTGTGCCTTCTAGCAAAGAGACAAGATTAGCTACCACCCTTCTCAGAAGCAGGACACTATCCTGGACCTGTCACAGTGTCACTGCTAAGCAGACTCCAGCCACTGGAAAGACAAGACAGCCCAAGGCCATGGGTGCTTGGACAACGGATAACTCAAGATGGGAACTTTGGACGAAAGCAGCAGGACAGCGAGTCACCGCTTTGGAGACATACATAACTCACACTCTCAGGAACACAACGTGAAAGTGCTGAGAGTACAGTATCACATCTATACGCACACACACATTCTCCAAAAGGTCATCACATTTACTCAACCCACATCTCAGAGACAGGGAATTCTCCTGACTCTGCCAGGAGCAGAGCGAGACAGATCCTGACACCAGGAGTAAAGCCACAATTACCTCCTTTCCTGACCTCGTCATAAAAAGGCAAGATACAGCATTAACCAGTTCTCCTTACATCTCTGAATTATTCTCAGACTCATCAGTAATCAGCTGCTTGCATCAACCACCATGTTCCTCAGTCCACTCATCTAACAGGCGGGAGCAACTGGAATTCTGCAATATCCTCCAGGAGGAAAGGATGAGGGTAAAGCAGCATTACTAAAGGGATATTTTCAATCAAAGCCTACAGGTTAATACAATTACTGGTTAAAGTAACTGTTCCACAGGAGACAAATTCAAAGTTAAAAGAGAAAGAAAGGAAGCCAGAGAGTAACAGGTGGAAAAAGCCGAGGAATCAAAAAATCTAACAACTATAGACTCAGTTTCCCCAGAAAGCTTAATCCACGCCCCACTGATCTTTGGCTACTCTCCATGTTCAAAAAGCTGATTTCCAAGGTACTACCGGCCCATTTCTTCAGAAGTATTCTGCTGCTGTTCTCAGCATATGTTCTCACATAGGCAGCAATTCCAGAATGCTTGGGGAGCTCTAACAGAAGTATATAGTGATACTTAAATAGACAGTAAATTTAAGAAGGTACAAAAAGGAAGCCGCGGTCAGGCTAACTCATCAGACCCCATATTTTGAAGCATCAAGCTTATTGTCATAAGGGCCAGCAGGAACTACAGTTGTTTAAGTTACAGCTTGACATTTCCTCCATACACTAAAAAATAAAATAATCTAGTGAGCACCTCAAAATTTTAAGTACGCATTTGCCCATTGTAAATGAATGCACCTCTGCTTTCCCCAAGATAACTACCCTGAGCACCAACATCACTTCTGCTTCAGGCAAACGCACAACGAGGTGAAATACCCCACATTTCTTTTTACAATATTCAAAGCTTCTTTTCTGCGCTGGTGACCCTGGTGCCAGCTGATCCTGCTGTCTTCCCCTGGCCCAGCCAACAGCAATAGCTCACTCTATAGTCACACACTGGCAAATTAACTTTTTTTTTTTTTTTTGGAAAAGCCATTATCTTGGTGCAAATCAGGAGGTTTCAAGAACAGAGGAAAGAAAAAGAAACACCTGAAACACCAAAAGAGGTGATAAGCCAGAATTAATGAACAGGGGGTGATGCCCTGGGTGTTAGGGTTGTGAAGCAGACAGATGGTGCTCATAGGTGGCACAGTGGAGAGAGATTTTTATATTAGCGTCCTTCCCTTTTAAAAATTGTCTTCACCCTCCTTGCAGGGCCAGAAAAACTAAAATACTTCCAGGTCATGGAAGGGAACAAAAAGATTGTCGTAGTGCTCTCCTAAAACAGTGGTGTTAACCTAGCATTTGGGGGGGAGGAGGGAAGCACTCTTCAGAAATTTCTTTATGATCCACAGATGAGTCCTCCTCTGGCAGTGATGGCTGTGGCACTGTCCAGAGGAGGATTAAATCTGGAGGCAGTGAAATTTCCACGCTACACCCTAAACCAACAAAAAAAAAAAACCACACAGCTTTTGCACTGGACCCTTCTTACAAGAAATCCAAGTAACTCTCCCTGTCCCAAATACCTACAGTGTGCTCAGCATCCCACTCTTCATTGGAGGGACACCTGGAAATATTTCAATTGTGGCTCACTGGTCAGAGTAAACGCTCCAGAGGCAAGGTCTTTGGGACACGTGCAGGAGTTAGTCTAATCACATCTCTGCCATACACAAATCCAGCTTATATTGGGAAAACGAGAAACCCGACTCTCTCGCCAAGCCCCTTTCCCCAACCTCACTCGGAGGCAGCAGGAACTCCTGCCCAATCTGTGTGCCCACTGCCCTNGGCCGCAGCGCTCCCCGCATCCCTCCACGCGCGCAGGGACCTCCACAAAAATTCCCCAGCCATCGCTGCGCCTCATCACAGCGCCGCTGAGGCTGGGAAAGACCTTTAAGATCTTCGCGCCCAACCGTTAATCACAGCACCTCTTAGACTCCTCTCGGGCGGCCGAGGCGGGGGCAGGAGGAGGAGGAGGAGGNAATACTCAGTGTGACCACTGAGAAGACAGACACGAGCTGAAATCCTGTCTGCTCCGTTCCAGCTCCTTTATAAAATATACAGTGTAAACTGAGAGGCAACCTGGGGTAACCCCAGCCATCACCGACAGCCACCGCCGCAGGAAGCCAGCTTCTGGCCACAGCGAGAGCAAGGCTTCCACCGCTCGCCACCCGGCCAATCTCTGCCGGCTCGCACGCCCCCACCGCTGTGCGAGGGGCCGGCAAAAAGGCAGGCTGAGCCCCGGCGGGCNGGCGGGGGCAGGAGGAGGAGGAGGAGGAGGAGGAGGCGGCGAAGCACCTCACAGCCGGCCCAAGGCCCAGCTCCTCTCCCGCACCAAACGACCAGAGCCGCTTCGGCTGCTCCGCGGGCACAGCTGAGCGCGCACGGTTTGATGTGCCGTCCTCTGCGCGGAAGGACGCTTGTCCCCGACCCGCAGCGCCAGGGAGGACATTTCCCCAGGAGCTCAGCCGTGCGCTCCAGACAGCTGTGACCCGTGCGCTGCGCTTTCCTCCCTTTCCCCCAGAGCGGATCTGCCGGGGCGCAGAGCCCCATCGCTCTCCGCACCTCATTCCAGCGGGCGCGCTGCAGCCCACAGGGCACCCCCGCCCTGGCAGCCCCAAGAGCAGTCCAAGAGTCCTACCTCAGACGCTGGGTGAGAACATTTACAGAGCAGACCAAGACAGGTCAGGGACTGATGCCGCAGCATTCAAGCTCAACATTAGTGTGTCCAGGGAAACTACTATTCACACCTCCAACAAAACATACTGTAAAGCCCAAATCAGCAACCACTACGAACGAAAAGCCGGGACAAGACAGGTGTACCGAAAAAAAAAAGNCTTCTCCAAACACCTCTGCCAGTGACATTCCCCCTAGCGACACGGGCTGCGCGAACCCCTCTTCCCCCGAGCGGGGCTGCAGGAGGAGGAGGAGGAGGAGGAGNAGACAGCTGTGACCCGTGCGCTGCGCTTTCCTCCCTTTCCCCCAGAGCGGATCTGCCGGGGCGCAGAGCCCCATCGCTCTCCGCACCTCATTCCAGCGGGCGCGCTGCAGCCCACAGGGCACCCCCGCCCTGGCAGCCCCAAGAGCAGTCCAAGAGTCCTACCTCAGACGCTGGGTGAGAACATTTACAGAGCAGACCAAGACAGGTCAGGGACTGATGCCGCAGCATTCAAGCTCAACATTAGTGTGTCCAGGGAAACTACTATTCACACCTCCAACAAAACATACTGTAAAGCCCAAATCAGCAACCACTACGAACGAAAAGCCGGGACAAGACAGGTGTACCGAAAAAAAAAAGAAAAAGCTGAGTTGGAAGAGTAAAGAGAGCTTTTTTCCTGTCGGGGTTTGATACACAGAAGTAATTCCCTGCTCCTTGCACAATCCACATAATCTCCTACAGGAACAACAACAACTGAGTAGACTGCAAATTCTGATCTGGTTTACAAATTTGGAAAAACGGAGAGCAGGGAGAGAATCCACCTCTTTATTCCATAGGCAAGAGCAGAGCCACAATAAGGAGAAAGCGGTGAAGCGGCCTAACTTCCAAAACAGCTTTTCATTTTTTCATCATGTCACTTGCAAGAGTTGAAAGATACAGATTTTCAGCAGCAAATGAAATTTAACAATAGATGTAATGCACAGAGATTTCTCCCTCCCACCTAAAAAACAAGGGCCAAAATCCCACACATGGTGGTAGGATCACTATATGCTATTTGGTATAAACAGTATCCCAAAAATTATCACAGGATGGAGTTCTGCCTACCTCCTTCCAATGCAAGACCATCTCTTCAGGTATATGGTGGCGAGTCAAATCCTGGATATTTCCCTACTCCTTCTAAAGCCACTGCTTCTCTCTTGATCGTTTTGATCACTGCAAGCACTTTTACTTTATTTGAACTTCACTGCTGCCCAGGAATCGGAGCGCTAGGTGCTATGAATTTTCATGTTCAAAAAGTGTCCTGGTGACACCCACAAGACAACTTCCAAAAAATTACAGTTATTACTTCCCTCTGCCCGTAGCTCTGGTAAAAGCCTGTGCGTTCAATCCCATAGGAATTTCAGATGACTGAAGCACTGTATTTCCCCCATGTGTAACAACCACTGCTCTTACACATCAGCTGAATGCTGACTAAGGTGAAGTCTGCTTCCCCTCCCTTTCCACAAGCATTTGGCCCCTATTTAACATTAAAGTTCTTGGCATACTCTTCACTGGGCAGTCTTAACCATGAACACAATATGAATAGCATATACTTCATTAAAGCCAAATTACGATTTTTAATCTAGACCAGGTCTTATTGACATGATTTATTAAAAAAGATAGAGAACTGGCATCTAAAAAATCATAGACAATAGAGAAACAGATTCTCCTTTTAACATCTGACTTTGTATTTTACAAAGGGTGAGGCTTACTAGACTGAAGTTGTTAGGACCGCCCTTCACAAAGACCAACACCACGTTCATTCTCCTTGCTTTCAGAGAGAAGCCCTGTAACAGCCCCATGCCTCTTTACTGCTTTAAGAAAGCAGTTTGAGAAACATGTCAAGTAATACAAAACCCTTTAAACGCATACAATTCACCCTGAAGTGCTCCTCTTCCTCCTTTGCCGCTACATACAGCAAGCTATTCAGCACTTCCCAGTCAGCCATCTAGTACTTCTTCATCACGAGTCTTGAAAAATAAAGGCAACAAGAAGTGCCGTGGAAGGAGAATAAGGCTTTGTTACCATTTCCCTGGATGTAACCAAGCGAAGCGCTTCAGCAGGCAAAACTTCTGTGAAGCAGCAATGGGCTACGCATACAGGAGGGTGACCCTGTGGCACAGGCAGGCACGCAGTTGGGTGCACCGGAGAGCCCTGTGCTGGGCAGAGACATGGCCTCCCCAGGGAGAAATGCCAGGTCTGGGAAAGGAAGCATCAGGCAACATATATCCAGGATACTGCAGAATTAACGCTATAATTCTCCTGCTGTGGGAGACAGCTTTCTAAAATGCCTGTCCCCGAGACTTTCATTTTCAGGTTGCTGAATCAAATCTCCCTAATCACTGATTTACAGCTGCAACGTCTAAATAGCATGCACTTTTCCTTCGGTGCTTTAAAGACCTATTGCAAGGTGAATTCACTAAGTTGCTATCAAAATATCCAGTCCCTTTTTGTACAAACCACTTGAGCTATCAGCAAACACAGCTGGAGTAACTGAGGAACCTATATATTCAGCCGAAGTCACTATCCACTTTTCACTGTAGATGCAGATTCCTTAGTCCTCAGATAAGACTTCAACGAAACCTGATCAGTCCCTTGTTTCTGATATTCTTCTGTACTAGCAGAAACATCCATTCCCTTTCTTGGCTCTCCCCAAACTTGCCCTCTACCTAACTAATATCTTTGTAAGTAAATCATTGCAAGCTGCCTCAAGTTATGTAGCTGAGGGCCAGGCTAGTACCCTCAGTGTATTTTATTTATAGGAAGGTATGAAATTTAGAAAGTAAGTAGTAAATCAAAACACAGCCTATATTCACCCATACTTACTTTTCCTACTTGCTGCTTCATAAAACTGTCATTGCCTTAATATGAAAAACAATTAGAATCTATATATTGCTCCCTCTGTAACTCCTTAGGTGCCCAAACACTTTAAAACTGACTCAATCAGTTCTTCTCCTACTTTGGGACTTCTGCTAATATGTTTCTGAATTTTGTTTCAACTCCATTCATCCTGCGGTATTCCCCATTTTTCTTATCTCTAGAGTTAACTTCAGTACCACCTCCTTTGTAAGAAAACGGTTTCTCATTTGCGATCAGTTTATCAAGCTACCCTTTCCCTTCTCTAAGCAGGCTTCCGTCCACTAGTATCTGAGAAGATGGCTCTCCTGAGCTTTAGTTCTCGCTACAGAATGGTCGGAGAACTCTGCGGAGCGAATACGGCATTAATGGCTGTCAGCAAAGCAAAGCCACCCTTCAAACCTCTCCCATACTAAGTTGAACTAATTTTGAACTCCAGAGATTGGATATCCCACCTACATCAGCAGGCACCGTCACCTGACCATGGAGGGGGACACCAATTCTCACAGGATCTGCAGTCACCTCCTAAACAATCTAGGGTTCAACTGGTTGGTCCCCAACACAACCTCACTGGGGCTAGATACCAAAACAGCACATTATCACATATGCTTACTTCTGCGAGTCTGGGGAAATGAATAAACAAACAAATCAACCTTCACAGCAAGGCACTCTCCACTTCTGACACTACTTCTCCTTGTAAACTACAGTAAATGGAAATTTTTCACCATTCTTCAAGCTGTCATCTACTCTTACCACATTTAGTATTCCGGCAAAAAAAAAGAATACGTATTCTATTTTTCTCTTTTATAGTGATTAGGCAAAATACTTTTCATTGCTAAATCATTTATCAAGATCATTTGCTTCCTCCTCCTGCCTTTTTTCTTTTTTTCTTCATTTCTCAGTCAGCCCCCCTTCTAAGCCATCTATACAGCTAGCAAGACAGTTAATGGCTTAATACATTAATTTTGTCAAATCTGAAAGGCCTCTAAGGACTTAGATCTTGTCTTGTTCACCTCTTCCAGAAATAGTTACCTCTGGCACCTCAACTTGTTGCACTCTTGCTTTCAGCATCTTTTACCGTAGTTCAGTTTCTCCCATTCTCCTCCTCATTCGCGCTATCCGCAAAGCAACTTTCATCCCTGTAAGGGATTCCCTGCACACTAGCAGGCACACATTCCCTGCATACTACAAGGTACACTACCCTTTGTGCATACGCACGTTCCTGGAAAATAGAAGACCAACAGCTTGAGGGAACAGTTAAGATTTGTTTCTCTTTTCATGAGACTACAGTCTGGTTTCAGGTTTTGGAAGTCTCCAGCACTAACAAAAGCAAAAAATACTTGTTCTAATTTGTTGAGAAGTCAAATTCACAAGATTTCTCCACCCAACCTACTTCTGCCTTTGAAGGCAAACTTGTTAGTTTCCAAATACACCATGTTTAACTGCAGCATGAAAAGAGCAAGGCATACAGCATCTATCCTTCAAAAAAAAAAATCACCTCTGTTCTGGTAAGACAGATCTCCTAGGTAGAAAAGACATTCAGCAAAATCAGTCTGCAACGCTTCTCTTTATTATGAGTGATCGGTACACACACACAGAGATAAATCTTCTATAAACATACCTCTAGCTCACCTTGCAGAAGAAAGATCTCAAAAAGAAAAAAGACAACACAACTTCACAGGGTATCTGTTTCCAGATACAGGAATTTTTCTATCATCCTGCACCACCTCCTCTCAATTTCCTCTTTGCCACACAGCTCAATTATTTTGTAACACTGAAATGACTCAGACAAGTAACTTCAGATCCCTTAAACTTACTACAGGTTCAACTCCAGCGAAGTATTTTCTATTAACAAAAGAAAGAAGGGATGATCGAGACACTAACCTCTGGCTGACAGTTTTTTGGTGTTGATGATTTTTGCAGCATATTCCTGTGATGAACTTTTCTTTACACATCTACGGACCACGGAGAAGGCTCCCCTAGAAGAAAAATAAAGAGAGCTATGAAACTGAAAATAAGAATACAGTAGCAGCAATTTCTATCCTCAGAGTGGACCGGATTAAGGACAGGGCAGAAGACACACAGAGGAGGAAAACAACGCATGACAATCTGATGTACAGTGTGTGCTGTCTGATCAGCAAATAAAAGCTAGTCTATGCAGTACTCAAGCCTCCTGAAAACCCCTCAAGCCCCCTCCTCACAGACAGCACAGTAAGAACAGCACACTGTGCAGAGAGAGGGAGACCATAGGGGCACAGAAGCAGGACATGAAGGGACTGATGAACGGCAGACAAGCGGCCCAGAACAACGCTACAAACACTAGCCGGTAAGTCCATCTCCCGAAGACAGGATCATCCCCAGCAGTTACATCAGACAACCAGGACTCATTTCTCCCAAGTTCAAGCACCAGCTCCGTCACGAAATTGCTGCAACACTTTGCAGAAGTTACTAGTTCTCTTACATCTGTCTACCCACCTGCAAAATAGGGATAAGCATGTACCTATTAATGAAGTGAGTAGGAAGCTACGAGGCTTTGTACATTTTCTCAAGCTGGAACTACTGATATTACTACAACTATTCCAAAGAGCCACTCAGAGGTCTGAGAGAGAGGGAGGAAGGACATCTGTGAGGAAAAAAGAGATAATACAACAGAGACCAAGGTGAAAAGATAGGGACTCAAAATTTATAGAACTACACAGATGAGCGCTTGAAAGCAGTCCCTTGTTTTAAAAAACAACAAAACGGGCTGGGAAAAGAATAACAACTGACTTTACAGGGAAGATCTGAAAAGGGGAAAAGAACAAATAAAAAGAAAACTGGCAGAAAATTCCAAGTCCTTCAGACCAGAAACGCAAACCCGGGTCTATGGACAAATGTACATATTTAAAGTATAAGAGAGGGGAATAGAAGCTGCACAAGAGCCCCACAAGATAGTTAGCCCTACAGAGAGCCTAAAATAGCTTGAATCCTCCCGATACTGCAGAGTCCTGCCTTTTTCTCCCCTTCCTCAACCTCTACGTACAAACCAATAAGCAGCAAGGTGAACACCGGCACTGGGGCCCGGGCTCGGTGACACACGGCTGCAGCAGCACGGGGAGGGACGGGGACAGCGGGCTGAAGAGATGCAGCAGAGCCCAGCAGTTGGTGCAGGAAGGGAGGGAGGGAGGGGGTGAGCCGCGGCACCCAGAAAAGCCCTGTCCCCATCGTCCTACCCTGGCCCTTGCTACGCTGCTCGCGGGGGGCGGAAGGGTGCCCCCTGCAAAGCCCCGTCCGAGGGTGCAGAGCAGGTCTGCCGACGCAGAGCCAAGAGCGGGAGAGAGAGGGAGGGAGGGAGAGGGAAGCGCGGTGCAGCGGCAGCACCTGGTCCTTTCGCAGGGACGAGGAAGTGGGGAGCGAAGCATCGCGGAGCGGCAGGAACAGTGCCGCGTCCCGGCGCGCAAACACTTGGAGGGAGCGGCAGCGTG
>VXBO01000359.1:626249-642948 GCA_013400135.1 Rhinoptilus africanus
AACTTCCTGCGTGCGGCGGGAAGGGGGGGGCCGCCGCCCTCCCCCGGGCGCACGTCAGCGGGGCGAGCGCCGGGCTACCGGCCTGTGCCTGCACCGGCCCGCAGCCGGCGCCGCCCGGCTCTCCCTGCCGCCCCGGCCGGGAGAAGAGGAGGAGGAAGAGGCCGCCGCCCAGCGCGGGGGACCCGGCGCCCCGCGTCGCCCCCGCCGGCGGGGGACGGGGAGCCCCCAGCGCTCCTCCCGACCCGCATCAGCGCTGGGCCCGTCGCCGTCCCCGGTCTCGGGGGGTGCGGGGGGGAGGCCCCGGGGAAATGAACCTTCTGGCGCAGAGGTGGAGAGGTAACACGTGAAACGTCCTGACACTGCTCAAGGATGAGCGCCGGCGTTCGCACACTCGGTTCGCACACATGGGTTACGGTGGTGGGACTTGGGCGCAGGAGACAGACAGAAATCATGGGTCTGCAACTGCAAAAGAAAACAAACCAGCCTCTGTTCCGTCTCCAATGGCACACCATCCGAGAGTGCTGTCTGCCGTGCCTTTATAAGCAAGTTTATTTTCACCTCTTGCTTAAGTGAGTCTGTCTCTGTCTGAACAATTGCCAAATCTGCTTAATATGCAGATTTATATAGGGCAGCCACTGACCCAGCCAGAGAGGGAAGGACTGCTCCGGCCTCTCCGGCACGACTGGGAGCACGAGCTGTGGCAGGAACACACAGAGAGACAGATGAGCATTCCATAAGCCAGGAACAGCATTAAACTGATCTGAAAATGAAAAGTACTGTATAAGTAGCAGGCATTACTGCTCTGTGACCGGACTAGGAAATCGACATGGTAGTCAATCACGTGAAAAGCAGTGACAGCAGCCACCAGCATATCACCCCCCTGCTCCCCATCTCCAGGTTAAACGCAGCCAGCCCAGTGCTGCAAAGTCTACGCCCAGGGAACACAGTGGGCAAAAATTCACCCAGCCTATGCAGAAAGTAGATAGCAAAAGTAGGACAACATAACAGTAGCATTACAACAAAGCAGCACTTCTAGAAGGTGATTATGAAACAACAGCATTCTGCGTCTTACACCATGCCAGCATTTAAACCTGGAAACCTGCTGACCCAGCAGAATAATTCAAAGAACCAACAAATGATTTCTCCAACAGGTGCCAACCAGTGAATCTGCCTCCTGCGGAGCTAAACCAGCTCCAACAGCCCCATTCAGTGATCCACCAGTTTCTCTTAACAGCTAGAAGAGCTGCGGATGAGGAGGAAAGCAATCTGACAACCCACGGTCCTTACTGGGGGAATTCTCTGATAACACGAAACCCAAGTGGGAGATTCTAGATGCGGTGGTGGGCAATGGTGCTCATACACAACCTGCAGTGCCTGCCCACCATCCAAAATGAAATTAGATATTCTTTGTGCAGGAAAGGTGACCTGTTAAGCTTGTGCTGTTGGTTGCACTAGGCAATGTAGTCAAGATACACGCAAACCAGTCCCCTGTGTTAAAATGTACGGAACAACTGGAACAGGACTCTGTTCCGCTCTTTGTTCCTCAACACAAAAACTGAGGGTGGATGTTTAAGAGCGGATTTTAGCACGCTGTGCTGAATGAGCAGCCAGAGGGAGAGAACTTTTTTGGATTTGTCCTGTGTTCCTACAAACTGAGGAAAGATGATGAAGATGGAAAGGGGTACAAGCCACAACAAAGAAATACAGCAACAGGAGAATTTTACCTAAAGCTATCTATTAAACTGAGTGAGATTCTGCAGTTGAAAACTGTTTTAACTGGGCTCAAGGACTGTTCTGTGCCCTACACAAAGCACCCGATGATATTTAAGAAGCCCTGGTTGCAGTGGTCTCATAAAAATACATGAGGAACATAAAAAGAGGGAGGCAGAAGAGGAAGTTCTCATCTTTACGTGTTACAAGGAAACGTGAGGTTTGGAAATCAGAAAGGGAATAGAGAAGCAAGTGTGGAAAGAAAAGCTAACCATGTGTTATGCATAGCAAGTGCTACAGAAACAGATTGCTAACCGAGAAACTTGTGTTAAGCGAGAAGTGGGATATAAATTGAGTGACAGACTTGATTAAACCAAGTACTGAGTGGGAGACTAAATTACGGGAGTAGAGTTTTCAAAAGGAATGTAGACAAAATGAAGCAGGAGGAGGGGTGGCAATATGGATAAGAGAGTATTGTGTCAACAGAAAGAAATATTGATGTTCTGGCTGACATAGCAGTCTACTTGTGCTGAGAGTAAAACTGCAAACAGAGGTGAATCTTGAACAGTGCCTGGGCAGAATAACGTCGTAGGGACCAGAAAATATCTGAACAGTAAGAAATAGGTTTGAGAGAGCCCGTGCGCTAGTAATGGCAGATTCAGATAATGAACAGTAAGTGAGATTCTGACCTCAGTTATACAGGGTTGGAATCTGGAAGTAATGCCTTGCTTTTAGTATTAGCCAGCTGCAGATTTCACATTAGCAGAACAGCAGTTTTGGTCTCTGTCTTTTGAAGTGGCACAGGTTGGCTTATACAGTACACTAAACTGTCAGGGATCTGTCAGGGATTAATCTGATTTTAATAACTGGAGCTGAGTAAGAGGCACTAAAGAAAGTAAGTAAAATGCAAAGGATTTAATGCAAAGCCCATGGGCGTAAATGGACATTTCCTCTCATGCTAATGGACTTCGGATCAGGCCCCATCTGTCCATGGAGCCTAAGGTCAGCTTTGGCACGTTGAAGAATGTCTGTGGGAAGGCAATAACACAAAAGCGTTGGTCTTTAGGGAAGCAAAGCGAAGGACTACAAAATGAGTTCACAGAAACTAACTGGAATTCAACCCACTGTGGAATATGGGAAGGGTGCTGGAGAAGCTGCACGGTAGCTTCTTTCCAGCAAGGTTGAAAAAACCAAAGGGCAGCGTGTATCAGTGTGCTGAGCGGGGCAGAGCTGGCTAGTGCCAGGTACGAAGAGAGGGTTGTTGGCAAAAATAAAGGACCTGGGAAGGGTAAGAATGGGTGGAGTTAGAGATCGGTCTGTGAGGGTGAAGGCAAGAAGCAATAAACAAATTAGCAATGAATTAAATGAGTAGGCATATTTTTTAAATAGACACTCTTTGGCTGTTAAATTGGGGTCCCACAAAGAATCAAGTGATCTTTCCTCTCTATGCCCCTGCTGTCCAGTCTGTCTATGTAGAGTGAGTATCTCCAGGTAGGCCTTATCACTCACAAGGCATTTACAGGACATAAAATTCAACCTCCCCTGCTCTTACGTGGGGCTTTCCTTGCACTACTTCAGTATAGTAACATATGAAAATACAAACCAAAACACCCAAAACCCTAGAATTGTGTGAAATATTGCATCATCTTAAAATTAGGAAAGTGTTAAAATTCTTAACTATTTTGCTTCAGACTCAACAAAGAAAAATGAAGAGTTACCTAAATTATGCATCATTTTATGAGGACTGTCCACAGACTCACTGTTAGGTACACAGAACAAAAAAAAATCCTTATTTTCATAGCTGATTATTCATGTTGGCTATACAATACAAGATCTCTCAAAATTTTTTTTACTTAAGCAATTGTTGAGTATCTATCAGAAAAATCAGGTTCCTTTAACGTGCCTGTTGTTCTCTGCCTTCTCCCAAACTGAGGTTCATTTATTACCTCTGAAAAATCATGATTCAAATGAGCCTAAGTGGATTTGTAGACGTAGCTGATAAAAATAAAAAGTAGCATGCATAGAAGGAAGGTTGGAAAGAGAGGAACTTTTTGGCGAGTGAATATAAAATTTATATTTGAAATAAACATTAGAGTTCTGGAGAGAAGCAAACATTAAATTACCCTATTAGTACAGACTATTCAGCCATCCATCTAGTTTAGTGTCTTGTCTTCAGCAGTGACCTATTGCAGACGATAAATATGAGGGAGGAGGAACAGGAAGGGATGAAAGGAAGACGGAGAAGGAGAAGGGAAAGGAATCAAAACAGGCCGAAAAAGAGATCTGTATAACTATAACTCCCGTGCATACTGCGTACTACTCGATTAGAGAGCGGCTTTCCTCCTGACCCCGAGCTGATGATCAAAATATGCCCTGAAGCACAAGGATTGGTAGCCCTTGTAATTTTGATCCTAGCTTGTGTCAGTGCATATGCTATTCTGTTTCATGTCAATGCCTAATCCTTTTTGATACTTACTAAGCTATTTAAGTCAATAATATCCCATGGCACTGAGTGTCGCATGTTAATTATATGGCTCATAAAACATATAACCTGATATCATTGCAAATTTGTTCTATTTTAATGTCACTGAGTGCTCTCTCCTTTTCTGAGACAGGGTCAGGAGGCATGTCCAAATGGCAAGCCCTCTTCTATACATCTCTGCTCTTCGGTGTGAGGGTCACTGCCCCCAGGGGAGTTCGGACAATGGAGGGGGTGGCTGCGGTCTGGCAGGGTCTCAGGGCCTGGGTGCCCCCAGGCAGGACCTGTGTACCTGCAGGTGGCCCGCCTGGTTCCCCAGCTCCCCCAGTCACTCATGGGGACACTTGCCTTTCACTGGGACTTTTGCAAGTCACCTAGATATGAGGTATTTTCCTTTCAGCTTGAAGTGCTTGAGACTTTGGGTTTCAGAAGTACAGCTTAGGTCCCCAACTAGGAAAGGTAAGCTTTCGGTACACATTCAGCTTATTTAGCTGCCATAACCTCACTCTGCACAGTCTTTTCTCTGGAGCCTTATCCTACCTTTACTGAGGGATCAATACCTGGTTTATTGACCAATTTCACAGCCTGTTCAGGACACATGATATAGGCAAAGCCTGGTGGAAGAGAACACATGGACAGTCTTGAAGAGCTGAGTACTTCACCCGCAGACCCATACAGAAGGGGCTGCAGCAGCCTGATTTTATGTTTCTCATCTCATGAAAATCCAAGTTCTTCCAATACTAGCCTGACCTCTAAGTTAGAAACTGAGTGAGCTCCAGAAGAGTAGCCTTTCCAGTCTCCTCTTTGAAGCTTTCTTTGCTGGAGAGACACCACTAAACAATTTCTGAATACCGAGCTGCAAGGTCTACTGGCTGCTCTCTAAACTGATCAGTTCCACAAAATATTTATGCTTTTTTCATATCTAAACTATCCTTTGAAATGTATCAATAGGACCCTATAGAAAAAAACCAGTGAGGATTATGGAAGTCAAACAAATGTTCTGAGCAGTAAGAACAATTTCCTCTAGTTCTGTATTTATATCACTGTTAATAATATTGCACTCAAAGAATTTCAAGTTTTCATTCCTATCTTCTTGAAACTGGCCAGTGTCAATTGTTAATCAGGTGAAGAGCAGGGTTTCACACCATTTATATGGCAACAAGGTCATGTTCCATTAATTCCTGTAATAATTATCCAGTAACAAAACTGGTATGTTAAAATCACCCTCAGGTGAGGTTAGCCTCAAAATGTTTCGTGTCTGTTGCCTCCCTTGGTGAGTGGATGATGGAGAAGCAGATTTTTGTGCTTCACCAGAGCAAGTGAACAGATCTGCGTGTCCAGTGCCGAGTGTAGTTTAATACTGTCTCTGGACTGCTCTGCTGTCACTGAAGGGTTACTGCGAGGGTATACGATAGTGGGGAAGCATCTTGAACATTCATTTGAATATGGCCATCGCGCTGGAATGTCCAGGGGCTATTTTAAGATTCACACTGTTTGTTTAAACAAGATTGCGTGACTCAATGACTGTTACGTAAAGGATGAACACAGATTTCTCCCTATATCCCAGATATCCCCACCAACTTAAAATATTGTACGGTATTATACATTACTGATTATTGAGAGAATACGGAAAACTAATGACACCTCCTAGGGTGGGGTCTCCCTTGTTTTTTAAACGAGGTCTCTGTCCAGGGGCAGGCTAATACTGCAAAAAAGATGACGGATGGACAGTCGTCATGAGCTGAATGCTGCCTTTCACAGCGTTGAGAAGAATATGAACAAGCAACTCCTTCATTGCTGTGGGTCACCCATAACCAAAAGGAATTAGAAATGAGCAGTTTGGTTTCTGTGGATCAGTCATTGCTATCTGTGGCGACTGCTAAAAAAAATACTTCCATTTAGTGCCAGCTACAAAAAATTTTGTTTCTTTGCTTTTTAAAATGGAGCACAGACCACTGGGAAAACCTCCAATTTCACTCTCATCACCAAAGTCATCATAACATTTGGCCATTACTATCTCTGTTTGAATTCAACTCAAATCAGAGATAAGTTTCATGTATCTCACAGTATCCATCTTGCAATTCCTTCCTCTTGTCATCTCAGCTGAATTTATGGCACAATCCTTGAGAGGATGCTAAACTTCTTCCATTAAATTCTCAGTTAGGTCTTGATTTAAATGGCTGTGGATTGTTGTCCTAGAATAAGAGTGCTAGACAACAAACCTACACTGAAGTGTCTGTAGACACTTGAGATTACAAAGAGACCAAATCATTCCCTTGGGGAATCTGCCGTCATACAGTATCTCGAAAGATGACTCTCAAACTGCCGTCTCTTCAGAACACAGCATCTGTCTGGTCTTGTGTGGTAAAATACTGCGCGTGTCTGGTAGCATGCGATAGACTGATCAGTTTGAACTGCATCATCTCTCAAATCCTAATACCCTACCAAATAAACATCAAACCAAGACCAGAGTTATTTAATACTATCACAAAAAAAAATAAAGTTATTGAAAAAAAATAGAGTTTTGCTTTCTTCCAACTTAAATATAACTTAATAGCATTCCATAAAGCTTGATTATTTTTGTCAAAGTTGCAGTTTGAAAGTGTTGAGTTCTGAAAAGAAGCACCCTGTGCTCATTACCCAAATGGCAGTGCTGCATTATAATATGCAAAATGACAGAATCATCCAGCACCAGGATTCTCAATCCTTTTTCTCCCAAGAGATTAGTCTGAATCTGGAAGAGCTCACAAGTAATATTTAATCACCACAGCCTCCTGGACCATTACAAGCCATGAAGTGGTATACCTCCACATCATAAATGTCACTGCCGTAATTGCCATGAACTGGCCCCTCCTGGCAGTTTCAGGAAGTTTACAGAGCCTGCGCCTTCCTGTCATCACCAGGCAGAAGTCCTTTCAATGGAGGACTAAGGCAGGAAGGGTGTATTTTCACTAACATTATCCACGGTACAAGTACAAAGGAGTAGGTGCAGAAGCAATCACTCTCCAAAGTATTTCGCCAGCACTTTCACCAGCACTAAACTCTCAAATAGCACCTGTTAGCAGAAAATACTGGTTTTCATTTTTTCATCTCTGAATCCTCTTGGTCCAGTGCTTCATCTTCTCAGTTTAAACAGTAACTGTTTAAACATGACCTTGACATTTTTAAAGGAGCCTGTAAAACCTCTCTGCTGTAAAACAGCCAGATTAACATTTATGCATAGTTAAAAAAAATAAACACTTTAACCAAAATTGCCTGAATGTTTATGTGAGGGGAGAGATGGCTCACAGGACTCTTCAAAGAACATTGGCAGCAATTTCCTACCCTGAGTAAAATAAATTAATTAGCACACACATCCTGTTTAACATCAAAAGAAAATCTGGCTCCAAAGAACAATCCAAAGGAGTGGGCCTGTGAGTGTTTACAAACACAGCCTGAGCCAACAAGAGCAGCAAGAGGGTATTTGGGAACCACAGCGAAGCCTCCACCCAGTAGCTGGGCTCTCCAGTTTCTCCAGGGTTCAGTTCTGCTTGCGTGCGACAAACAGAGAACGCACAGTGAGAAAGATGGGCCTGATTTCCAACCCAGAGCAATAGTAAAACGGTGATTTACGCTCCCCATTAACAGCCACAAAACCTGTGGGAATAAGTGAAGTAAATCATGTTTTACAAGGAGAGAAATGAGGCGGAGAGCGGGACAGTGACTCTCTCGTGACCTCACGGGAGTGCAGCTGCCATGGAAAGGCAGAATTCATGTCTCTCCTCCAATATGAAAAGATACAGACACTTTCCTATTGATCTTGATTTTGGTTGAAGATAATGCAGTGGTGCCACTCTTGAGTTAAATGTGCAGCTCTCACCAGATTTCTCCCCAAAACTGTGCCTTCAGCACAGAGTGCCGTTCACAATTAAAAACTTGCTAAACCTCCTGTGACACTTTTCTATGGAGTGGCTGCAAATGTTACTGCTTTCTATGCCTCCTTCTGAGCGTACTTTGTTCCTTGTATCTTGTTAATAAAAATAAAATGCAAAAGAAAAAAAGATGTTTCTTGACAGGTTAAAAAAATTACACCCAAGATCTGTCAGTTTGGGTTGGGATCCCCATTAAGAATCCACCACACTGATTCTGCAGTGACACAGACTTCCTGCCTTTGAAGGGCAGGAGGCAAATACACCTGACTCTGCGGAAACACAAATATTTGCACATTCAGAAGCTCTCAAAGTATCTAAAGGAATTCTATATTGCAGAGAAAGGTATTATTTCCATGTTTAATGTCCTTATGTTACATTCAAAAAGTACTAGCAAAAAATACATCACAGCATCAGAATAAGATGCTAGCGTGTGGCTGTGTGTCTCTTGAATGCTTGTAAATCACCGAAGTGCATGCAAATGCATGAAGCAGAACTGTGTTTCTAGTCACGAAGATGTGGACAAGGTGACTCACGCTGAGGTGTGCATGGGTGCATGCAACTGGATGGTGCGTAGCCTGTGTGAGTGTATGTATGTACTACAATCCCATAAATGGGAACGAAAATGGAGAGACACCGTAAACTCTGCAAGGATAAATTAAAGGCATTTTTACACATATATTTCAAGACAAAAATATGTCAGAATATGTAAAGGCCAAGGATCCAGACACATCTAACTTAAAGTGAGCTCCCTACAGCAAAGAAGGATAGGCTAGTGGGTGGGTCAGAGAAAGAGTGACAAAGCATTTTTTGTTTACCTAAGAAAATAAATGCTGTCATTACAATTATGGGCCAAACTTCATTTAGCTTTTGACTCTGAGTGTGTTTGGAAGAGGACATGAACTCTCTGATCCCACGCAGCTGTAGCACTGGGCTGTCATTCTCAAGCAAATAGCAAGCTCTCTGTGGAAATCACACCTGCTAGCTGTAAATAAAATCCACAGAACTAACATCTGTCTCAGCTTTGGCATCTGTCTCTGGCCCTAGGTGGGCATGGAGGTAGGCAAAAGCACAGTCTGGACTGTCCCTGTCTCTACTGGATGGCCCCTAAGCCAGGGTTGGGATGGCGTTGGCCCGAGAGCTGGGGTAATTAATTTGACAAATGCATGATGCTAGCTGAGGAGCTGAAAATCCTATTCCTAGCTCACACCTCCCCTTCAGCAGGGGGAACAGAGGAGTTCAAAACTTTTTTGTATTGCATGTCACTAGAAATACCATTACAGTGTGAAATTCTGAATTTTTACAGGCACACACAAACCTTTTGGAGCTCCCATATAATTCCATTTCTCTTGCTACAACAGGTTGTTTTGAGGTTAGCTTCATATCGTGCCCATATTTTTTTGGTCAACAACTTAGATGTTCTCTAAACTGAAATATTACCTATTTATTTCAATCTATAGCTTCATCTTTTGTCTAGAGGGTGTAATCCTCTTGTTCCCTTGGGGTGGTATGCACTTGGTAACTGAAACAGTTTCTTCAGCATTTTCTAAAGCATATTTACCAAGACTGAAATCACAAAGGTGACTGCCTAGATCACTGGGTTTTGGGGCACATGTGACTGTCCAATACAGCTGAGGATAGACCTGCTTCACTACCAGTAACTTTTGTACTTTTCTGTATATGAAGCATTGCGATGGGCAGTTTTGAGCTGTGATTCCCGCCCGCTGATTTAGAGATGCAGCCCTCTTATAGACACCATGCACACTTCATGCATTAAGTTTATATTTACTTGCTTGTCTCTGTCCACCTGCTAACAAGCCAAACATTGCAGAAATCTGATTGCCAGAGACCAGGATCTTGTGTTTTCAACACCTTTCTCACAACTAAAACGTTGTTAGTTACAAAGTTTATAGCGAGTACAATGGCAAGTGTTGTATTAAGTGAAAAGGATACTTATACTAACTGGCTTCTGGTTGCCCAAAGTCTACCATCCCACCACCTTAGCATAATTCTCTACCCAAACACACAGCATGTGGTTGCTCTAGCCATAGGCTAGTGCAAGGGCAAGGCCCAGCAACAGTGTCATTTAGAATTCCAGCCTCCAGCGTAACTTCTCCAAATGCCAGCACAGGCTGACAGTTAACAATGTCCTGCCACACACTGGACTTGTGTGCAACCCTGTCCACGAGAGTTGCTTCTGGAACAGTTTTAGGAACAGAAGCAGAGGACAAGTGACCTTCAGGACTCGCCTGAGTTTTTCAGCGCCACCTGGGAAGTGCACCCCTTGGGAATGATCCCATCCCCATGTGAGTCCATCCAGCACAAGTGGGAGGAGAAGCACTGCTGAGTGCTTAGTCCATGAAGGCCAGCCCATAGTGTATACAGGAAGTTTTGCAGCAGTAAAGATTTAAGAAGCAGCAAGGAAAAATACACAAGCTACATACAGTTAAAACAGATGTGGGACAGCTGAATGGAAGGTGAGAAAGAGAAAAAGTGTCAGTGACTAAAGAAACAGTCCTGCTACTACTGACTGAAAAAAGACGGCACTGTGGGAGAAATACAATCCATTGCCAACACAATTTAGCATTTATAAACCAAGCATCAGTATGGTAAGATCTCAAGTCCTACAGATGGCAGTGAGAGGGAATGTCATCAGGAGATCCCAGTACACAAAACCAGGAAAGCCAGTCCAAACCAACTGGCTTCAGATTTCTTCCTTAACAGTCAAACAATGTTAGTAGAAAGGAGGAGAGCCTCGGCTGAACCGCATGCTGCACTGGAGAGTTTTGATCACCAGTCAGGTACTGAGATGCTCAGATGTCCTCAAGAAAGCATCGCTGAGAGACACCCAGCGGCAGCGGCCGCCCTGGCCCTGTGGATCTGCGGCGGGGCCTGAGGGGGAAGGCGGTGGTGAAGGCTCACTGCGAGGGGAGCTTGCCCACAACCCTGTCTGAGGCTGGGTAACTGAGCACATAAACCCAGGTGTAAAAATCTCTAGACTGCCGGAGGGTTAAAACCACATCCACAACAATAATTTGAGGCTATTTGATCCTAATGGTTTAATTAGCTAAGAAAACACCTCCAGTTTAAGGGGTTATTTATTGCCCACATTGCAAAACTATATTCCTTTCAGCCAACTTCAGCTATGTGTCTTACTCTTCACATTACAAATGCCTGTAAAACCCTCTTTGTGCTCATTTATAGTGTTCCCTGTTAAAGTCTAACCTTACAATAGGATCTTGGAAATAGGTGACCCTGCCTTCTCATCATAAATCATTTCCTCTACTGAACGGTTATTGTGCCTTCTTGGAAGTAAACAGAGCTCTTTGGAGGTGGGCTATTTATTTGCACAGGTTAGCAAGTATTTCCATAGTGATATACAACAACAACAAAAAAAGAGATAATAAAAAGAGTTGGAATAACGAGTCATGCCTGGACATCATTACACCTAATCAAGGCAAAAAAGTATTTGGAGAAAGGACTCAGAAGAAATTTCTCTCTCCCTTTTCTGTGTCGTTTATATTAACGGAGAAGTCAGAAACCCTCATCTAGATTCAGTTTCCTAGTTTTAAAGAGATTTTTGACACTTAGGAAATTATCCCTGTCACACAGTATTTTTTAGTTATTTAAGAGAGAATTGACAGATATTCATGAATATATTTGAGGAAAATACCTGATTTATACAAATATAATTTCTAAGAAACTATTTAAAACAGTCTTTTAATACTACATATAAAAAGGAGGGGGAAAACACAAGAGAAAATGTGGAAGCATCCCCCACAATCCCATCATATTTCACTTAAATAATTTTTCCTGAAAATTACTGCAGGTTTAACATCAGGCTGGGCTAGCTATGAGGTACTCATTCCTTATGTCTGCACCTCAGAAAGCTCCTGCTGCAAAACATTTCTAAGTATGAGAATGCACAACAACAACCAAACTAATCTATCTCAATTATTAATTTCTTGTGTTTTTCAGAAAATAATCATGCCATACCGTGTTTGTATATACTCTGTGACAGATGAGAAATCAAAGACCCCAAAGCATATCTTTCAGCGCCCAGGAAAAGTCTACTGTGAGTTAAGGTTTTCCAGGCTGAAGGTGCTACTTGCTTCTGATATGGGTCACACTACAGGCGGGAGAACCTCTAACTGCTGGTTTTAGCAGTTTGACCAGATCACCTTTGCTAAAATCCCAGTCTCCGCGAGGGACATCTCTATAGGGTCCCTTCAAATAGCTCTACGAGGAGAGGATCATAAGGGGAAAATCAACATACCTATATATTGTGGGCGGGGGGGGCGGGGGTGGGGGAGAAAAAGACTAGATCTAAAGTAAAAAGAGTCAAAACTCTGGGAACTGGAGCTGTGTGGAGGAAAGAATTTACTTAATTACCTCAAGTAATGGCCCCACTGTTAAGGAGTCCAGGACGTGCAAAGAACCGGATCCGATGGGGAGGTATTCCAGAATAAGAGAAATTCTTGAAGCAACAAGCACACACGTTGCACTTGGGAAATAAAGCTGGTCGTGGTTACTGTAATTACACAAGCGCACACTGCCCCCAGAAGGCAGCAGCCCACACTTTTCCACTCTGGCTTTTTTCCGCTGCTTCTCCTTTGCCTGCGCTAACATTTATTGTGGATAAATGTCAAGTGATGCTTGTGGGGAAAAAATTCCCAGCTTCATGTATGACGTGATGGGCTGTGAGCTGACCACTACTATTCACAAGTAAGAAGGGCAACAAAAATAGCCAAATATATGGAACGCTGCTCTAACAGACAAGATTAAGCAAGCTGTGACTCTTCAAATTAGAAAGGAAACAAATGTAAAGGGATGTGAAACGTGCATATAAAGTAACAGGGGGATTCAGAAGAAGAAAGAAGAGAAAGCAACTGTGATAAATGCCATAAACTTATACTTTCAATTAAGAAGCTAATCCTGGTATTTTCCCCTGGAATTCACCATGCCGGGTAGCTTTAGACTTGCTGAATGAGTAACAGGCTAATAGATCTTAGAACAGCAGGGTAACGTGATCTTCCAGAGTTCCTCACATCTCTGCTGCCACAGAGTACACTGGGGCCTGTCTTACCTACCGAAACACGCTCCTCCCCAAGTGGTCTGCCCCGACCTCCACCGACTCATAAGCAGCACTCACCACCACTCCTACCCCACCAGCCTGAGCCCTGGGATAAGAAGGTGGCATGGGCTGGGCAGAACTGAGCTGGTACTTCCCAAAGAGTTGGGTAAGATCTCATGGTCCTGAGCAGGCTCCCAACGCTCCCTCCAGCCGGCAGCTAGGCCTGCACAGATTGATGGCAACCCTCAGCAGAGGTACGTAGTCCTTGGGATAACCAAGAGAACCCATCCTAAGATATCAAACTGCCTCCCACCTTCAGTGCAATTTTTTGCACAATCTTCTCAATTGGTTTATATTTATTGATATATTATTCTCCTCTGAAGCCTGAAAGAGCTTTAAAGTCTTTTCCAACCTTCCCCTCTGCAGAACACACACATATCTACAGTAATGCAATTCCCTTTGCCATTTCCTAAGAGGCTTAAAATGTTGAATTCCGGTCCTGCAAGACACTACTGTAAAAAGGCCTCAGTGCTTTCATAAATCCACCATTCAGTAATAGCACAAGTGGCACTGTTGGAACAGTGAAGGGAAGTGATCCAGAGGGATGCCTGACATATGTGAGCCAGGTGTGATGAAGAATAGAGCAATCTGAGAAGCCCAACAGCAAGTTGGTCAGGGGTCCTGCTCGTGGGTTGGTGCAATCCCAAGCACAAATACAGGCTGGGTGGAGAATGGATTGAGAGCAGCCCCAAGGAGAGGGACTTGGGGGTGTTGGTGAATGAGAAGCTCAAGAATGAGCTGACAATGTGCACTTGCAGCCCTTGAAAAGCCTTGCAGCACTTGAAAGCCAACCATATCCTGGGCTGTATTGAAAGGAATGTGGCCAGCAGGTCAAGGGAGGTGATTCTGCCCCTCTACTCCACTCTTGTGAAAACCCACCTGGAGCACTGCGTCCAGCTCTGGGGCCTCCAACAGAAGAAGGACATGGACCTGTTGGAGTGAGTCCAGAGGAGGGCCATGAAGATGATCTGAGGCTTGGAGCACCTCTGCTATGAGGACAGGCTGAGAGTTTTGGGGCTGTTCACCCTGGAGAAGAGAAGGCTCCAGGGAGACCTTATAGCAGCCTTCCAGTACTTAAAAGGGGCCTACAGGAGAGATGGGGNAGCCACGAAAGGAGTGGCTTTTAGGAGCTGGGGATTCAGGGTCTTACAGGGCAGCGACTTCTTTTCGAGTGGTACTTTGTGTCCTGATCAGTCTGTGACATTTTACTCAAAAATTTTAAGGACACAACCTGCAAAGTCTTATTCAAAAATTTACACCGACAGAAACATTTAAAGTAAAATGACTGGCTTTACGCAGGCAGTACAAATTACAGGGGGTTGGATTTTCTGCTGTCCCAAAGCAGCTCAAGATTGCTGTAAATCTAAAATCTGCCCCAGTTCAGCCCGTAGCGCAGAGGATGAGAACTGAGCGCCCACCCACACGGTAAGGCTGGGAGAGGGAACGGCTGCGTGCGGTGCTTGCCTTCCTCAAATCACCGTTCTTCACAGTCTAAATCCTGCAACGCCCCAACAGGTAATCAACAAATCCAGTCAAAACTGGGAATCTCCTGCAAGACGCTTAATTGCAAACTCAACAAGAAGGGGGAATTGAGCAAAGGGATAATACAACAGGCGACACGGCTCGTTTCTGTGACAACATCCAGTTTAAATGTGACACAGGCTGTGAGAGCTCATCATTCTTGAAAAGTTATTTTCAAATAAAGGATCTATTTGTCAACTAACGCACCTTGCAAGAGCTGTGACCAGTAAGACACGACCTACCACAGCAGACAATTTACATTCGTAAATACAGGCCTGGAGCTGTCAGATTTTCGGTTGCTGGCTCCCCAGTGGCCTCAGATGAGCCTCACAGTTCTTGCTTCTACCTGTTTATTTGAGAGATGATGATAGCACTTATCTCTCCAGTAAATCACATACAGGGCCGTGACTGACAGCTGGTGTGTAAAGGATGAAGTCTTGCTAACAGTCACTGAAGTTATGCCAACTAGCAACCCCACGAATTCATTCTGTTCTTGCTGTGGGTGTATTCATTTAGCTAATGAAGATCAGTGTCTGGGATTAACCAGCCAAACCTGTAGCCAGTGAGAAATGAATACAATGCAGGGTGTGCAACCCTCTCAGCGATCCGCGATTAATACTTGTTTCTACTAGAGTTTATGCTTTTCATAAAATCCAGAATAATAAACCCCAGTTTGCTCAGGGGAATGAATTTTTCTGGGTTCAGTACTCTGGAGGTTGTGGCTCCCAAGGTGGGAGGACAAACAAAAAACTGGGAGAAAATCACTTTTGCTGTGTTTTGAACCTAAATGTGCATCCCCGTTGCAAACGGGAGGAGGGGCTGTTGTTCGCAGTTTAGAGTTCCCAGGGCTGTTTGCCATGGCCAAGGGAAATGTCTACTACAGCTGTAATACGTTTCGTGCTGTTGATTTTAATTGCTTTTCAAAATGTGAAGACAACTGTGATATTTGGAAGAGGCGGGAGAGCTGCACTAATAAGCTCTCTTCTGCAGCAGATCTAGTTCACACTGTGCCATGCAGGCTTCTCTGCAAAATTTTGCCAGTACCCAGGGGAGTAGGGAAGGAAAGAAAGGATCTCAGGCATGTCCTATGGAGCCAAAGAAGTGAGCCTGCTTAACTGCACATCTCGGAGCTGTATCAACAGGGGCCTATGTGCTTTCTTATAAGATCCTACAGTAAAAGCAGGTTGCTACAGCTACAGAGCTATGGGGCTACTGCATCAATCCTTATTGTGAGTAAAAGCAACCCTGAAACTCAGATTTGGCAAAAGTTATTTGGTCTGATTGTGAACTGTCCTGGGAATTAGTGGCATGGGTAGCCAGCCATGGACCTTGGCTGAGGGCTTAGAGGGGTTCCTCAGACCTTTGGGAACACTCCAGTTCTAGGCTAATGTCCATCTAAAGGCTGCTCCCAAAAGATTTCAGACCCTGGTCCCAGATGGTGATGTATGAAGGAAACTCATTGCTTCCTTCCGCTGGGCAATTGGTATTCTGGGATTTTGACTCACCTAGAAGTGGGCTGGAGGTGCAGTGGGGGTGTTCATTACTGCTGGGCGCTCCTGAGTGATGGGAAATGGTGCAATTTTCTTCATCCAGCCCCTTGGAATCCAGATGCGTTGGCTTCTTCCTGGGGCTTGCGCGGAGTCTCAGCGCCAAACATGGAGTGTGTTTCTCACTAGCAAGAGATGAACCAAATGTCCGATGGTTAGGAAGCTTTGCCTCAGCAAAGCTGTACTGCACACACCACAGAGCCAGGGGGATTTTTTTTTTTTTTTNCTAAGTGCATTCCATACACGCGGAAGAGCGACGGAAACGCTCAGATGAGAGTGCGAAACCCACTCGATGGTCGCGGAGGCGCCGGGAGGGTGGGAAGGGCGCCTGGGACCGTGCCGTGCGGCGCGGCGGCCGCCAGGGGGCGCCCCCGCCCGGTCCCGCCGCCCCAGGTCCCGG